>LYUA01000097.1:246908-262169 GCA_002093875.1 Calopteryx splendens
CTCCAAACACCGACCCCCCACCCCCCAGCTCCCAAAAATCCTCCCTCTCCCCTCCTCCCTATCACCCGGCTAATTCGCACGCTCCACGTCAATGGAACGCAACACCGCCCCTCAGTCCCGCTCCCCTCCAACCCCCCTCCCGGTGCCCCGTCCCGCCCTATCCCTCCCTCCGTGCTTACTCCGACGACTGCACTCTCGTCCGCTCCCTTTCCATTCTCCGGATTCGCGCCGCAACCATCGCCCGCCCCCAGCGGGGGGGGGGGAAGGTTGTGAGGCGGGATGGAGGAGTCTGAGAAGGAGAGACCCGGGAGGAGGGTTGGGTGGGTGGAGGGGTGGTTGACGGGACGGGATTGAGGATTTTTCCCCGGAGGAAGATTTTGGGTTACGCGCGCTTGAAATCCCCGGCGAGGGCTGGCTCGGCCTCAGAAACAGCGATCGCCGGGGAAGTAAAGGTTTTAAGTACCTAGCCCTGACCGCGTTACCACTTAATTCCCTGATATTAGATCCGGTCAACTCGATCATTTCACTGTTAACTCCAATTCATCATTTTATGTAGATGAATTTCCAGACCAGTGATTATGTGAAATCACTTAAATTTACAAAATCTTGAGTGAGAAGCAATACCCATTATATTGTTTTTGGTAAATTACCCGGAAAAACTTTAACAAAAAATATTTAAATAATATTTTTATGCCATGGAAAATATTCTAACTATGCATGGAAATTCTATGTATAAACACCACATTAAATGCATTAAAACCTTAGTGGAATCTAGATTCTAGACTCTAAATTCCTGGTTCTGGCTCACGGTTAAACGTTTTTCGATTTTAATTGAAAAAATCGACAGCCATTACATAATTTAATGACCTATTCTCAACTTCCGCAGCGTTGCTTTGCATAATTTATTTCAGAAGGAACCGTTAAAATGGTACGAATCCATGTAGGAATATTTACCACTCCCAAAACACGACCAGGGCCCCTAGGCCATTGCAATGATAGACAATAATAATTAAGTAATAAGTCGTAAAATCGGGACCTGTAACACGCCTTAGGATATTATAATGAAATTTGGAACTTAAACATAACTTGCGTGATAATGAGTTGTTCCAAAAGGCAATGTTTCAAGTTATGAGAGGTTAAGGGAATTACGCGCCGAAATTGATCAATTTATTAAAAACAACAAACAAATACAACATTTTATTAGGTATCTCTAATGCATAATTGTAGAGTGGAGGTTTATGGGTAGTCATAACACACGCTATTAGGCTTCCATTTCCTTTGCTAGGCAGCAGTGATATACACACTCAGTGGAAAAAGTCATTTGTTCAGAATGCTAATACATTTTAAGATTAATTGAATTCTTTCAATGAATCTCCCTTGCAATGAAAAACCTAAGTTCCTTTGACAGATTTTGTTTCAATACTGCAAAACCCACCGATGTAACATGAAGTTTGGCTATTCACTAAAGATAGCAAGTAAAAACGCACGATTTTTAACGAGTAAAAAGGTATCTTTGTATTTGGTTTAATCAAGCGATTAGTCTTTAACCGCTATGGACTGTCATACCAAGGTGAGTAGTAAATACGTAACGCATTATTACTTCCTACGGCGCACGCCAAATGATAAGCAGTTTCTTGTATGTGAGATCTAGAAAAAAAAATATTTTCTTCACATTTCTATCGTTTAGCATTCTAGCTTTGATTTAAAGCGTAGTTTTTAATGGCTCCAAAACTTGATCGTTAGGCAAGATGATAAGCTTATATTGGAGGCTTTTTGGATATGACTGTGAAAAAGAATGAAAACATTAAAATGGACAAATCGGAAAACAAAACTATGCTTCGTAGAGGAAGACGAAAGTTTGTTGGGAGTAATTTGAAGAAGACAGAAAAATTGGATGCAGTTGGCGATGAAATGTTGAAGACTGTGATAGACGGAAGAATTTTGGGTAAACAAGGAGGAGGAAGAAAAAGATCAGGATTTTGTACGAAATGGAAGCAAAAAGTATTTCAGGTAAAATAACGGTTTATTTTTTTGTGGTTTTAGACTATTTTAGTGTTTAATTAGTCGAAACTTCATAGTGCAGTTAGTCCTGGCCCTTATAATACCTACCCAAATGACTCCCTATAATATATAACCTATATATAACCTCATTGATAATCATCACAGAAATCAACCCAAAGGTCGGTTTGATAGTTGAGGGTAGAGCTCACCCAGTACTATGCCCAACAGCGTGTGAAATTCACACATCAGGGTACGGGGGCTAGAACATTTCCCTGTACCGCTTATGATTTCTCAGGATGATCTAGTACCCGAAAAAAGGTACACAGCTTGGGTGAAGCTGAGGGTGCCAAGATGCGTCAACCGGATTTGAGCCCGGGCTCCCATTTAGTGATAATAACATCAACTATACCATATGGACAAAAATGGTTTCATAAACTACAACGAATGTATAAGTGTAGCATAAAAAAACTGTATACTCCGCTGGTCTGTTTCGTTTAATGATACGTAAGTTTAAATCAAATATTTTTCAGCATTTTAATTATGGAGCCCAGGGTACCAAATGTGGATGCACAGCAAAACGCCTCAGCGTGTGCGGTGATTTGTATGGTTTGTTATTTATTAAATAAATTCAGGCGTCATTATGGAATAGTTCTATGCTGCATTTCTGTTTTTAAAAAGGATATCATTAAAATTAATTCTTATCATACAAAGTAATTGCTATATTTTATGCGTAAAACAATTACACGCATGTCGCGATATGTTTTTGGCTAGAAAGATCCCTAAATTTAAGCTTTTATGTATTATTTAATTCACACCCTTGCTATTTTTGCGGTTGGCCCAAATAAAATAGTCCAAATGTTTTACGTACCTTTTTCTTACAAAGCCATATTGGTCCACTAGATACATGTTTACGATTAGCGAAGCGTTGCTTACGCTACAATTTACAAAATAGGGAATTAATTGACACTGGCCGTTAATTACAAGTCTTTTCAAATTTAAATATAGGATTAATTTTAGCTATTTTCCATTTTTCATCAACGTAACCCGCTGTAACTGCTAAATATGGTATTTTTTCTTTTGAAAAGAATCGGTAACTTGGTGGTTACCAGTGAAATAAATCACAAATAAATGTAAAATGCTAAATTGAGGTCATTTCCATACGTTCTACAGAAAGTTTTGGGTCAAACAGGTCCTGAATCTAAGTTACAAAAAATATGCCCATTATAATATTATCAAGAGATTACCTGACCAACAGAAAATGTTATTTGATTAACTAACAGCTATTTGAGACATTTCGCACACAATAACGATAAGGACGAACAGTGAAACTGTCCAGGGATCCTAATGGGTTTAGATCGCAACCGTGATACTTAACAAACAAAACATGTTCAATCTACCGTCTTAAATTAATAAGAAGCATCGTTTCCCTTTGTACTAGTGTCTTAGTGCGTTCCATATGTTTCAAACACGTATTTAAGCACCCATATCAATCTGACTCCACTGAGTTTAGTTTTCAGTCAAACAGTTTGGCCTGTACTCGACGTTATCTGCAGTTACGGCGAGAAGTTAGGACGTGCGCGGCCTCAGGCGACTGCATCTGCGCAGCTGTCTAATAAGTTTGGAAGCCTAACGCCTGCACTTCTCCAAAACAGCGAGTCCCTCCACAAAGCTTTTATGAGTCGAATCCATATGCTTTCCAATATGAAATTCGAGACAAAAGAGCGCATGCAATTAATACCCACATAGAGTTAGCAGAACGACTCAAGCGCAAAGTCTGTTGTCTCAGGACTAGCTCTCGCTTTCTTAATGCATTACGAATATGTGCCTCCCCTAATTTAGCGCTGCCTGAAATTGAAATAAATTGAAAGTTTTGCGCTCGCCTCGAGGGACTAAAATAATCGTCACTATTTGTACACTAAGTGCCCTAAGCATCAGGACCTTAGAAAAATGAAAATCCTTGAATTCACTGAATGGAATGCTTGCAAACTTAATAAACCTCATCTATCTCACAAACTAAATTTAAATTATTCATCGTCATCACGTGAAAAGCCATGAACCAAATAATGCTTAAGTTTCAATAATTGTTGTACTTGTGTCCCAATCACGAAACACTTCCGTTAACAGAAATAAAATATTTTTTTTGGAAATATAAAAATATATTCCATAAAAACCGATTAATTTTCAACATAAAATGAACTTTTTCAATATTAAGTCAAAATATTTCCGTTTTCCACATCCAAAGTATGGTAATATTTATGTAGTGTCAAAATGTTTTAACCATTCTGATTACGGATAAGTAACTTGATTCATTAAAATCAGGAATACGAAGGATCAAGTTACCTAAGTGAGATTTTTGTGGATTCATCACATTTTATGAAAAAAGATACCAGTATGAGCAATATAAAACTTTTCGCTGCCTAAAAATAGGTCTATTACCTTCTGACAGTTTTCAGTACAAGCGCCAGGGTCTATGGCGAAATAAATGAGAATTATTCGTAAAAGTATAAAGAAGTGGTTCACACTCACCAAAAACATCTGCTTCATTAATCCATTCAATAGACAGGCAACAGCTCAAAGACCTTCTCACCTGTAAGGAAACATAAGATGGATATTGTGATAATATGCAATTAATCATATAAGAAGACAAAGTAGGAAGTTAACCTTAGCAATTGGGATGGCAATAATTAACCGTTATGTTACATAAATTATTTCAAAACAACTTTATAATGTACGATACATGATGAGAATATTCATATATGATTAAGAAATATTGAGAAAAGTCGCTGTAATATTATGTACAATAGCAAAAAAATTAAAACCTTCATTTTTCATCACCTGAAGTCAATACTAGAGTGTCAGTTTGCGAAATTGCCAATATTACTATGTTAGATAACATTATTTATTATTACCAATTTGCCAACATTTTTAAATTGCTAAAATGTTTACCTAATGTTTTCATTATTTAATTTTCAATGTTCATGCAGCGGAAACTGGCATTTAAAGGTCCAATTTTTTTATATTTAGTCCCCATTCAATATTAAGCATTTAAAAAGGAGTATCCATTATACCAGCTTATCTTATTCTATAATGAAATACTTTACGCTGACGACCTTGTGAGAATACTGTGCCAAAAAAGCATATCATTCGAATTTAAATTCACCAAGTAAAATAACAATCAAGCGAAGTTGTTTAGTAGGAACGACAAAAAAAAAGCATTCGCCCGCATTTAATGGGGTCTCGAACGTAAAACCAAGCACACAACTGAGCTTCTAATAAAGCGAGATAAAACGTTTTTAAGCAATATTCCAGGATAGAATTTTCAAATAAAATTCCAGTACCCACCACAGTCATCTAAAATATTTCAATGTATGTACAAAATTTTTCTAAAAATTGTGAGGGAATGGGAATATAAGGGGAAGAAGTCTTCACCGAGCACTAAGTCAGACCAAAGCAAATGCTCCGAATGATATCCCTCGCTCGCTTTCTTCAAACCTTTCCGCCCATCGAAATGCCATCCTCCACCTCGGACGAACCTCCCCACTCCTCGGTAATCTCTTCCCCCACTTTAAGCCCATATCCTCGTAACCTTTCTGCTAAATACCTCGATTTTAAGCGAGGCCTTGGCATTCTACCAACGGTTCCGAAACAAAGCCATTCCCTCTCACCTCAACTACTAACCGCCATGCCTACTGCATTCCTGCTCTTAAAGTCCGCCTACCTAGCATCGCTTAAAATTATAACTTTTTTCAACGACGGGCTCGTTTGCTGGTGTTTTAAGCGTCGACTGGACTACCACTAACTCAGGGCGGTAGATTCGAGAAGGTAAGGTTATATGTATCGATATAAGTTCATATCGTAAATTTTCATTCGAAAAAACTTGATAATTATCGTATCGAATGATTTCGGATTATCGATAATATCGAAAAAAAATTTCCCGATATTTGATGATAAGCACAAATTTTTCAAATACGTTGGATTAACATGCATATGCTTGCATAGCGGATAATGATTTTTCTGGCATTAAGCCGTGCCTAGTATGCCTTAATTGAGCAGCGTGATACGAAAGAAAAACAAATAAAACATTCCTGATGGAAAAAACACAAAACTTACAAACACCAGATCTAAAGATTTATTTAGGCGGCACAGAGCGCTTCACTGCACTGGGACATAATTATATGCTAGGAAGGGAGATTAGAGTTGAAATGAATGGTCTAGCCTAGATTCATTAATCGAAGATGCGTGGTTTTCAGACACTTTGCGGAATATACCTGATTGACTCAGGTCACTATCCACAAGGAAAATTTCAATAAATTTTAAATAAAATACCAATAACTAAAAGTTTTTATCAAAAACATTTGCCTAAAATGTTTTTCATTGAAAAATATACCCTTATGTGGGAATATATCCAACGCACGAAGTGTACTAACTATGTGTAAGCTTTTATATGTGTAGTGTAACATTTTAAGTATTAAGTTATAATAATGAAATGTTAGTATGTATTTTACAACCCAACAAGTTATGAGTACGCATTGCTGTTGCTATAAACATAAATTCTTCTTGGGAAATATAAATATATATTTTATTATATATTATATATTTTTTTTAATATAATATAAATATATTTGATATATTGAATCAATATATCAAATGCTCATTTTGTAAGTCCTCCAATATATCGATAACTTTGATTGAAATACCTTTCCCTAGCTAGCGATAAGTAATCAGAATTCAGGATCAGCGAATAAAAGTATATTGCTATTAAATTATTCTTCTTGGCAAATAATAATGAACGGAAGTTTCAGAAAAAAGGAATTCGAAGTATTTCATATTAGTACTTGATTGATTCAAGACAGGACATTGAAACCTTTTCTCTATTGATTTTTCCTCGTGGCCAAACTAGAGGTCTAATATAGCATGATTACATTTGATGAATCTTTGTATCGATAATACTGATTCAATATATAAAATTATCATACTGAGATTTTCCCGATGCATCGATACAGTTGCATCGATAACTTTTATTACTTTTCCAACTTCAACCGGCGCAGCGGTAGAAAATCGTGCCGGAAGCTTGCGCCTGCTGTTTAGTCTTCATTTTCACATTTGTGTTGGGAACGTGCATAATCTCCAGGATGTCAAAATACAAGGACGGGTATTGGCATGCAGAGTTCACTTCGGTTAAATGAGTCCTAATAAGTTTAACACATAAACACCTTCCATGACCTTTCTCTGAAAAAAAAACATCACAGCTAAAATAATGCAATGTTTTTGATTATTTTCTTTTCATTCTTAGTTTTATTTCATTTACGCTACAGCCAATAACTGTTATTGGTCAGGCAATCTTTCAGCGAATAATGAGAGCTGTCGAAAGCGGTCGGTTCCGTAAACATTATACTCTACTAATATGAACCAGATCCTTAAAAAATATAACATTTCTATACTGTCGGCTTACGTTTACAATGCCTTTGTATACATACTCGGGGAACGTTGCATACATCACTTTATCAAAAAGTATACAATGAGTTAGACAGTAATCAATAGAAGATTAACTAAAATTGATTATAAAGCTGAAAATATGATATCCTCCTTTGGTATCAAAGAAACAATTTCATACCAAATGTCGCACTTAAAACAGGAGTTAACTTCCGCACCATTGTTTAATCGTGATTTTTGCATGCTGATAAGCTTACCTTTTGACCGTATATTTTCATTGAAATTAATTCAAAATGGACAAAGGCATGAAAAAGAGGATATCGCCTAGGTGCGCATATTATGAGGTCATTAATTCGCCATTTGATTAACAAAATACAACTTTCAAAGTAATGCCCAGGAAATGCTATCAAGTGTGCCCAAAACCCCATATAGCCTTCGTGGATAACGGATATTTTAATTGTTAACCAATGTTAATAAAATATAACCAATTTAATGCCATGGAGTTCTCATAAAAATGATTAAAATTACACTTACATCACCTGTAATTTTTCCTTTTCTTTACTAATTATTCCTGAAATGCTCTAATAAATGGGAATAATAAGAATAAAATCACAACGTGCCCTACAGCATAAGGAACTATCAACTTAGGGCTATAATTCATTCATAATATGAGTTAATATCATAAAGTGAACGATATGTAAGTTACAGAATTTAAGGAATTTTTCTTTTACCAAAAAAGTTTATACAGCATAAATCGACGCATAAACTTACATTCCTTCAATGGTCAACATTTATTAAACGTTAGTTTTTTGCTAATAGTAGATACACAAAGGGACCACACGTCCCACTGTGAAATTATAAATCTTTAGGCAATATTTTCGTCTTTTTATGAACATCTAATTAATGGAAAAAAAATTTTGTAGCAAATAAAAATAAATAGCATGTAAGTGTATACTTTTCTTTTGAATTATTAACAGATTTCTACTATAAAAAATGGAAAATTCATTAAAAAATGATAAGCCTACACAATGGTGAATAGTTCATCTGAATTTTCAATTTCACATTCAATTTCTCTAAGTAATTTTCCTTCTATAGATAAATACACCTTAAACATAACGCTGGTTCAATTCTGCTGTCAACTGATTCACGAGATTATCAATTACAAGATCCTTTTCTTCGTAGCAGACAGGCATGAAAAACTGGAAGGGATGCTAAAATAGATATTTATATCTACGTAAATCGAATTTCATTAACATTTTCGAGCTTCTACCTTCGTTACGCCTAGTTAGGTCCGCTGAGGTAAACAAAGAAAGAAGTTGAAGAATTGTCATCCATTAAAAAAAGCATTGCAACCATGTGTTGTGAAGAAGTGCAAGCAAAGAGACAAGAAGACTGAGAGGAAAGAATAGACCAGAATATTGATCGTGAAAGAAAATTGAAAGTCTACCGGTTGCCGATAGTCGACAGTATAGGTACCACGATGGACTGAAAGCAGGCTCACTTGCGCAACACACTGGAATATGCAATTACTTGCGAGAGAAAGGAAGGACAATAGAATTGATCACGAGTTAGATAAAATAAGATTTCACAATGAAAAGAGTAAGGGGATTCATAACATAAGAAGGATACAGTGAAGGTATTCAAGGAAATATTTCATGAAGAATGGTTGAAGGGATCATTTATTGGAAGAAGAGCGTTTGGCGTTTGAGCTTAGAGCGGTCAACAAAAAAAACTCTGATATGATCAGTGGAATATTTTCCCCATATAAGGGATACAACTATTTCAAAACATAACACAAAATAACAATTAAAAATAGACTGCGAATAGGCACAGACAGAATATGAACATATAAGGAAAATAATTATAGTCCAAATTCAATTTATGCCCAAATTAAATTCAAATTTCCTTGATGAAAATTATTTTTTTTCATTAAGATATTATAAATTTATTTCTGTAATTAATTCAAAATTAATTTGTATTCAGAGCATATTAGAGTGAATTTTACGCCCATTATTCACCAATCATGTTACTAGTAATTGACAGTCCAAATTCGGTTCTACGTAAGAGTCTGGTAACAGTTTGTTACTGTATATGCCATTAAATTTTGGTTGATAATATGGCATTACTTTTCCTTTTTTTTAAATAAATGCGACTCTCAATAATAATAACGGACCTCCTTTTTCTCCGTAATTCCATGTTGCAGGATAAGTCAATTTTTCATCTAATAATTCATTTATATTCGCAGTGTCACGGAAAACTTACTTTCAAAAATATCATTACGATGCACTCTAGGCCAACTATTAAATTTGACCTATCCGTGCTTACAGAATATTAATATCCGCTCTCATTTAAAAATATTAGTAAAATTTATAGTGTAAAATAACATTCATCAAATTACAAACTATCAATTAATATGTGAAGAGAGTTCAATTGTCAATGTGTCTTACATAGAACAAGAGAAAAATATTTCAAACATTCAAAATCAGCTGATAAAATATTTTAGATACGATTTTGAAATAAAATTGAAGGAAAATTGTAAAATTTTAATTATTCCGTTCCAAGGAAAAAAGCTGAAATGAAGCTAAATGAAACGAAAACCAATTAGAAACGAAAATACTTAAATTTAAAACTTAGGCAGATCAAAACTATACGAATTCCCCTTAAGGAAGCCAAACCCAGGAGTATTTTCTTTAAATTACTATCCCATTATGTTCGGATTAATGCCACACGCACGTCGAGTGGTGGATTATAGACACCTACATTTCTACTTATAATATTGCTTAACTTCCTGTAGTAGCATACGTTCTATTCATTTCTGTACAATCAATTGGGTTATTGCATTTAATATTGATTTCATGCTGTTTCATAGCTCCTTAGTAAAAAAGGTAGGCCGCCACAATGTCTTCACCGACCATTGATAACAATTGAAAATATCTACACCACGGACACCAAATGTTATCTAAATGAAATTCATAAAATTGTGAAAGTCTAATGGGGAAATATCGCATAAATAAAATGAGAATTTATTATAAATCTGGCGTTTAGTATTTTCAAATTTTTTCTAAATGTGAAAATTAAAATACCTAAAAGCATTCATTTAAACCCCCGCATTTAAAATAACAATGTTTTATCTTACAATTAGAAAAATAACGCAAAAACATTATGATGATGATGGCAAAGATGCAAATCATTTGAATATGTGTTTGATTTTTTAGAATATTTTTATCCTGCAAGTCATATGAATATTACACGTTCCATTTCTAAATAAAATATTTTTCCAAACAATATTTTTGAGTTACAGAATATATAAATGAGAATGGCAGCTGAATTTTTCCCACATCGTGTGAAAAAAACATACCTTTAAAACAACCCTCAAAAGAGTTCTTACACTTTGATTGCTCCATTCGGAAATCCCAAAATGGCCTTATACGGAATTCCAGTACTGAGTGGTTCACGGTAACGACAGAACAAGGAAAAACGCCGTGAGTCACTTCATTAATAGATAAAGAGACAAGCTAAAATAAAAGGGATGAAAGACAGAGTATGTAGAAAATATTTTTCTAAATATCTTATAAGTAATATTTACTTTTAGGCAAAACAAAAAAAACTCTTCCAGCAAAAAAATGGACATTTCACACCGTCATATTTTCCTCGTATTTCATAAAAAATATAAATTTTCATGAAATTTAAGTCTCTTGTACCCGATGCGTATCGAGAATTTATAACTCTGAGCGGATTTCAGGATATTTTATTTATTTTTACGCATTTTAATTTTGTTGTACAGCTCACCTGAGTAAAAAAAACCTGTTTACATTTTATTGCTTCAATCGCACCTACCAAAAAAGGTATAGTGATAAGTAGTGCCAATGTAACAGCTAAAGTAATTTACAATTGGGTTAATAATTAATCGAGAAAAATATTTAAACTTTCAAATGCAAGCAAATGGAGCCACCAAGTAAAAATATCCTAATTTAGTACGTGTTACAGTTAATGAATATTCAATTAAACTTTGGATCTTCTGCTATTTTGTGTTGATATCAACAGTGTCGTCTGGTTATAATCCAGGCTTACTGAGGCTGGAATAATCAGCGGTTAATAAGAGGGCATTGTATAACCGTAAATTGTTGATTAGAGGTGATGGAGAACCTGTAGACATTTGAAAAATATTAAATTTATTAAGCTAATTTTTCAGAATTTTAGTGGCTTAATCCAAATGCTCGGAAGTTTATAGCCATCATCCCTATTGATGTTATCTGGCCTCTTCACAACCCTAATAGCTCCCCTGATTAGACTTAAAAAGGTCTTCGGTGTTTTAAATATCTATGGGGTGGCCTTCTCCCATACACGTGCATTCGCCGATGCGCGGCGGAGTAGTACAAATCCCTCTTAGTGCTGGCTCGATTGTGTTCGTTGAATCTGACCTCGCTCTCTATCATTGGTCCAAATAAGATATTTTCCAGAGATAAACACAATTTGTACGCATCTTAAATATTGGGCAATAGTAGATCTTTTACTCACGATAGATTATCCTTCATTTTCGATAGTGTCATATCTTATGATAATATTTTATTTTTCAGTATCCTACAAATCCGTTTCATTGAAAGAAGAGGCGTGAGGTATTGGCTTTGAGTAATACGGAGACGTTTCCTAAAGCCAATAAAAATTATAAATGTTCCTATATCAATATATCCGCCAACCGGCGACCATTGACATGGAAATGAAAAAGGTTGCCAGCGGGAAGACGTCTGAACCGTAGCACTGTCCGATGTCCAGTTATCGGACATTGTAGGAAACATCTCCGTAGCAATCAGTTCCAGTTTTTCCCCAATATAAGTCAATACGTATAACATGTCCCAAAGGTATTTGACTTAATTTACTCATATTTTTTAAGAAAATTATTGAAATAGTTTTGAGAAATATTAATTTTAAAATGTGGTATTTCTCTTGAGAAATTGATTAAGAAGTCTCTTTGCTTTTATTAACAAGAACTTTTAAAAGCTACACCAGAGGTTTATGCCATTTAGAAATTATTAAGCAATATAAATTACCTTTCTCAAGTTAAACACATCTACCGAGTTACTAACGCAAGAAATCCCTTTGAATTTTCTGTAATATTGACGCTGCTACACAATTAAAATCTTGGAATACCGCGATTTTTTAATTGCAACCGGAAACCTTCGTGAAAGAATCTAAAAATTTGAAGCTTTCTGTGCTTATTATTTTCTCCAATGAGTTCATAAGTAAGATTTTTCTCCAATAAGTTCAAGTTGATTTCTCCATTAACCAATGAGTAATTCTTATTATTTCAAATGCATCATCAAAATAAGTTTTACTACTCATATTGAAGTAAAAATGAATATTTCACTATGAAATTACACTCTGTACATACGATCAACTCGCGCGATAGTAAACTAAGACAAGTTGAACAAATAAATTTACTAAGTGGATCGCAAATTTTTCTAAGTCACAGCCTAATATACCTTGTAGTAAATTAATTGATGGTTGGTTAGATAATCAAGCAACGCATGTCAATATCTTGAAATAATTTTGAAGTCAATCAACATATTTCCTTTCAGTTTTTTATGGTATTCTATATTATGATTCTTTTCAGTTCTGTGCATGCTTCTACGGCTACCATTGAATTATAATATAATCAGAGCAAGTGACTTAGTACGCTTCTCCGAATATGCCCAGTCACCCTTCCGCAGGTCTGCATTCTGTTCTTGAGTAACGGTGCTCAGAGGTACCACTTTATAATTAAATGCCTGTAAATGGCTTCGGTCGGTTGAAGGGCTGTGAACGAAGTAATATGAAGGGATGGTCGCCATGAGGGGTCGCGGAGAGTAAATTTATTGAATGAGGAGGCAGAGCGGGAATCGAGACTAAAGGTTAATTTGGGTGCCGGGTGGGAAATAAAAAAATACAGATCGTATAATTTAAGACCAAAATGGAAAGAGGGAGAAGTGGTAGACAGACTTGAGCATTGGGAATTGTAATACGAAAAAGAAAGGCGGCAGGAAAGTGTGTTCCATTAATCAGCACTTATCACCGAATAATGTCCTAGGGGAAATATAGGCTTCAAAGTGACGGGGAAACGGCGTAGAGATATGAGTAAAAGGGTTCGAAATAGGAAGAAACGTGCCAATCACGTGCTACAAATTAAAACCTCTATATTAGGTATTCTAAATGCCATTGGCAATTAAAACAACTCCCAACCAATAAGACCGGATGACGTTCTCGCTGTATTGCTCAGATGTAATTGGAATCATATTGTTAGACTATTCCGGAGAAAGCGTATTGAAACTTAAAATACCAATCACTAATGGTGCTTAGTGGCAGTGCATAACATATAACAGATTAGTTCTTTAATGGTTCCTATAAGAATCGTATCGTTAGTAAAAGTAATATAGGTAAAATATTATTATTAAATACTTTCAAGGTGGTCTCTTGGACGAAATGGAGAGATTGGTGAAGTTTTATGATATCATTGCTTAGCCCAATGTTCCTTAATTCTCCTCCGACGAGCGCTATTTACACTTGTTAATTTCACCCTTAAATACTTCTACCCAGTTCACTAGAGATTTCAATATAATTTATAGGCAATTTTTCTTGGAACACATTGTGATGAACTAGGAAGAGCAAATTTATCGAACTATTTAGTAGGTACTAAAATCCAGTAAATATTGCTTATTAGGCGCCGAGCATATATATAGTGCAATTAGTTGTAGTTGGATGGTTCAGGTAGCACGAGGAGCACCGCACGAACGCAACATAATGTTTTGAACTGCAAGGCTTAGCTGTTAAATAATAAAGGATAATAAAGATATATTACCAGGTTTAACCATCTTCTTAATATTTCATTTATACAAATTTCCATTACCGTAGTTGACCCATATATTATATTAGGTATATGAAGGTTTATTAATTATAACTACTACCAAAACTCTACTGCAAAAACTCTATTGTAAGACTACTATAAGACTCATAATCGTCAATTAAAGTATTAATTTTTTCCATCAATCTTTGCAACAAGGAGCACTTAAGTAAAGAAAATTAAACCTCGGTAAGCCTTAATTTAAACTTATATGAAGACACTAATTTATGAAACCGATGTTTTTTTAGGCATGTCAAAAATAATATTATCCATTAAAGCGCATAACTTCTAATACTTATAAAAAGAATAAAAATGTATTAATTTGAATTGCTTTCAAATTAACGGGTTTATCACCATACCACGTGAGCGCAGTAGTCCTGTGGCTAGAGCTCTGAGTTACTAACCCGAGGGCCCGGGTCCGATTCCGGGTAACGTCTTTGGGCACCCTCAGCTTCACCCGAACTGTTGGCCAGTTTTTGGTTACTACGTCATCCTGGGAAATCACAGGCGGTACAGGGAAGGGGACTGTTCCCCTCTACCTTGATATGTGAATTTCACACTCAGTCGGGCTTAGTATTGAGTGAGCTACCTTCACCTACCAAACTCTTTATTACTCTGATTTTTTTATCAACATTCCAATTTATTTGAAGTAATAAATTTGAATAAGTAGCCACAACCATTCAGGTTTATTAATGCCATGATTACAAATAAATTAATTTATTGCGAGACAATTATGAATTAAAATTAAACTTTCAAGACCAAACTAACGAATTTTAACCTATTATTTCAAAGTGGAAAAATATTTCCTGGGCGTAAATAATTTTCAAACAGTTCGTTCGTAGGTTTCCGCGGCGTGGATTTGGATGGCTCTGCATAACTATCGGGTTTCCACCGCGTAGACTCATCCTCTACACAGTGCGTGGAAAAGGACACTCCGCCAATCCACCAATCAC
>LYUA01000097.1:399867-411358 GCA_002093875.1 Calopteryx splendens
AAAATAGAACATGTTCTATTCCTGTGCAATCGTTCGCGCAATTATTGCAGAAATTAATGCACCGTGTAAACGGGCCTTTATATGGTGGTTTAACACGTATGTCCATCGTATATAAGTGGTGCAATGTGGGATATTTGACAGAATTAGATGTTTTGATGAGGCACCAAAAATTAATTACTCATTTATAGCTGGGCCTGTTATATTTGTGTATATCAATGAGTGCGATCATTGGTTGAATTAGAGCTAAAGAAAATAGAGTCGTAGATCCATGACTTTCTAAAAGCGAACGAGAAACAGAGCACCTTGTAACATCTTTTTAATTTAAAATTACGATAAACCAACGTAATATTTTGTAGGTATGTCATTATTTGACTAGTGACCATCTGCGCTACGTGACTGTATAAATACTGTGTTTTATTTTCTGAAATATAATTCCAATAGATAAAGATGCATTATTGTTCCACTTCTCATCCATTCCATCTCTTCAGAAACCTATGTTTACTGTTTTCCGTGGAAAAAATGGGTTTTAAAAAGTCTACTGCATGCATTAGGCAGCTTTAAACATTTTATTCTTTTATGTGAATTATTTGTATGTATAGCATTAAAAGTTTGTGTGGTTGAAACTATATTTAATAGAGATAGTTTTTTCCTTCAAAATTTCCAAATTCCTACCTAAGAGATTTATTTCATTGGAAGCACCATTGAAGTTACTCGTGTACCCAAAATAGACTAGCTGCCAGACTCGTGCCCCTGGAACGTTATGCCGAAAGTTGGGCACCCCTGCCGTACAGGAAAGTCCTATCGATACAAAAAGCCGGATTATCTTAAAAGTCTAGTGCCGGTGACGCTTCTAGGGATGGGGAAGCAAGGAATGATGCTGTGTCAGAAGTTTACGTCATGCATATATAAGGAGATCTTTTACAGGACGCGTCATTTGTTTTGATAGCTCTTCTTCATATCAATCGGAAAAATATATTTTTCATATCATACATATTTTATCCTCGGTAAACTGTATTTCAGAAATTGCGCATTACTTATACAATGTGTTTTCATGGAAAAATTTACTTCATGAAAAAGAAAATTTATCCTTTACGCTATTTAAAAGCTGATGTTTTATGTGTTCATGTGTTTTTTCTTTGGAAGAATTCTTAAGTTAGTTTTCTTCACTTTGGTATACTAATCGTACATGAATGAATGATCATATGAATCCTAAGCTTTCCTGAATGACTACTGAATAATTTTGGTTTTATGGCTGTTTGATTGTGCTAAAGCTCTGTAAACTGCATAATTTTTTAAAATTTTTTATCCGGGTGGTCATTAAAAGGTTAAGGTGTAAGTTTTTTTTCGAGACGTTGTTAACATAGTATTCAGGCTAGGATGGAAAAGAATTTAATTTGTAATCAAATTGGGAAAAAATTTCTGCAATTCTCCGAAGTCAGGATTTCCACATTGATGGGCCTTACGTTGTAGCCTTTGTTGCTCATAACCCATGAACGTTTGAGCTCTTCAGAAATAATCGCAAACGCTAATGTGCTGGAAATAGGAAATATAGGGGGCTATTTAGAATCGCACTCTGATCGCCTAGATTTGATTTTTTAAATGTTTTTTGATGAGGGTAACCGCCCTAATAATGTCTCTCCTTCTCTTCAACATTTATTCCCTGAATCACCATCCTATTTGAATGCATATCCTTCTCCTACGGAGGAAACTGTACTTTTAGTTGATCTTTCTTTTCAAATTTTTTGTAGACGAGCAAACGACCGATACCACAAATATATTTCGCGAATCAGATAAGTGAAGGCAAGGAAAATATTGTATTTCGGAGTGCTCTTTTATCTTTCTTATCTTGTAAAGTACACAGCAGTAAGAGACCTGGAAAATACGGCTTTGTGTTGAGATTGGATGGGATCACCCGAGGTGTCTCTTGTGCAGTGAGAGCCAAAGTGTTAATTAGACAAGATTGTTGACATGCCCTTTTAATTTATACTTTTTCCTAAATTGTTTTAAGGCTGAGGTCACCCGTAAAAGTTCTGAGAGTGAAATATTAATGTCGTATCATAATCAGATTTCATTCCTAAAATTTGTGAAATGTTATTTTTATTCGTTACAGCTCTCTTAAGCTGAATGGACATAGGTATATTTATGGTGAATAATGTAATTAACTGAGGCAAATAGTTATTCGTCGTAAAAAAAACGTTTTACGAAAGTAAGTTCAATTAATAGCAGAAGAATTGTCGAAGCAATTCCGTTTGCTTCTACTTCTTTCGCGCTCTTCAAATGCTCGTACTTGAAATCTATAAGGAAGTTGAAGAACATTCATACGACTGATGAAATTAATTATATTAATTAATTAAGAATCTGTAATTTTAAAGGGGGGAGGGGAATAGGGAATTTCCCTATTTTTGTGCCCCTTAACATTATGCCTTTGGGTCTTTATTCCCATTAACTTGAAATCTACATCTAATGCTGCGGAATTCCTTTCCTATTCTTTAAAAATATCGCTGTATATCACTTTAAGTTATGTTACAGAGTTATTATTTTAAAATACTGACGAAAATATAGTGTATGGGTAAAATATTTATTTTCCATGTTGAAGAGCCTTAGAAAAAATTACAACTTTTAATGCGTGTATCACTGTTAATAGTAAAATAATGAGTAGTGCTACTTTTCTACCCTTATTTCTGGTGAAAATCTATACATTAATTTGAGTTTTTATGTGTCTGAAATAAAAAAAATATTCCCGTTTGTATTGACCTCTAATTGCTTACACAAAATGAGACTGCCTGATGGTATTTAAGAAATTTACGGAGTGAAATATATTCTCTTTATACATTGAGGAACTTCACTCACTCCATCATCGTCATCGATTGTTATCCAGCAGTTATTATAACCGTTACTGGGTGACGTAGTTCGTGCTAATATACTCTGATTTATTTATTATAAAATTTAAATGAGACTTGCATTCATATTTTTTGTTTTGAGAACGATTAGTATTGAGACTTATTACTTGTGATTATTTAAATAAACCTCGTTATTATCATCAGTGGTAATTAATCCTAGAATTTTTTTGCTAACAACTCAATTATTCCCTCGGATCACCTCTTCATGTCTATTTATTTTTTAGTTTTACGTCCGTCATTACTTATTTCATGTCTCTCATTCGGGGTCATCCTCTGCAGTTATTTTTATCCTCTTCTCCCTCACCAGCTGTCTTCGTCAGACCATCGTGTCTTTAAATGTGCCGGCAAGGTTATCCCTGCTTCTTTTCAGAGCTTTCATTAGACTTCCTTCTTCCCCATACCCTTCTTAGAACTCCTTTGTTAATTATCCGATCCGTCCATTTGATCTTCATCATTCTGTTGTATCCCTATAATGGCAGATTCCTAAGGCGTATAAATTGAAAGGGGGGTTTCCTCACCGCTCTTATCCCGCCAGGAGTGGAGTGCTCGATTACACTGGGGAAGTTCTCGAAGGTGCACGTAGAGATGGGCACGTAGTCGAGCATCGTCAGAACGAGGTCCTCATTTTCACCTGTCGTTCATGGGAGTCGCTCAATGAAACTTTCAAAGCGAGGACGGCCGGGCAAGGGCCGGGAGGCAACACCATGAAGTTGCTCCCTTAGAGGGAGAGAGAGTTCTCACCTCCCACTTGCAGGCCTACTTCCGACGGCACCCTCCCTTTCCTCCCCCCCGCCTCTCCCCCTCCCGTCACAATCCTCTCTCTAGCGGCCGTTCCTCATTTGACGCAGCCGACGGGACGGGTCAGTGGGTTTGAGGGCCGGCTCGCTCGGACGGAAGCGAGGAATGATTCCCTCTCCCTCTGAGAGCAGCCCCAAAGGCAGCAAAGGGAACAACTGGGTCATGCGACTTATGCATTTGTTATTCTTCACGCTCTTCCCGTTGCTCTCCGCGTAGGAAATGTTTTCCGCTCGTAAATACTCCCCCGGTGGGGACATTTGCGGTAAAATTTGGTCTTTGGAATTTCTTGACTCTCTGAAAGAAAAGCCTTCGTGGCACTTCAAAGCTTTTCTTTCTTCCTGCAAGGGGCGAAATCGTCCAGAGAATCGTCGTTTGAAGTGAAGGATTATGAGGATTCCCTACTGTCCTTGGAGATTCCGAACGGCTCAGAAGTAGAATCCTTCAACATCGACAGCGCAAGGACGTCGTTGAAAGATGATGTTATAGCAATGGCCGTGTGGTCGATGAAAGATGAATGTATACGTTAAACAGATGATGAGGTTGTGTGTGTTTTTGATTGGGGGTGACCGTGTGTGTGCTTTTGGACCAATGGAGATGACGTGATGCATCCGTTGACATATGACGTTGTAATAAGAATACATCACCTTGAAATTTGTCTTCTTCCGGGTTTCAAGCGTCCGGGTTTTCTGGCGATAAATAATCAAATTATTGCCTGCAGAGATTATTTTCTTTAGTATCGAGGAATATTCGTAATTGAAGTTTTTACTTATTCTAACTAAAGTGTAGGCGTAGGCATATAAGAGTATAATTGACTCAGTCCACTCTTAAAAGTCTTTGAATTGGAATTACATTTAACGTTAGTTGGATGAAGCCATCATCAAAGGAATTCAACCTTGTAGGTCTGGGAAAAACCAATTTAGTTTTGGACAGTATTTGAACACTAATTCGCATTTCCTGCACTATTGTCTCTTACATCTCCTGATGAATTGGGAAGGGGTCGCCGACCTACAGCATAAGGTCAGGATGTACGTAAAGGGTTTACTTTCTATAACAGATAAAGATTTGATTTTTCCACAATTTATCCTCACAAAAAAAACCAAGTATCATTATCTTTTATGATGAATCGTTTCCACCAATTGGTGGCTGGTAATACAAAGTGTGCTTTCTGTTTGGTGTCATTAGTTGCTTTAGGTACTTAATTTAAATTGATTTCTGAGACAGAATTTTACTTTTATTTGCATGGTCCTCTTATTCAGAAAATTTAAGTTGAATGGGAGATTTTCCTGAAATAAAATTCCACTTTATTTTTAAAATCAGCCGTTGTCCCCCGCACGACCACGTGATTATCTCTTTCGCCCGTTCACGAGATACTCGCCTCCACCCACAAACAGTTAGCCCTCTAGGGCTTTCAATGGCTCCTAAATTTTACGCTTAGTTTCCGTTCCTCCCAGCAACATTTCTCAAAGAAACCTAAGGTCTAAGTATATATATTCCGGCTCCACGGTCATTCCAGAGCCGATGGAAAGATTTAGTGCAGTGAAGCGGTTTACCAGGTGTCCGTTGAAAAAGTTGAACTTTATAGTTTCTGGGTAACTTTTTGAGATTTTGAGTTGGGATGCTCTGGTAGATTGAGCATCTCGTTCTTTCTTTGATGCGTTACACTATCGACGGAGAAGCTTTCTCAGATGAATAATTTGTATTTTATGACGCCAGAACTGAGATTGCTAGTCAACAGAACAACTTAGAAGTGTTCTTGGATTTCCTGTATTGATATTTGCAATCTCAGTTTATATTAACCTTGATTGCTCATGTTTATGATCTGTAATTATTGGGCATTTTATAAGCTATAAAACGAATAATTATTTGTATTATAAGAGTTAGATCGTGCGTGGATAGGCATTGATGTGAGGAGCCTGTTCAGTTTTTCAGCACCAACAATTTGACTCCTCACCGAGATTAAATGCTGGGAGTTTGGCTTCTTGCTTGATACGCCTATATTGCAAAAGATATTGACAACCCTATAAATCCTACTCATAATTTGTTAACGGAAGTAAATTGCTTTTTACCACATTTAGATTTAATTCCCCTAGGAGATATTATTTATTCTTGCTCATGCAGGCCCTTTCTTTAAACCGCTTATTGAACTCAATTATCACTCAGCATAATAATTTGTTACTGTACATAAATTTAGCTCTTTGTGTAGGTATGCTACACCCAAAAGAATTGGTGAATGTGTGGAAGGAAGGCATTTCAATGGAAATGCTGTGCTAATGGACCCGCTATGGTTCAAACACCGCAGAAGAGGGAATTCCTTTCAAGTTCTTCAAAAGATATTTTCTTATGCTTCTTGGAGTTGCTAAAGGTAAAAGGGATAATTAACGATGCGTAAAATATGCTAAGCTCTGAGGGAGCCCAGTGGCTCACGAAACTGCTATCAGCGTCTTGCCATTGCACAAAATATGTTCCCGCTCTCGTAATTTTAATGATTTATCTCAACTTGTAAAATTCAGGTGACATTATCTCACAAATATATCTTAACACTTGGATTTGAAGTACTTTATATTTGAGGTCACTTCGTTTACACATGATTAATTTATCACAGTATCTCTTTTCGATATCCGAATCCGTTACCTTTAGCTTGTGAGGTGGTTTAATCCACTATGCTAATCAACTCAGTGTGAATTCTGACGAAATTCTCATTCAACAGAAACAGCATTAGGAAAGACAAATTCAAAAATCAAATCCATTGTTTAGTGTTTTTATGCAATTTTAAATGGAAACATGATTTGAAAAAAATAGTGGAGGTTCTGTCCCTTAAGGTGCTGTTACCAATGCTAACATTTTACATCATACTCTCATTTGTATTCCGAATTTTTAAAATGTGCAATTTGTCTAATTCCCCTTTTTGAGTACGCAGCTAAGGGACAGAACCTCCACCATTTTTTCAAATCATGTTTCCATTTAAAATTGCATGAAAACACTAAACTATGGATTTGATTTCTGAATTTGTCTTTCCTAATGCTGTTTCTGTCGAATGAGAATTTCGTCAGAATTCAATAGCTACGCAACTCCAACATGCAATTGGTGAAATTTATTGAAAGAAGATTTACAAGCAAAAATATTAAATGGTCCTTGAGCTCTTTTAGGAGCGTTTCCAATGATTAATTTTAGCCATTTGGAATTCATTTAACTTATCATTTTCTTAATACCTCCTGAATTTATTGTGGGAATATATACGTAACGGTATTTGATGCATGTCGACTTTTTTCATTTTTTCTTAAAAAGAAATTATCAAGATATATTCTTACCTCTTTAATACTAATTAAATCGATGCCCAATGATTCCATGCCATACTCCCACGGGGGGCAGGCTGTGTTATTATGATGTAGAATGCAAGGTTGGTGTGTAGGTCAAATTCCTGCCACATTGAAGTATTTCCTCTCTTCAAATATGGAATTGGAATTCAAAATTGGAAATATACTCTAATGTGTATATTTAGATGCAACTCAATTGTCAGTGTACCGCTAGCGCATTAAGAACCAACCTGCATGAAGTTCACTCCCGTTCGCTCATGTCATGTACTTCTAAGATAAATATCGCACACTTCATCGCACTTTCATTTTTTGGTGTCACAGAATATAGGATTTTCCTCTTTGGCACCACGTAACCGACACATAATAGAAGCGCCGCAGCTGGAAATGCAACGGATTGTCCGATTCATTATCCTTATTTGCGACACGTCGCGAGATGAACCAACCTCGGATTGATCGTAAGGTGGACGTGCCTAGTGGTCTCCTCATTCGCGCCATCTCTCTCTTCGCTCTCTTCATACAAATGAACCGGTGAGGAATATTTTGTTCGCAGTTTTTATCGGCGCCAGCGGGGCCCCATCCCGAGGCCCTGTTCTTGTGAAATTCAAGTGTAGTCGGCGTCCAGTGCAAGTCCAGAAGTGTTTAGCACGCGCATCTGACCGAAAACAAGTTTTTCCATTGCACACTTGGTTAACCTTAAACATTCCGCTATCTCAGAATCGAAGTTTCCACGGAAACGGAAAGGTCTCGTAAATTTAATTTATAATACCGTAAAGACGTTTTTTTCGGAATTCTTGAAAATATGATCTCTCATTCTCTTCCTGTTCTAACTCCACCATCCTGCGCCAAGCTTTCCAGCTGCCGTTTGGGTGGGGAGGGATAGAAAGGGGTGGGGGCGCGAATTCCATCTCTTTTGATGTCGAATTATGTGGCCCTCCTAATAGCAGGAGGGAATTGCTGTCATCAGAAGGCCACCGCCATATGCTTCTCGCTCCCACAAGATATTTCGCTTCCCCTGCTTTTGCTGCTGCGTAGGTAGGAGGGTCAACGTCCTTTCAATGTCACCGTGTTTTGAATTTGAGGCGTCATTTCATTTTCAGGGCGGAGTCCATGACTTGGCTGCGATCCAATGTCCCAAGGGCAACTTCCTATGCCACTAACAATTGTCACCGTGTGTGCCAAAAATGTAAGCAATAGAAGTGTCACGGAATTTATTAAAACTTGAATATGTTCCCAAATATCATGGAAGTGAGGTTGGAGACGTGCATGAGAACCTGGGTGTCAATAAGTCAAATAATCGGAGCATGGATAATTAAGAAGGAATTTTAAATTGATTATTCGGTGTACTTTTATGCAATTACCAGTCGAATCCCATTCAGATCCTCTAGGTGACTCGAATTTTGTCTCGATTAAATTTTTATCTGTCGCAATAACCAGGTTCTTAGCTTTCGGGGATGGTCGTTCTAAGATCTTGTCGCAGGTACGATCCCCGCCTCAGGCATGGATGTTGAGTTTGTCCAATGATTAGTTACTTTACTTTACCGCAGTGATGCGGTGTAATATCGTCCGTATCGTACTGGAGTACCTAAAACCTAATACCTATGCAATTTCATTGCTACAAAAAAACTGAAATACGTGGCTTTAAATGTGGAGACTCTTTGAATGCTTTGAATATTTAGCTTCCACACCCGACGTGAGACTTCACTGTAAGGTGCTTTGGCGACTAGAGAGACTACTTGAACTTGAAAATTACAACTGGAAGAAAACAAATGCTATAGGATTTGTATATGACTAACATCGTTAACCATATTATTCAAGTTTCTCAATCGTATAACGTGTGTCTGTTTCTTTCTGGTTTCTTTGTATTTCGTGTATTATTTCAAATTGGTAAATCATATTGGAGGAGGCAGTTCCTTTCACTGTGCCGCTTGTGGTTTCCCAGAAAGTTTTGTTATCCAGAAAATTGCATAGCTTGGGAGGTTCAAAGTCGTTATTCTATTTCGAACCCGAGACCCTTCGGTCAGGAGCCTATAGCTCTTCTCACTAGGTTACCACACCGTCAGAAAAAAATTTTTCACCATAAATACCGGTTATTCCATTTACACTCTGCCCTTCAAGGAGCTCTGTGGGCGTAGTCAACCCCTTCTTCATTTCGGTTTACTCCTTTCCCGCATTATACGGATTTTTAAATTACGCTTGTATTTTTAATAAATGCCAAAGGTAGTAGGGGATGTAGTGTTTTAGGTACCCTGGCTTTTGTGATGATTGCGAGCCGCTTAGATTGTTCAAGGGAACTTAGAATATGGCAACGCAATACTCGTATTCCAAAAGGGATGCGCACCCACGGCCATCTTATTAGCCGACTATTGTCGATTTCCTGCCGTGTTAACTGGGTCGGGATTTGGAAAACATTTTCCCTGCAAATAAAGCAGCGGTGTTCCTCTCATATTACTCACTCGCATCCTGTTATTTTGGGCTATTGAATAACCGTAGTTTCATAAAATAGGATAGTAAACTCTTCGCTTTTAATAAACTGCAAGTAATCGTGTTAACAACAGCCATTCTCATGTTAGTGTGAAAATTTAGCTGATAGTTTAATTTCAGTATTTTCATCATTTTGCGCGTCCACAGTGATTTAGTTTTTTTTCGGGGAATGATGTCTAGCTCTGATGCGAGGTGTGTACTAATAATTTCATCCTTCCAGGCACTCGGGTATTGTGGCCACCATTGTTATATATAGTTTTAGTTGCCAGGAATATTTTTATAGATTACACTTGTACTTTTTGCATTGAGGAAAAGGATTTTCTGAGCACTTAACTTCTGTGGAATGTTTCTTCGAATAATATAATGTCTAGTACGAATTATTCTATTATATTGTGTGAAGAAATCGCCACATTTCGTTGAACGATACGTCATTAAATAAAAGTCAACTGCGATTGAGCCTTTGTGAACGAATGGGAATGTATGGTCGAATGTACATAGTTAATTTTACTTTCTTGAATGAGCAATCGCTTAACGCCAAACATGAACCCTGCAGAAATTGGGTTCAGGCAATGCGTGTTGTAAATTGGAAATATCGTTACAAAAAAAACGTTTAATGTGAATTCGTCATGGATGGCCGTCATTCATAAGATTGGTTTGACTAAGCTCTCCTCTCATCTCTCCTATCAACTTACCTTTTCATGTGTATGGAGTACACTAAGCATATTATCATTTATGAAGATGTGAATCATTGATCCAGCATGAGTAATAGCAGAAGAAAATATCAAAAATGCCACCGAGGTTCCTGTTTTTTTTTATGAGAATACAATCAGGTAACGAACACAAAGCGTATGCTGTGCCATGAGTAACGTAGGGGAAAGAAGAATTTTCGTGCATATATACTTCATAAGTATCATCATCAGTGGTCGTCGATCTTAGATTGATTTGACGCAGCTTTCAATCCTTCCGCTGCCTAACATCCTCATGTCCAAATATTTCTTCTCTTTGACGTGTAGTTCCATGTTCCTCTTACGAGTTCTTCCTTTGTAGTCGACGCCTATCTTCCTCAGGCCCTCGTGTCTCAAAATTCGACCGGTGAGGTTATCCCTTCTTCGTGTTTTCTCATGAATACCTTCACGCTCGAAGAACTTTCAATTACTTGTGTGGTTTCGTGAAATCAGTAGGTGTTAATTTTTATCGACAGATACGCCCATCCATATCGCGGCATGCATGCATATGTGTCAATTGCTGCGCCTCGAGAGGAATTTTCGCTCACTGATCACAAGCGCCTTTGTCTCCGTGCTGAATCGCCGCGCAAGATGATGCATCCAACGCAGCGGTTTGTCGCGATCAAACGATTTCTCTTCTTCAACCCCTTTTTACCATCCCCTCCTGGGTTACGTAATCCCCCCCCCTGAGGAACCCTCAAGGGAGGCTAGTAAAACACTCCCGGGCTCACCGCCAGACGGACGGGAAATCAGCCTTCACCACCCTGACCACCATCCCGCCTCCTTTTGCGGTGTAAAACTAATGCCTCCTCCATCCCGGCAGACGGCGGCTTTTTTTCCCTCTCCCTCTCTTTCTCTCACTCTATTTAGAATTCCATGATCAGACGTGGGGGGAGGGAGGGTGGCGATGCGGCAAGGGGAAGTGGATTGAGAGAGAGAGAGGGAGGTGAGCGAGGAAACCTTGACCTAACGGTATCTTCGTGGAGAGCGCAGGAGGGTGGGGAGGAGAAGACGAGGTTGCGGAGAAGGGTAGGGGAGCTCTTGGACCTTGTCGGGAAGAAATCAAGCCGAAATGCGTGCGGGAGACGTTAAGAATTTTGAGCCCCGTGAGCGGGGTTGAGATCGGTGTTCGCCGCCGGGGCCCCTAGTCCGACCCAAGTCGGTTCGCGCTCCAACTAGTGAGTTTTTTCTTCCTCACGCCGGAAGCCCGCGATGTTGTTCTCTCCAGGTCCTTCAACCTCGCGTGCGTACGCCATGTGGGGGGGGGGGGGGA
>LYUA01000097.1:411395-430387 GCA_002093875.1 Calopteryx splendens
GGGAATTGGGGTGCCGCGTCGCTTAGGGGGCGCGTGAATAGTTCGAGATACCCGGGCCGAGCCGCTTCTCTTGTCAGCATTCCGAGCTGAAACTGATTGATGAAGTTTTCACGAATGGTGCATGTTATTTATCCGCAGTCTTTACAAATCTTCCAATTTTGACGATTTTCACAAATGGTGCTCAGCATTTTCCGGGGGATTCCTATAAATCTTCCTGTTTTCAAAAGGTTCATGGCCTTTCTAGAAGGCTGGTGCTTCAAAAAAGTCGAAATATTGGGATATTTTGAAGGTGTATGTTGGTATGAGCCGCCTAAGGTTAACCTTCCATCACTCCAAAGTCTATGTATTTGAGTGTTAACCAGTTGAAATAATAGTTTTTAATATTTGAGAACGGCGAATTTAGAATTGATTTTAAAAGACATGAGGTTAATATAATTCTTAATTATTGTACGCACATTTCAAACACACCATTCTTCCTTGTCTTGATTTCTTGTAATTTACCGTCCTTTGCTACATTGCTTCCTTCTTTAAAGCAATGTTAGTTGTTGTCCCTAACTTAAACGTTTTTTCCCTTCACTAATTCAATAATTGCTGTAGGAATGTCATCACGCTCATTCAAAAATGTTAATAATATCCGCTTAATGGCACAGTACGGAATTGCGAAGATCACCATCTGGGCATTTAATTCATCATGGATAATTCGCAATCCGCTGATAGTTTATTTCAATTCAGTCAAATTCCGGATGAGAACCAGTTTTTCACTTTTTGAACTGTTAATTAATTAAGTTAATCGATTAAGCGAACGTAAGCTTATGGGATTTATTGGTCGATAAAGTCGATTTTTTCACTATCAGATCTTGTGAAGGTATTCGCTGAATTAATCAGGATTTGGAACTTACAATTAGAGAATTATTGATTGAATAACTGGTCTCTAGTCCACGTGAATGGTTGCTTCTAGCCATTACATTAAATGTGATGTACATAAATCATTTTCGTACTCTTATATCGCTCGATGGTACACTGAGCATGACGCGGAAGACCGTCAAAACTTATCAGTCACAAGAATCAGTTCCATTGTTACCCCGCTAGTGAGGGTTGCCTGCCGTGCCGCCAAAAGAGAAAAAGATGCTTAAATGGGGTTTTAATTTCGGCCTTGATGTTCTTCGAAGTCTCCTACCCTTGAACTTTTATATGTAATCTGGCTTACCTCTACACTTATTTCGTTGTGATTACAAGTCAATGAACAATCTTCAGTTTATTTAAATTCATGTACTAGTGGGTAATTCATAGTTTATGATTCATACTTGAGATTTGAAGCTTTAATTATTTTTAACCATTCTTTCCGTCATCCGTGACTTCATACCCCTAAGCTGGTGTTGTGGCAAATACGAAGCTGTAAAATTAAATGTGGCGTTATAATTTTCGTTTTGTGCTCCGTGAGCTGGTAATGCTAACGCGGAAATTCGATCACCATGATCACTCCAATGTTTCTATTTGTGGAGCTGTAACTCATCTGAATGGAGTTTATACTTTGTCCTTGGTGGGCGAAGTCGTGCGCTCCTCTCGCCGTTCCTTATAAAATGGTAGCTATACTGAGGTTTGAGACAGCGAAAGGCCAGGATTAACGTGCTTGATCGCGACTGACGCATGCTGGAAACCCACGTTTCACAAGCATACGTCACGCTGCCAGCGAGCCGAATAAGTTACCGGGACGAATGTGCATTCTCTTTTGCCAGATTTTTCAACACCTTTCAACGGTTCGAACTAGTTCCCTTTCTTTTATAAGGCCAACCTTTCGAACGTGTTGCCAGCCCAGAGTTACTTAAAATCTCGAAGTTTCGTTTCGCATGATAAAGATCACCGAACTTAGGGAGATACATTCCACTCCTGATTCACCTCCGTCGATTTCCTGCTAGAGCGGTTCACAGTGCCGAGCAATGCGCGATGATTACAGTAATATGCGAACGACTCACTTCGACAGTGCATAAAATTATGAATATCCCAATTCTAGTATTTTTCCGAGTCAAAGCAAGTTAGTTTCAGATTTTTTCCTTTCATATTTTGGATCCCACTGGTTATCTCATCTATTTTATGACTTTTTTATGGTTTTAATATAGAATCGTTTTTTAGAATGTTTTTAATATAAACTTATTTAAAAATTTAATATAAATAGTTTTAGAATGGTTTTAATATAGAATAATATAATTTACTGGTTCTCTGAACACAAATAAAAAATGTAAAAATAGTCAGAAGTGTCACTGATGTTCAGGCTTGTATTGTATCTTCACTACCCCAATAAAGGTTGTTTTGAAGAAATATCACAATGGTGCGATTTCATAAAATAGTTTCGTTTAAATAGTCCGCGAATATTCTGAAATAACTCGTGTCAAAGAATGAGAGGTCAAATCTCAGTGAAAATGAGAAATTAAACTGGATTCGATACCGGAGTTTAAACTCATTTTCGCGTGGATTTGTGGAATATCAGGACCCACATTAGCTGGAGCTATATTGTATACTCTTTATATATCTCAGCACTTAATTACTTGGCGTGTTCACTTTTATGTAATTCTTGTGAAATTTGTTCTCGTGGCATCTTAAAAATGGCTTCGGTAATCTTAAATCACACACCAGTCCCTCAGGCAGAATTTGAAATGAGGCTACGTGCCATTAATGTTCCGAATGTTTCGAGCTTACAGCATGGTCATGTCGGAATCTTCAAATGTCTTCAATATGTTAAAATTCAAAATGTGTATACTATGACCTTGTTGAGGTAGAGTGGTTACTTTTCGTGTGTCATGTAGATCCTCATTAGTTTTAACGCATTATTTCTAAGAATATTATTCTTGGCTTTTATTAATTTCTGCCCGAATTCACTATTAGCGATTTATAATTTAACTCATAATTAATGAAAATTGAGTTGATACATTTTGATATTAACACGATATATACAACAATAATACCATGAATTCCTCGGTAGTTGGAAACTTGTATTTAATAATTTTTAAAGCTTTTTTTGTAACGCAGAGGAATAATAAAGCGTTTTTGTGTTGTTGGCAGTGTCATTGACCAGTAACCAACAACCAATATGTATTAGAGGAAATGAACTGAAAAATATTTATGGTATAAGATCTGCAGTAACTATATTGAGTTATATTAAACTTGGTGACCTTTTGTCTAGGTATCTCAGGGGCTTAAAAGCAACGCGTTGGTTCTGAGTGTGAAACCAGCGATACCTATTCTTATCTTTTCCTACTTGGAGGATGACATAGATCATCGCCAAATAAACACAAGGATAATTACTTTAGGTTCCAGGTCCTTAATCATTATTTTATCGTTTATGTCGCCTCAGAATTGATTATGGGATTACGGCTCGAAAAATCACCGTGTTCAGTGTGTCCGAAAAATGACTGAGGGTCATATAAAAATGGATATTTCACTTTATTGCTTATAATTAAAAATCAATATCTGTTGAGGTAAATGAGCCCCATCTACATTCGACATATATGGCGAGAGGCTTTATATGGCTAACGAGCTATTCTTAGTCCGTGCTAACGAGTAAATAATGTGTGGGTGACATTGAATTGCTCACATTTGATATATTCAAATATGTAATTTCTTTTGATTGCTTTATGTGGGGTGCATGCATTAACGATCATTTTTTTCTATATTTATTCTTTTCAAAAGGTTTTGCTAAAGAGAGAGAGCTGATAAATCTTTTTCTTGATAAATATGCGTATCTTTACACGGAGGCAAGAATGCGAGCATGTTAAAGCTTGTTATCGTCTCATTACTGGAACAAATAGTTGGAGAAAATAAGAAAGTAGGAAAATTGATAGATCTGCAATATTTTTCACACGGGGTGTTCTCCATGAATTGAAAGCCAAGAATAAATGCAAATGAAGAAAAATTTTCAATAGAATAGAACTTATATTCTTAAAATGTAATCATATATAATATGTTGCAAAATTAAAAAATCTGTTTGTGTGAGCGTAGAGGCGAAGTATTCATTCAGAATATCTGTAGATTTCCGTTTGTCTGCCTGTCTGTGCATAAAAGATCTGTGGAAGTCAGGCCCCAAAAGAGAGATGGAAACTTGATAAATCTGCTTGAAAGGCTAAACCATCTTCTTTAATATCTTTAGATACATATTGTTGTGTAAATTTAAACATTTCTGAAGTTCTGTAATCTTAAATCAAACAAGATACTGAAGTGTATGCATGTCGAATAAATCGATCGACTTCCCTGCCTTGGCTACCTCTCCTTACCCGACAGAAGTCAGTCGGTTCCCAACCCCAAGCCGGTCGGTCGTAAGAACTTAACCGGCGTGCTTATTTCCTGCTACGTCCGGCAGTACGGATACTACAGATACCTTGAAAACATATCGTAGATTTCGCAGGAAAAATGATAATCATTCCTAAATGATGTTGATGTGAAGTTTATTTACGTGTTTATTCGGAGAACAAAATAGTCCTTTGATTTCATATTCTTGATATTATTAGTATTTATTCGCGAACTGGAATTTAGCGTATTCCTTATGAAATCTGACTTGTGGAGTTGAGAGCGAAATAAAGTTGAAATATAAACTCTTAGGCAGGTAAAGCGACGGCATCGACCGTGGATCAGGAAATATCATATAGGAGAGCAAAGTCATAGGTGCTGGCTGGAAATTAATCTTATCAGTTTCATGTCGTGGATCACGTGTAAGTTTTACAAATTCGTAAATGCAACTTTTCTTAGTCCAATCTCTACCGCCGACTCCAACGCAGATGCCGGGCGAAGTAGATCTCTCTGGTCACTCTTGGTCCAAGCATTATTGAACGAGGGTGTTGGAATAATAAATAATAAGCCTCCAATTCTTCCATTTTCTCCATGTTTAACCATGTTATTATAATCGTTTTTAGTATAAACCTTTATTATAATCGTATTAATGTGGAGCCTAGAGTATGACTTGTATGATCAGGGGATCTAGTCTTTCGCATGAAAGAAATGTTGTGGTTTGAATACTTATGGATAATAATGGTTACTACGACTAGCTTCGAACTCTCGGAAATAGTAAATAGCAATACAAATCGGTTAATATTAATAGTGATTGTTTTTTAATTGAGTTGTAGTGCCCATACGGTAAATGATTAAATTGTATTGCTTTATATAGGTCTTTACAGTGAATGAAGTATTTTAGCATTTCAATAAAACCAAAAATGAACAACATTATATGGAACTAATGTATTACTTGATTTTTCTTATAGTATGTGAGATAGATAATTTCTTTTATAAGGCACCAAAAGTATGAGTAGATCAAAATTTACTTCAAAGGCCTTCGCAGTTAATTAACATCGTGCAGCGTAGAGAATTTCGCATTAACGCGCCCTTGAGTTAATAATGACCTGGAGAAATTCTTGAAAAAAAATATCATCTCAGTCTATTCACCTTAGTTTTCGTGTAAGATAACGGGTTTCAGTTGCTAGTGGAATGGGTCATCTCCGTTTGTCATTCATCTTCTATCGCTGTCAGGAACGATCTCCTCCTTTCGTCGAAATCACCAGTTTTTTTATAAGCCCATTAAGAAGTCCTTCCGACCATCTTCGCAGAAGTCTATGTAATTTTGTATTTATATCAGCAGTCTTAAGGATAATTACATAACATTTATGGGAATAATTAGGGTGGAAGTTGTTCAAGGAAGTCGCTTAGTTATTTGCAAATAATAGAATGCTATTATGTTTCGGATCAAAATATTTCTCTAAAGTGTAATGCCAATAATGTGCTGCTTACCTTTGGAAGCATGCATTGGGTGATACCAAAATCTAGAACCAGATGAAAGTTTTTCACGTGCAGTTTTAAGGACAGGTTTTCCTCTTTTGATTACTTCAAAAGGGTTTTCTTGGAGTATGGTATAGTAAATTTTATCTTTACTTAGTTATTTTTTTTAATTACAAGGTTTTGTGGTTCCACGAAAAGGTTGTCGCCTTCATATTTAAATTACTAAATTTTCTTAATGAACTGAGAACAATTATTATTTAGGACGCTGCACTATTTTGATGATATTGGAGATGTAAAACAATACCTATTACAAATAATATAATTCATAGAGCCGTTGTAGAACCGTCAAAATTCCATATTAACTCTTATCCTCCTAACCGTTTCCCCATTGCGTGAAAGTTGTTTTTTCATTCTATAAGTATAGGGTTTTAGTCTCCACGTGTCGTAAGTAGTGGCAGGTTGGTGGCAATGATATCTATATTAGGGACTATTACCTCAAAGTTGGTGATTTAAATATTTTTAACCTTTGAGTTTCGAATGGACATACTTGGAGCAATTACCCATTAAATTAAACTTAAGACGATTCGATAGCTCTTTAACTGTGTTCTTCCTTTGAAACCTCTGCCTGACACTGAATCATAATAGAAAATGAATTCAACTGCGTATACCATTTCTCCTTCATTGCTAGCTTACCGCGACGCGGAATAGCAAACGCTAATTTAACGACCCCCTACTCATTCGCAGTAATCAATATCTCTACTCTGTAATTAATTCCCCATTTGTGCGAAAATTAGCGCCGAAATTCCCAACGCATGAATGTAATCGGCTTACTCCGGAGCGAAACCTCCGAAGGCTCCGCTTCTGAACCCGAGGTCTTCGCCTGAGCTTAAACCTCGGTGGTTCCTCATGCTTGATCTCGACGCACGCCTTCAACTCCATCCGTCTCTTGGACGCCCCGCTGACGTCACAGCGTTCTTTCCTGCTTTCACCTTCTCAGGAGGACGTTCCTTGGAAGTTCCGGGACAGGCGATAATAAGGTCACGGATGCATTCACGTCTTGTGTTAGCTTTCGGAGACAACTCTCCCGGTCGACTTGACCAATATGAAAGAGCCGTGCTCGGCCGGGGGGACTTTCCCAGCCCCTCGGGAGGATGCAGCGTTGCCACTCCATCTTTCCGGATGCGACCGCAAGTTAATGATGATGATGGCCTCCGTTAATTGTAAAAACATCCCGTACCCTCGTTGTCCCTGAGAGTTCGAATGTTCCCGAAGGCATATCTTTGGAAGATCCTGCGTTGTATCCGCCTCCACACGGCTTTAAAATGAAGTACGTGGTTCTCCAAGGACCCTTCGTATCCTCTTAGCCACGAATGTGCCAAAGGGTATTTTATTTTAAGTTCCTAAGCACTGACATATCGCTGTTGTACAAATTAAATTCGTAAGATTTTTTCGTTCGGAAATTAAGAAAACTTATGCGCGTGGTGGTTTCCCAAAATATATTCACTTCATCATCATAAGGATATTTGGATGAAACAATCTACTTTTATTCCATGAAATTATAATAACTACAGTGAAACTGCAGTGTCACCAAGTCCATAATTTATAAGAAAAACTTTCTAATTATGCAATGTTGGAGTTGAATAACTGGTATTCTGTTTTGAATTTTCATCGCTGTATTGACTCCTTATAATATGGACAATAATAATAATAGAGACACTATTCATCCATGATTAATTATATGTAAAGCAATTGTCTACGTTTTTGAATTTCTCGTATAAATGATTTCTTAAAGCATAAATGGTTTCGCATTTTTGCTACGGCACAATATGGTCAGAATTATCGTTCTATGCCGGTGTTGAAAAATATTAGGATAAGGATGAGTAATTTAAAGTTTCACGTTGGTGTATCAATGTTTTTCCTGACAATCTCTCGGGTCTTATGTAAGAATTATGGCGTTCAATGCCTGAAAGTTCCACAGAGGTGCTCCGCGTGACATTTGAAAAATTTCAACACGAACAAAGGGTTACGTGGACGGGCTAAGGAAAGAAACTGAAAAAGGAGGAGCAGATATTAAACCGAGAAAGGAGCGCCATGCCGTTTCATCTCTCGACATTCGACGTATAATAATGTTTCATATGTCTCACGTGATCCTCGGATATATTTATTGCGTTATGATTACTTCTTCAAGAACTGCGTTGTCCTCGAGTGAGAGAGAGTTGACTTAGTTTAGTTTGCATTGGATGGTTTTGTAGACAAAGTGAAAGTTTCACGTTCATCCCCAAACGTCGGAGTTTCGCCCTCAATAAAATAGTTCAATCGCCCATCTTAGAACACTATTGGAAAGCCATAAAAGACAAACAATTTTGATTTATTTTTGTTGAATATATTTGAGTTTTATGATGAATCGCTTCTACCAAGCAACGGCAGATACTACTAACTATTGGAAAATGTTAGAAGAAACGTCTTTGGAGAAAAATGTGGTAGAATAGTTAGCATTTTTCAAGCCTATTCATGGTATATATTGGACCAGGTAAAATTATAAAAATACCGTGAGGAACTTGCTAGCCCTGGCTGTTAGTCTGGTGATCTATTTAACGAAAAGAGTTAAGAAAATGAACATATCACATTTCAATTTTTTGGGAACTCAATTATATCTCTTACTGCCATACATGCTTCCACTATTATACATAATTTTATTTGGTCTGATCTATTCTTTTTACATGGCTCATATAGGCATCAGGCATATGTTTAGTTCTTCATTGATATTTCTTGAACTAGCCTACCCGGTTAGGCATCACAGTGGAAAAAGTATCATTGTAAGGATAAGGCTTGGGAATCCGTTCGCTTATTATGGAATTTGTTCAGTAAATTTAGCCAAAGCTATGCGTTTAAACCAAATTTGAATGCCATTTAAAGAGTTCATCTCGCTTATCTTATCTCGCTATCTCTCCTATCTCGCCTATCTCGCTTGCCTCGTGAATGCGCAGAGATCCCAGCTAAAATTCATAATTTGGGTCTAAAAATGGGGTTTTGAACTGTAAATCCGTAATGTAAATGTATACTGTATAGCCATGAGTTTACGAAAAATGTATGGGTCAAATATTCTGTTTCAAATTCATTATAATTTTGTCTTGTTTTACTATGCCTTATTGTTGCCTTGCAATTTCTAATCTGTCTGTTTCTTTTTCGAACAAAGTATCAGTGCACCTCGTGCGTTCATTGCCAGTTCTCTAGACGCCCCGAGGAGATGAATAAGGGAAGTGAAATCGAGCCACTTTGCTTTCGAGTGTCGCTGAATCGCCCATTGAACATGCAAGCGAACGCGAGTCGTAGAAACAAGAGTTCCGTTATTTTGTTTGAACCGCGGGAGGTGCCTTCTCCTCATTCGCTACGGGTTGTCTCTCTCTTTCTGCCACGCCTGCGCCGGTGTGTGGCTAAGTATATATCCCTATGTATAAGCGTATATACTTTTCCTTTCCTCGTTGACACCAACACCGCTTCGGGACCCGTGGGTGGGACACGTGGGTGTGTTCGCGATAAGGAGAGCGTCAAAGCGCTTATTTTTAGAGAGGAAAAAGAAAGAGGAACACGGACACCTGTGGCCGCATGCCGTCTCTCCGAAATTCTATGGTATTCGCGAAATGCGAACGGATTTTAATCAAAATCGCTGTCATTCGCTTAGAAAGACTCGATACCGGGCACACAAAGCCCATCGGTATCGTACAAATGAAGGCTCCGTATCAAAGGGAACATTTCTCAAAGCTACAAGTCAATTTACTAGTCCTCTAAAAACGGTCGTAACTGTAATTTTAGGACATTGTAAACTACATGTACTCTAGGAGGTACATTCATTGAAGGCTGGAACATTTATTTTTATTCGGCGGTTCTTCATGAGTAAGATACCAGGACTTGTAAATTGACTTTTAGCTTTAAGAAATGAGCCCCAGGTGTTTGCCTTCCTGACAGCCACTCACTCAACAAAGGAATTTCTGTAAAATACAGAACATTGAATGTGGGGGGCAAGGAATGTGCCATAGTAACGACTACTGATGTATTCCTGAGAGTAAGATTCGTCATTCTCAGTTTTCTTAAATGCGTCCATAATTTCATCCTCTAGTGGCCAATCAGAAATATGTTTGTTGACTGACATATTGTGTATTTGCATCGTGATATCTATTTTCTATTTTCTCGCTCAACAGTTATTTCCCGCTTACCGTCTTATATCACCTCAAGTTAATTTTCGGTCGTCATCAAGTTTCCCTAGGGCTAAATAAACTAGTAGGGTTACACGGCATCCATGCTGCTTGGGAGGGAACTCGATCCTGTGGCCTTTCTGATAACTGGTGGATGCGTTACCAAATCATTCTTTAAAAGCTATATTCTAATTTTCTTCAGATTAACGCCCGGCAATGGCCATAAAAGAATTATTTTACATAGCATGGTTACATTGAAGCTAGTATATTAATGGGTCCCATGAATTACCCGCCTATTCATCTTATACGAACAGTCGACCAGCTTTCTCACCTACCATAGCTTAATTTCTTACCTTCTTAATGTGGTATGTACAAATTAAATTAGACCCGGTCTCGTATCCGGTTAGACCGAAGTGTTTGTAAGTTACGCACTTTTTCTCGGGAAACATCTGCTTCGTGCCGGGGATTGCGGGTCGCGGTGCTGTATATTGTTTTGTGAATTTTACGATGCCATTTCTTAGTATTTCTCGGTTGACGACTGTGATTCCCGAGGCTGTGGAAAAGTGTGTCTCCGAGGTGGTTGAGGTGTTTTTGTGGCGCACATCCATATTTTCGACGTGTGATGTTGTTTACGCATCACCCGAATGGAACGTACGCCTCTTTCAAAGAGAGACTACTGTCCCTGTTTCGCAAGCCATTGTCTCTTAAAATGCTCACCATTGGAGTAACTGGTACTTCTACAGAAATGTCATTGGCGTCGTGGCATTCCAGCTGTACTTCGAATCGATAGAATTTATCATTGACCCATTTTGATTAGAAGTAGCATGTGCCGTAAGTACATAGCTCATTTTCCATCGATGTACTACTCTTGTAGTATGTACTTTTGGCAAGGGAAAAGGATCGTTTCTCTGTTACTCCCATTCATCTCATATTTCAAACACGAGTACGCCCTTAAATATATATAAGTTGAGGCGAAAAAATTTTCAGCTTTAACGGCCTCGAGAGGTGACTCCAAAGAAAGTAGAATAGGTAGATAGAATATAATCTACTTGTATTTGATTCATGCCTCTGAAATAAGTTTTATAATTTTGAAAAGTTAAACTCAAAATAATCAGATACACGTAACCTACTTCCGCTGTAATGGAAAATATTATTTAGTAGGGAGCTTAAACCTTCGAATGATTTCCTTGTGAATTCCTTCTTCGTATGATTTGTTAGAGCTATTAGCTTTCTCCAACTACCCTCTTGCCGAGTCTCTACCACATTTTTCCTTTTTGTCCATGAAGGCTATCAGAAAAAGGGCTAGATACAATTATTTCTAAGAGTCGATATTCCGATACATAAGTTAACCGTAATAACTATAAGTCGAGCAGGACGATCTGAAGTTGCAGTATGTAAGCGTAAGAAAAAAAGTTAATTTTGCAACAGGTGCACTGGAGTTCAATATCCTTATTACTATTTTAACTTCACTCAGTAGCTTTACTACTACTACTACTTTTATTTGATAAAGTTGGAAAATATAAGCATTCAGTGTCGTTCAACTGTAATACACTCCTAGAGTAGCTATGGCAGTCAAGGTTTTACGATGCATGCGTTTAATATATTTCTATATAAAAAAAGTTCCGTTTTCAAAATAAATGTTACTTTCGTCTAGTTATGGTTACATTTAAATGCATATAGTGGTCATTCTTGTGCAAGAAATCGTAATACCTGCTTCCTTGTCGTTATTTTTCTGCAGTAAATATGCTCTTGAGATGTGACTTATTTATAAATTGATTGGTATCATCAGGATTTAACCCTTTTTAATACTTCATTTCATTTCTTTATGCATCTGAGATTATCTCAGAAGTCCAATTATTTCACTCGATAATTACTAACAATGTGATACGTGAGCCCATTATTGAGTGTTTCATATTCAATGGATAGATCATTATTGCCATCGCATTGGCAGTATTGCGTGCAATCAGCTCCACCTGCAATCTGCATTTGTCTTCAAGGATTCAAATTCATTTGAGTGTTCCACGTCGAGTTATAAAACTAGCTTCTTTCCTTATACGGAGACCACATTTGTTGAAGGAAATCATGTATTTTGGAGTAAGCCAGTTTTATATCCCCACTTCTTCCATCTTCTTCCTTATGAAGAAGAAAGCCAGTTTTATAACTACAATAGAAATATCCCGTCATTATTGCCAATAATGAATTCTTAGGTTTTTCATGTTTTCTCTTTTTCAATGTTGTGTCCAATTCACCTCATTTACTCATTCTTTCTTTAGTAAAATTCTTCGATCATTTTCTAAATATTAATGAAAATATTATTTATGTGTTCCAAAGGGATTAAGATCTAAAGTATTGCAATATATTTTTCCTACCACTGCACATCAAAGAAATGTCTCGTTTATTAACTTTCACCATAGAAATTTACTTAAAATGTAGGTATTTCAGTTAGGCGTATTTTTAGTTAATTTATGCACCCAATGGAGTTTGGTTTGTATTTAATTTAAATGCATAGACATCGTTTTAGATGAACCTCAAATGAGTCTGCATAATTAATCTTATCTATCTTAAGTGAATACTAGAACAGGAAAAAATATTTTAGTGTTTATTATGGAAAGGGTGTGACCTTTGAGTTAATTTGTCTCTTGTTGATTATTGCTTTGATATAGGAAAATGAGTAGATAACCGAAGTGTCTGCATTATCACTCTGCTAACAGAATGCGCCGGAAGTAACTCAGCCCTACGTTTCATCCCTTTAAGAGTCCAATGCACCTAAAGTCTTCCAGACACGGCACTTAAAACAGTCAGCAGAGCACTACTGAAAAATTTGGTCCAGGCTTCGAAGTCGGACCTCAGTGTTTACTTTTATATGGTCGACTAAATCTCTCTTAGACACTTTGACAAATTACGGAAGGAAAAATATAAACTGAGAATAAATATTAACAAAACGAAGGTCTTGAAATGCGCTGAAGACGAAGAAGGAAAAGCTGATATCAGGCTGGAAGGATAAAATCTGGCCCAGGTTAAAATGCTCTCCTACCTTTGAAGCCTAATTACATCCATTGGAAAATGAGAGCGGTTGTTATTCTCCAAAGGAATCAGTACTCGGTAACTTTCTGTCCCGTAGAAGTCGCCCTTGTTGACAACCAATTTCCTAAGTCCTCCAAGACCCTCCAAAGGGACCAAAAGAACCGACCCGTAGGAATCGCAGGCAAGGTCGGATTAGGACTGGTTATAGAAGTAGCCTTTTTGAAATTTTGTCTCTGGTTTTCGTTCCTTTATATCCCAGACACCCAAAAACCGGTTCCAAACCGGGCGCCCGGCACTCCTACCTGCTAGGCTATTACAATATATTTTCCTCGTCAGGCGACAAACGTGACGTATTCGATCTGCATCGTGATAGGAATCCTGGGCGTGCCACTACCAGCGGTGATCAAGTCTAAGCCGCTTCATTTAATCGCTCCGAACGTATTCGCGCTCTGGAATTTAGTGGCGCAACTAGCCGCGGTGATAGTATGATTTGGAGAGGCCGTAGTGTATATATTATTTTACTTTTTCACCACTTTCTTTCAAAATCTTTTGCCCATGGAGGAATCAGACCATTTGGTAATTATCTTAATATTATAAAAAAAAATCAAAATGATGAAAAAAAATCAGTCATGAGCTGCGAAATATCATTCTTCATGTTTCACCTTTCCGTTGAAGCTGTTTATGCTAGCATACAAACGAATTTTTAGCTATCGCGATCACTTTCATTCCGGTGCTGAATAGGCTATTGGCCTATTAGGATTAGATCTCCGACATTTTTCTTCCTCAAGAATATTCAAATAGACCATGCTGATTACTATAGGTGATTTATTGCTAAATAAATCACCTATAGTAATCAGCCCCCCCTCCACGTACGCTAACCTAGTTACGCCACTGTTCCATTCTTTCCTATTTTGATGACAATTCTCTTAGGCATTGGTAGCACTTTTGTTATAGGCAGGTACATTTCACGTGCTCCTTTTCTCCTCCGGCTGTTCTTTAGCATCCCTCCACCACAGTAATCAACCTGGGGTTTGGTTTAGTAAGGGAGGGTAGAGCTCACCTAATACCAAACCCAACGGCTTGCGAAATTCACGCTTCAGGGTAGGGGGGCAGTCCCTGTGCCACCTGCAGTTTTCCAGGCAGGTACCCGAAAAATCCCATAGAGGTGCCCAGAGGCATCGCACGGGATCGTACCCGGGTCCTCTGATCATCAGCTCAGCACTCTACCCACTCGAGTACCACAATTTCACACCACTCCAGCTTTCATTATTTTTGGTAATCATTTATGGAATATCTATGCATACTTACTTTCTTTTTTCCTCTGTTAGACTCTCATATCTGCCTGATATGAATAGTGCTACTGAATGGCTTATGGGAAAAGTGCACCGAAAAGTATTGATGTCAAATTTTTATTTTTTTTAACCTCTGTTTTTCCTTTTAGACTTCTAGTTCTCGCGTCAAATATCATGTCTGCTATCCTTTGATATCATAATTAGATACGAAGGAGAGTATTTCTTATTAAGTTCCACCTTATTCACTTTCCTACTTGTTGCATAAATACAATAATCATATTCGTGAACATAAAATATTATTATATTTTAACATACAATGCTATATTTGAAGAAAATTATGATCACAATCGTACAAAAACCAATTTAAATATCTTCCAAATTTCTCTTCACGAAATGTATCGGTGTCCTTGATGATTTTTCTCGTTTTTCCATCCGCCAAAGCAGAGTATTCGTACTGGTACTCGTTCACCTTGATTCGTTCAATCCACTTTGGAACTATACTACATGTACGACCTTGTCAAGTCCAAGCATAGGCGACACGCATATTAAACTGTGGACAGCGGGAATTCGCTCCCAAGCCATTTTCCCTCCAGTTCCCACATTTTAAGGCCTTCGTCACGGAGTAGAGGAAACGCCCTGTTTGAGAATCCAAGCCTCTTGGCTGGTCGGAGGCAATTAGCTGTCAGCCATCGTCGGGTTTTTTGGAGTTGGTTGAGCTCTGCTCCAGTTCGGCTTCCTCGGGACCCTGAGTCATTAAAGAATTAATATGCCTCCCTCCCCAACTTTTGCACTGACTGATGTACATCTTTAAGGATTGCTATTGTATTGTAATTCCTCATTCAATGTGAAGCCAAGGAGTCTCTGTGATGGTTTTGTTACCGAGCACAACAGGTTCAACCCTCGAAACCGAAGTTTACCGCATGGCTGGTGGACGCTGGAATCCCTACTTTGCATTTCCGAGTGGAGAGAAACTTGTCAAGTGATGGAAAATCAGTTAAAAAGCAATTGTTACCGTTTTTAAAAATTATCGGACGATGACTTTTTATCCATGAATTTTATCGAACTCACGTTATTTTCCCAATGCTGCGTGTAGTGCTGAGGGCTCCCGGAAAGAAAGCCTCTATTATTTACTCAGTTTAATGAGGCATATCCTAATTGATGGATTTATAATCTTTAATTGAAATACCGAGAAAAATACCGATGCAGAATGCCAACGAAGATTAGTGGAAGCAATAGGTCTTTTAAATGAAATGAAAGATAAATAGCACTTTTCCACAACGTATTGGGTTTATTGTGTTGGTGACACAACAAGCGTCAACATATGTACTCACTTTTGCCTGATGATGATATAGTACATCAAAGCCCGGGTCGCAATAAACCCAATAAGTTGTGGAAAAGTGCTTTTTATCTTTCATTTCATTTTGTTTAAATTCCACCACATCACGCCTGAAACTTCGCTCTAGGTCTTTTAAAAATTCTGCGAAGAAGAATAAACGATCTATTCGGAAATTCTGTAAGGTAATAGAGCTTCCTCAAGGCAATGATCGGAGGAAGTCTTGAAGATCACCGGAGGAAGATCAAGAATCGAATTCATCAATCTGCTAATGAGAGGTGCTTATGTAGAGAGAAAAACAGGAAGGCCCTATTTAGGAAGAGGAGTGGGTGAAGAACTGAAGGAAACCAATCGTCAGATTGATAACTGCTGATGATTATAAGTCCTCATCTCATGGTTTGGCTTTAATTTAGGGCGATTTTTCGGAATGCATCAATCACGGACGTAGAATCTAAAGAATCGACCTCCGCTCGAGAAGCCAATTTAATCGTTAATAGTTATTAACCTTTACCTTGCTGTATATATATATATATACCTTGCTGTAATTTATCGACTTCATTCTCTAATTTAAAGATAATGGAGTTTCGATACTATGTTTTAATTGTAATCTGCCAGTCTCTTATCCGTATGATAAATGTTTCATCCTATACGTTTTGTGCTAACTGTATTGAAAGTAGCTGTTTACTGTGTTGCAGTTGGAAGTGTTGGCGTTCTTCTTCCTTTGTTAAAGGCCAAATATTAATGTGAGCTGTTGTTACCTAACGGAATCTTTAATGATGGAAATTATCTGTATTTCTTGATTGCAGAAGGAGCATAAATTTAAATAGTTATATACAATTATATCCCGCGTATTCATACTACCACTTTCATTTCACGTATCGACAGCAATCTCTGTAGTTTACCGATTCATGAATTGATAGTGAATGAAAGTGATGTAGGTACTCTTACATCTCTATGCTCTTGGTGTTGTTCCATAATAATTAAATGCGTAATAGCTATTGCGCGCCACATATTTTATTTTCACCTTCGACCATGGTGTCGTTGTCTCACATAACAATCAGACCTTACGATGGTGATGTGATACATCGATACCCGTTATGTGATATTTGAAATTAAAACCGGGTTCACAAGTGAAAATAAAATTTTTGGTGCTTAATCCTGCATATCATTGTCTATGCCCTGTTAGTTAAAAGACGCCATATTGCCGCCTTATTGTAATTCCTCATTCATTGTACCAATGTAATTTGTCTCTGCTGCGTATTAACACCATTTTGTTTGCTCACCGAAAGCTTCCATTGGTTCGTTTACCCCTGAGGCCCTGAAAAACCACCCATGGTTTGTCACCACGTTTCCCTGGGGTCAAACGACCGTAGTTGACACAACACCCATGCCCGTGGCGTTACTCGAACCCGCGACCTTAGGGTTAGAAGGCGGACCCATTAACCACCCGACTAATCTAGCCGGCAATTTTTAGACGAAATTTTGGTGGAACGCCTCAGTCATTAAATCAAATCGCGAAGGGAGTTCCTTAGTGTTCGGGTAAATACGTAGCTTAAACTTATATGAAAAATCTCGGGACTTGCGTTTGTGTCGTGCCATCTTTATCATGCATACATTCATTCATACATCTGTCTTCCTTTCCCCTCATTGACTTAGACCGTATCCCATGTTGGCAGGTTCGTTTTCGGAGAACGTAGGTACGTGGTAGGCACGACTTCAGAATCACTATTAAAATCTCAGATAGTGGGAGAGAGCAGGAAGAGAAACCGAGAAGGCTTGTGTTATCGATTATTGCTCTTGCGATCTTCACCAAATTAATCACAATGAATGGGAACACGATGGAAAAGGACTTGGAAAAAGAAATGAATCATGATAATGTGGCGTTAAATGTGATTGATTAATACATTACTAAATATATTGCATGGTATTATTGTCACCAATTTTTTTATAAATAGTGTTGGAAAAATTATTCACACATATTCCAGATTGCCGTGGTTATGAAAACAATATGAATGATCATCCTTTGAGAAAGTTCATGAAAACGGTACCGCCAAGAATAGGCTTGAGAACATACAGGGAAATTAATTTATGTGGATGAAGACGCGTTGATTTTAGGCGTTGGCAAAGTTAAAACTGGGGTAAATATTCCTCAGAAGTTATAAAACTTAAAGTTCTTGTCTTAATTAATAATTAATAATAATGTTTACATCTTCCTTTCCATGGCTCCACGGGCATATATGAACTTGGTTTGATTTGCAAGGGAGTTCGTTTTAAAATTTAACAGTCGTGTCTCTTAAATGGCTAAGAATATAGCTCATTAGTTTGACGTAACCTTTTTAAAAGAGCCTTCTTTCTTATTCCTGTTCATCATGTTTGCGTCCGCTCTAAGGCGCTCTTAAGGTAATGATGAAACGCCCTATTTCACGTTTTAAATAGTCTTGTGTTAGTCCAGTTGGCGCCATTGCAGTGTTCCTTATCGTGAGATTCGAATGATGGCTGGTGAAGACAAACAATGATAGCTTATGCATAAAACATCAAAAATTCCAGCATCAAAAGCAAAGGTACTTAAAATGAATACTGAAACCATGCACAATTATCATGAATAATTCAATAGGTCGCCGCGTCTGTCTTGGAACCTTACGCGCATTTTTTGAATGCCAGTTAAGTATGTACTGTAGTATTCGAGCGGCGAGAAAACGAAATTCGCAATTACGTTCCTTTATTTCTTTCTGTAGGAGTCTGATGATATTATTGGTTGAATAAACCGCTATTAATGGCCATGGCCGTCTAAAATTCAGGCCTAGAAAGTTGTTCAATACCCCCTCATTTTATTTAATTGCACGTGTCTTCGAGGCTATCTTCATTCCTCGGAATGAGATCTAGGACCCTCGGAATATGTCTTTATCAAATGAATCATATCCAAATAAGCTTCTAGAGTAAAAAAATAAAACACTCTCTGAAAATATTTTCTTTGCAATTTCTCAACATTGGCTCAGATCGGATTGAGTTAATTGAAAATCGATTGTAAGACGCAGTATGATGTAGATTAGTAAAAGGGATCAGTTCTTTTTAAGAAATGAAAATCATACTTTATTTATTTACCTACTGCGAAAGGGAACGGTGGAAATGGTATATATGTATTTTTTAATGAATGTTTAAAGCTACATCTTTAGTGACCCGGGTAGATAACCATGACGTCTTAGAATGGTTTGACGGTAATCTACCGGTATTAAGGTAGGTTTCTGATGGACACTCGCTACAATATCCCTTCCTTCATCCCCGCATACCCTCTGCCACCCTTCATTCCATCCAGCATGCTTAACATTTTCCTCTCTCTCCCTCGCCTACCCAACATTCTACCCTCTATCACATTCTTCAACAATCCATTGGCAC
>LYUA01000097.1:446406-458600 GCA_002093875.1 Calopteryx splendens
GTAATTGCTGTTCCACGAGTTATAAATTATGTTTATGTTTTTGTACAGTTATAATTACTGTAAATGCGCAGAAATGAAGAAAGAGTTACTGTAGGGGCGTGTCCATCAGAAACCTACCTTAACGGGTAAATTACCATTATTAATAATTACTGTTGGTAAAAATGATAGCATTAACGCGTTTTCATCTCTCACCAGTTGCTTTGTGTATTTCAATGCAGTAAAAGTTGTTTATAAATTATTCGACTAATCATGAAGCTCAATTAAAGATACACCATAGTTGATGTCGTATGACGGATTCTTGCAACTATTTGATCAGCTCAAAACCTTTATCCTATTTATCGTTCACCGCAAGCCAAGGCATACAAACGTGAATTCAACAGCATAAACTATGTCTGGGATAAAATAAGATTTCGTGTGTAAACCGAAATCGTGAGATGAGAAGTGTCGTCAGTTATTTAATTTAGTTGTAGTGTAGATATAAAAATGTGTATTATAAAAACATTTTTGTGCACTTTCATTATGAGATGAATAATTTCTGATCGTATAAAACTCGTACCTTGTGTCACTCATAAACAACTAACTATCGTTTTTTCCCTTCGGTGTTTTCAACTAGTAACCCCGGTTGAAACTCAATATTTTAATGACTCCACTTCTCTTCTTATTTCCGTATCGTACTTTAAAAGTTAATTAGAATAATCTATGCAGTTAATAAGCCGAACATATTTATTGTAGGGCAAGGTCCAGGGTTGTGATAAACATAACCTGAGCAGAAAAAATTGGAAGAATAGGAAATTAGAATATGAAAATAAACATATCTCTATGAAACTTTTCAGTATGTAGGCCCTATGTATGTCCACTATGATCAGATTCTAAGCAATCGATTACTCTGGTCCGTATTATTCACTGCTTTTATGACTATTTGGGGTATATTCACTTCTCCAAAACAGTAAATTAGACCGTTGGATACAATCTACTTTTTACCGCTGAATACCTGACCACTCTTACAGAATTTGTTAATGAATATATTATTGCAAAAAATATGTCATGGAAACAGATGCATATTTTTTACTACACTCTCATCCCGCGATCTTTCACTTATAGTCACAGGTAGCCAACCCAACAAATGTTAGGGACACTCCCTAACAACTATAACATATCGCGTGGACTTCCCTGATCTTGAACTCTAGTGTGCCCTACATTATTTTATGTCTGTTCTTCATTCCTCCCACCTGCCTTCATGCCGTCCAAAACGCGTATTCTCTTCCTTTCCTTCCACTTCCCCGCTTGTCCCACTATCTTCCCTCTATCACGACCTTCAGCATCCAAGTACCTCTCAGTATTCCTCCATCCACCTATGCCTTTTTTCTAATTTCATCTACCATCCCCCCCCTCATCCTCTCCTCCCCCACTATATTTAATACTTCGTCGTTCGTTTTCCTTATTTTCTCCATTCTTCTCATATGCCAAAAATTCACAATGCAAAAATCATTCGCCTGAACCGGGTTTCCAACCGGGTCCTTCGATTTCCGGCCGAGTGCTTTAGCCAGTTCAGCTACCTAGGTGCCCTCTTACACTGTGAATTTTGAGAGTTACTCTCAGTATCCATTCTTCTCAATAATAACATCTGACAAAAAATCTATCTCTGTTCATCTTCTTGCCTTAATGCCAGGTTTTCGCACCATTCAGTGTAGCGCTCTGTATTGAATTCTTTACTTAGCGCAGCTGTTATCATCTCCCACCTCTCTTCAAAAAATGGGGAAACTGAGGATGGCTTTTTAATATTTTATCAGCCTACGAATCTGTAAATTGAAGTCGGATGCCAAAGACTCAGTCTCTGCATGCGTTGGGTTTTGCCAGATTTGTGGCAAAAATAATAGGAAATCAAAAACTTCACTTCCTTAGGGGGAAGTGAAGTTTTTGATTAACCAATATTTAATTTTCATATCATAATTGGCGGCGGTTGGATGCTCGAAGAAATACTGCCATATTATCTGCCATCTTGTGCCACTTCCCGATAATAAATGTCAGCTTCCAGCAACTGCCCAGTCTTGCAGAATTAATGACTGCATTTTAATCCTTAAAACGAAAGAAAACAATATTTTGATTCTGAGATGCATATTTGTCCTGGTTGTTTTTCCCAATTGTCATTTAGCCAATTTTTGTACATTTCCACCCGTGGGCGTTCTGCTTTTCACGCTATTTACAACTGGTTTCAGCAGACCGCCGTGGATTGAATGAACGCCTTTAAGACTAACTCAGGTAGCGTCCCAACGATCGAGAAATAATTGGTCCAGTTGTGCCCCACAACGACTGCGAGGAATGCCAGTGGGTCTCCTTGGTCGACGCCAAGCGTGCTTCGGGATTACGCCGCGAGCCAACTGGATAGCAGATGGCCGAGGCCTGTGTGAGTTCGTCGTTTGCGTGTCCTTCCTCGGCCTCTTGAGTATCGAGTGGAAGTTTATTTGAAGTTGGATCTATGGAAATGAAGCCTGGCGCATTGCGGAATTTTTTTACGGTTGAAATCATGAGAAGGATGTCGGTATTTGCGTCCTGCGAGATGAGCATCCTCCCCCCTTGGTGTAGGTAAATAAAACTTGAAAGAGCCGTCTCAAATAAAGCGAGTGTGCTCTGTCATTTTGCTAAGTCTCTAGGTTGAGTCATCGAGCAGGCGAAAATAATGAAGTTCTCCGAAAGGGTCTACATAAGCTTTGTGTTGAATAGGTTTTCTTTTATCCCTTAGAACTCATCTTCACCTAGGCCCGAGGTCCACATTACATATATCTCAGTCGGCTGCTTGCACGATTGATTGCTACAGGCACTTCACTCTCCTCAAATTGTCGTGCTTAAAATCGAGATTTGCCCTGTCGACAAAAGCAATTAACCGTATCTAATGCCCCTTCCCCACTGATCGACTTCAACTGCAGATGATACCGTCAGCGGTGCATTTCTTTCCCGCATATGCCAGTCTCCAGTGTCCGCGGTAGTATGAAAGTTTGCGGAGTGGAGGTTTTATCCAGTGAAGTCGAACGGTTAGGAAAAGAAACTAACGAGTAATATCATCAAGATTGTTATCGCCTATACGTTTCAAAAGGAAGAATCGAAATCCATTCGCAGGAGTAGCGGTATTTTAAATTCCTTTCCACGCCACGTGTTTGTACTTATAATCTTCGCATTAATGCGTAACCTCCTTTTACATTGCCCTGTTTTCGAGTGAATGAGACGGGGAACTTTATCAAATGATATCCTCTGGAGCACTTCCCCCATTAAGAACGGGCAAAGTTGTTGGATTCGAACCAGAATGTTTTGATTGATTGATTAATTATCGAGTATTTTGTAACCAGTGAGTATATCGTATAAAATATTTTTTTCGTATATGTTGCAGTAATGGGTATTATGCGTGGTAAAGGAACATACATGTGTTTAGTGATGACTTAATTTTATTTTTGGGCATCATATTTTTAAACTGATGTTCTTCAATTAATTAATCATAATATAACTTGATGATATCAATCCAGTATTAGTTGGTAGGATTAATTGAAGGTGCACCAACGACTAGGGCCATGCCGCTTAATTCGAGTTTTTAAAAGTAAAATGTATTGTAGTTATTAATATTGTGCTACTATATGTTTAGCGTCAATTCGCCATAATCATGTTGTCATGAAAGCCATTCTGCAGGTGATAATATCATCACATTACTTATAGACCTGCTATAATTCCCCAGATATTTTACCGCAGTCACGCAGCACTTGGCATTTTCCGCAGTCTATCATGAGGTGCCTCCATTTCGTCCTGGAATGGCAATCGTAACGTAATGGTTTAATGAAGTTCGCATTATTATGATTTTTTTGTAAACGGAATTTAGTTTTAAAAAATATTACGACTGATAGGTACTCGTAAGAGAACGTGGAGCTGTCAAGTTGAAAAAGAAGACGCCTACGACCTTGGGATTTATTAACTGGCACCGTGAAGATCAACTTTAGATGAAATTGGAGATGGTTGAGTCCAAACAGTAGATCTGTAGGTATGATTGGAAAATGGGGTATGAGGTATCTAGTATCAAAGTTGTAGCTCCGATTATGTTTCTGCCGAATTTTTATGCGAACACCGGAGTATCTACGTTGAAATCGAGCCTATGGGATTACACTCCTGATAAATAATTCAGGAAGTACACAGAATAAGAAATTCTTTGTTCGTTTTTCATCTAAGCAGTCAGTAGAGGATTTAGAATTTGTAAAAAGTTTCAAATAGAGTGAAACCAAGCAATGAGCAAGTAACCAAGTCATTTCTTATAGCTGATTTTCTTAATATTTGAGATAATCTGTCAATTATTGTAATTATTTTTATATCTACATTATATTTACACCATGTGTACGGCCGTTTCAAGTGTTTGGTAACAATTAAAATAGCAAAATTGTCTCCTTTAAAATGTTGAGCTATTTTTCTTTATTTTATTTTGAAAGAGATGTATATTATTATTTGAATCGTGAAAAGTATTGAGATTCTTAGTTTAAATAATTACTTAGTTTATTTTCATGACACCTAGATATTTATGATGCATGATGCATTAGAAAAAAATCAAATGTATCCGTCAGTCATGTAAGCGAGGAAATTCTTTTCATTCTCCCTACAAATATTTTTTGCGTTGAAAATTAGCTTTCATGACGATACACAACCTTAGGCAATCTCCACGCAAAAAAATCGAGGATTTCTAATCAGTTTTGAGGCTTGATTGTGTAACAAAGACTTTCACATTTATGTTTTTGTTTAAAGACCTCAGGCTTCACTTTGCAGAACTTATAGATACCTATTCGAAATGAAAATATCTGTGTATAGACCACATAAAATCTTTATTAACCGTCCCAGTTTTTGACATATATTATCATATGGGTCTGATGATAAATATTTTTAGTGAATTATGTGAAGATTTTCATTTATTAATATCGATGCCAATACCATTAATATTTTTGCACTATTCGTGCCGAGGGCTGCTAAAATATGTCGTTGAATATGAACTGTGTCGATTTCTTTTGGGTCGATTAATTTTATGGGTGTAAAACAATTACCTTCTGTTATATTATAAATAAGTAAGGAATTCGGGAAATCTCGTCAGAACTATACTTTCCAATCTCCTATTAGTGCAAATATCTTTGAGTGAATTTGCCGTGACCATTAATCTATTGCTAATCAATAAAATAGATCACGATTGCCACTTTCGCTGCCTTAAGAATTCATACCACTAGAAGTTCGATTATTTTTATTTTGATGTACTGCTGAAATATATAATCTAGGATGCTGATTTGTACGCAGAAAATGGGGTAAAGCGTATAGCATATGAGATTAAATGAAGTTTACGAACTTGTTTAAACAGAAGAAACTATGCGTAAATTGGGCGTCTCTTTCATGCCACATCCAATGGTGTAAGAAAATTGACATCAAAATAATGGAAACACTGCGCAGTTAAACTTTCTGAAGACACTAGGAAGTGGCACCTTACACGATGCGGTAGACTTACTTAAGTGAAACAGAAACGAAATAGAGCCATGAAATTTACCTGTATCCATGGTATACGTCGGCTATAGTGGTAATCGTCGGTTGAGTAGTCATCCGGAACGATGAAATACCTGTGGCCTTTCCACAAATGTTTCACGCTTCATGGGGATGGATATAAAGGATGTGGGGTTAGGGTGATGGACCATGGCTTGCGTGACTGGTCCGAGAACTACTACCTCAAGGAAACCTAATGTGTGTATCTTCTACTGGATATATGAACTTATCATGAAAATTCCTGAACTCAGTAAATTAAAAAATGACTCGATAAAAGGATTACTCGAGAAGGAAAAATTTTAAAATGGAATTAGCATGGTGTTGTTGAAGAGAGCTTTTTCAAACTGCGACGGGAAAAGTGGGTGTTACAACTAATGCGAAGGAATTTATATATACTATTTATAAAAAATTGGAGCCTCGTGTGCTTGTTTTAATGATGATCGAACATGCCTGTACTATTGAGTCACTTCCCGCGTGAGAGTCACTCAATGATTAACCGTGTCTCCTCGAGGATTGTTGTCTCAAATAGGCGCTTAAAGTAACAAATGGAGAAAAAGTAATGTATGGGGGAAATTAATGGAAACTCGGACTCATAAAACTGTAAAATCGACATCGATGAAAGGTTCAGTTTATGAATCTTATGATGTGCGTTCCATTCCTTTTACTTCAAATTAAAACTTCCTTTTCATTCTGACATTTTTGCGCCCCCGCTCACGCAAGGCGGCTGGGGAAAATGCTTCCCACCGCTCGCTCTCCACGTTTTGATGTCAGTGGTGCTTTTAAGTAATACGCGCAACAGGTGCTTGCACTCTCCCAGCCCTCGGAAAACTTGATCCGTCATACTGTACACACGTGGACCGGACACTCGGTTTTGAGGAAAGAGGATGTGCATGGATTAGAAGCTTTTAAGATGTGGGTATGAAGGATGGCAAGAATACTATGGGCAAAGGGAAAGGAAAATGAGGAACTTAAGAGAAGAAAAGATAGGGAAGGGACGTCTGGGGAAAGGTTGAAGCCGTTGGGAAAAGTCGATGAAGTGGAGCGGAGAAGATATTTCAAGATAGCGGGCTGTTGACGGCTGTTGTAGAGGGGGGTGGTGTTGGATAAGCGGGGATAGATAGATAGATAGATAGGGGTCTTTAAATTTCTGACGAGATTAGGTCTCTTCTACCACCTGGCCCCTCGGGGTGAGGGAGGGGGAAAGAGAATATAATTATGCCTGTGTTTTAGGTGACATTAAGGGAGATAGAAACTATGAGGGGCTGAGGAAGGCAATCATGTAATCAAGAAGATTTTTGTGCTGCTGTGAAATGTAGTAGATGCGGTAGAGAGACTATGACGATGATTGCGCATACAGTCCTGGGGTTAGGTCGACGAATGAGGAAAGCATTCCATTGTTTCACTCCGTATGCCAATATCATGGGTACGAGGTGTGAATATATCAAATTCGGATCCAGAGCTGGACAATAACTACGTGAAATAATTAGGTTCTTGGTTTGGTGAGTATGGATAGAACCGTGCGACGCTAGAAATTACATTCCTTCATATACACTAGGGATGATCGTTGAAAACTTTTTTCAGATTGTGGTCAGCTTGGGGTCCGAAAAGTGATCTCTAAGGTCCAAATAGAACGCAGGATTTGTTTTTGGAATTTTTGTCAAAAGTCTTCAGGTCCGCCTTGAAATTTCATAATTTTATATCATTTTGGTAAAACGTTTAAATAAGTTGAAAAGGGGTTCCTTACATCCTTTTTCGTGGCAGGTGCATTGATATAATGACAAAATAGGTGAAAAATGCATGGAAGCGGTTACACATGTGCAGAACTTCGAGAAACACGAAAAATTGGTGCAATTCAGGATAGGCACCCGGAAACCACGTTGTGGACACGGCTTTCGATATCTGCGACATCAGTGGTCTGTCTGCTGAGTGGTGTGCAAAGCGTGAGTGAAATGGGTGGGGTGAATTAACCGTCCCTAGTAGTTTATCGAAGCAGGATTTACTTGGTGGAATTTCGTGATGTCCATATTGTGAATAAAACTCTCGTAATTGAAATGTAAACTGCTAATTTGTAATTTTTCTACTCTACAATTTACTAGAAACCGACTATGGTTCCGTCAAAATAATGCCATTATCTAGATACAATAAATAGGTAGCTGTCTGCGCATACCTAAGGACCGGGGGTGAAGTAATTGGGGAGTGAGGGTAGGGTGCTGTGGAGATAGGTTGAAAAGAGAATAGGAGTGGGATTTATGTAAAAAAAAACAAGCCCTCAATAGAAGGTAAGTGTCAATATTTTTGGCTTCTAGGTCAATGATGCATCTCGCACTGATTGATTGGTATTGGGGAAGGAGTTAAAAATACTTTAGATAAAAGGTCATTTGAAGAATTCACAATTTTGATCATATCCAAAAAAATCTATTTATGTCCTTCACATTCAAAATGTAAAAGCTCCAGGGTTAAAGTCGCCTGTATGTTTACAATCTAAAAGGCATTCAGCAAATTTAGAGGATACATCACATTTATCTAGATATATTTTGTATCCATTTATTCTGATGCTAATTTTTCTGCTTGGCCAATATAGCTTACAGCACAAATTACAATTTAATACATTAATGCCACTTTTCTCCAAACCATCAAATCTATCTTTCACATTAAACAGCATGCTCCCCTTTATTACAAGAAAAAATATATTTATTTTGTCCTTAGACATAATTGTTACCCAGTCATTGTTACCCAGGCATATGAAAGGTAACTTATACCAACAAATTGGCATGTCACTCATCAAGATTGAAATGTAGTTTTTCATTACTTGCCTGTGCTTAAACTTAAGGCCTAATGACCTAAAATTAAGATATTTATGATAGCCAGTGCATTAGACAATATTTATGATTTTAATTCTACATTAACATTGGAGTAGGACATAGTATGCAAGTCAAATTATAGATCATGTGAAATGGATCATATCTCGGAAGGCTGAGGATTACGTACGGAGCCCAGTGGTGATAAGAATTCAATGGTATAACAATATCCGTGAAGTTTGGTTTCCTAAAAATTGAAAATTGTGTTTGTTCTCTCTTTAAGGGTGCCATAAAATCTCATAAGTTGTTTTATCACCTAATACCACAAATGAACTGAATGGTGTGGGGTAGGTTATTTAAAACTCATAAATTTTATTTCTGGCAATTATTACCTAGCAACATATATAAAATATAATTTATGTATTAGATAAAAAATTCTAAAAGGGATTTGATTTGACATGGAAAGAGTGTATTCCAAGTGATCCATAAAAATATCTGCTAGGTGGCCAAGCCTTGCTTGATCAAAAGTTGTATGACTGCAAATTTAAGTACATACTTTAGAATGTCATAAGGAATGGCAAATAGATTATTACCTTTATCTCAAGACTCCATTGCCATGATGCATTGAAATTAGCACATTAAAATATGATTATTATCTTAACCATATTTATTCTGTTATCATTAAATGAAGTCGCCATTCCCTGAAAAATAATTTTCTTTTTCATTTTAATTTATTTTTTTGCCATAAAATATGTTTTTATGTATTTCCAATTTTCATGTATTTCATGTATGCTCCAATTTGTACAGAATCTCTTTCATAATTGCACATAATCTTAAATTATTACCCAAATGTATATGCAAATCTCCTAATGAGTTACTGCCAGAGGTGAAAGTACTATTTGAAAAGGATTTTCAATCTTAAACCAATGGATTATTATGTTGTTATACCGATAAGGATTTTTTTATGCTAATCACATCCAGTGTTTCTAATTTGTTTTATTTAATCCTAACTTGATAACTGGAAACATCCATATGAATTTTATAATCTCAGCATTGCTTAAAAAGAACAAACCAAGCAAGATGGGTTTAAATAATGCTTACCTTTTGTTTTTATTTCAGGCTGGGAAAAACCTATTTCTGTTCGTCACAGTTACAGATGGAAGGCTCACAACTAAGGCTGACGTTTATGTGAACATTGTGAATGCAACAGCAGAAATAGTAAGTGGAGGTAGCAACAGGCCCAAACCTCCTCATCACATACCACTGAACCCATTATATGTGAACCAACGTTTACCAGGAGGTAGACCTTCAAAACTTCGACCAACATCTTTGAAACCCCCTACAGAGCTGGGAAATGCCCCTCATGCACCTATCTATTCTGGAAATGAAGTTGGAAATCAGGGAAGAAATGATGTGCTGGCACATTCCAGTACAACACCTCCTCCTAGCAACAATGGAAGGCCACCGGAAGGTGAGCATAAAACTGAAATTGACACATTGTTTATGGATTGCGAAATGAAATGCCCTCTTTTTCTCAAAAAAATTGACTTTTGATTTATTTGCATATTTCAATTCATGTGACAAATGTTTCTTTTTTGAAAACTCTTCCCTTCATTGAAACTTTCATTAAATAAATGCGTAAGCTGCATTCAGTGCAGAAGTTGAACTACTTAATTTTTGAACTTGAACCATACATTTTTTTGTTAAATGAGATGATTATATGAGTAAATCCCTTCTCGTGTTTTTTTATGAATGAGCTTCTTAGATTAGGTATTTTCCCTGATAGATTATAAGCTTCAAAGAATTCCAGTATATAAGCTGAAAGTTAGTTTTTCTAATTTTAGTTCCTACCATCCAATGTTTTTGCGAAAATATTGTAAAAGATGTTCTCTAATAGAATGATTTCCTTTATGGGTTCTCTCAGTCTTCTTTTCCCTTGTCAACATGGTTTTTGTCAAAGGAAGTCCACTATTTCCTCAGTTTATGATGGTCTCAATCAAATTTTGCATGCACTTGATAATAAATATGTGGTTTTTGCTATGCTATATGACCTTAGCAAAGCATTTGATTGTGTGAATCATGCATGGCTCTCAAAAAAATTACACTGGCTGGGTATCCTTGGTTGTGCCAAAAACTGGATCCAATCTATACAATACTTCAGCAAGTCAATCTACAAATGAATGGAATATGTTAGGTACCCTACTATATTAAAACAGTTAAATCAGGGCGTTCCCCAAGTTTCTATTCAGGGGCCCATCTTATTTTTATTATATGTAAATGACCTTCCTAGTATTTTTTTCTAACAATCTGGGTACCTATCAAGGTATTTATGAGGATGACACTAATTTTATTGTCTCTTCTCCAAGGTTTGAAATTACTTTAACCATGGCAAAAAACTTTTCCCATAACCAGAACAACTGATGTTTCCCTACCTAATCTTTTAAACATGAATTTCAAGAAGTCACATATCATATATTTTTTAATAAGATCTATTAGATGTACTATATCCTTAGATGCACTACTGACATTCTATTATGGTGGTTTTTACTCCCATTTCACATACAGTATTCTCTTCTGGAGCTCATCACCTCATGCATCAGTAACATTTAACTTACAAAAAATGGCTATAAGACTCATAGCAAATGAATGCTATACTTCTCCATGTTACCCCATTTAAAAAACGTTAAAACCTCTTCCTCTCCCATGTGTCTATATTTTATATATTTTGCGGTACATGCATGATCATTTTACCAGAGGCCTCTATAATTCATGTTACCTTTGTTCACAATGGAACTATATTGCTTTGTCCTGATTCCATGGTACTCAGACTTTTTAATGCCCTATCATGTACACTAAAAAGTACTTGTGGTAACACTCTCATGAAGCGAGAAATCAAGCACTTTCTACTTTAAAAAATGTACTACAATGTTATGAAATGATTAATCACAAGAACATTTGAATATGTACATATCTATTTTATATCCATCTACTCTTGCCTTTTTCTATATCATATAATTGGCTTTTGAACCAAATAGATAAATAAATTCATTTTCAACAGAAAAGAACCAAACAGAAGATGAGGGAGGAGGTGGAAAAAATTTGGCAGCAGATAATGGAATGCCTAGTCTTGGAGGGACAGTAGTGCCGGTGGTTGTTGGATGTGCACTACTTCTTTTATTAGCTGGAGCATCTGGTGTGTTCATCCACCGTAAAATGCGCTGTAGAGACCCAGCTCATAAGGACAAAGATATGGTATGTTTATTTTTTTATTCCTGCATCTTGGTTCTTTAACTTAGTATTACTGAAGATGGGAGAAAAATGTGTATCCCTTGTAAATTTTTAAGTAGCTAACATATAATTTCTAGTTTAAGAGTGATTCACATTAATTTCTAAGCCTAGTTGAGGTTCCATGAAATTTTAGCTGTTATTAGTTTAATATTTATATCATAATTATTTTTCTGATTTTATTTTGATGAAGAATAACATAATCTGAAAATTGTGGGCATGGATACTGTATGAAATTTGCCATTTTTTCTTCCTCATGCCTAAATGCATTACATGCATAACATCCTATCTCATTTTTGTTGCCATACTGCATGTCAACTGGCTTGAATTTAAATTTACCTGAATTGGCGCAATCTTTTAGATACACTGTGTTTTGAATAGCTTTTATGTAATACAGCCTTGGTGGCTGAATTAATTGGTGGGGCATCTAATAACTAGGGTTGAATTTCAGTACTAAAAGTCTATTGTGTTGTAGATGAGTTTTTCCTTTGCTGGAGAAGAAAATTAAAATTAAAGCATCTAGAAACTGCGGGAAATGCTGCGACAGTAACTTTAACGGAGTCATCC
>LYUA01000097.1:524817-543541 GCA_002093875.1 Calopteryx splendens
AAAACAATTGTTTTTTTTTTTCAAAAATTCAAAAACATGGTTTTTCCATTAAAAAGACAGACTACTATCCTAGGAAAATTTGCTTCCCCAAATTCAAAGACTATCGAGTTACAGCCGATCAAAGTTAGCGAGCCCATATGGGCACACTAGGCACCGGGTGGAGCTTTTTCCCGTGCCCGTACGGGCACGATAGGCGTTTAAAGGTTATATAAATAGGTCCAATTGTTTCACATGATGTTTTTTCTAAAGCTGTTTGTTAAATATGAAGCTTGATTGTGGAGGAATTTCATGACATTGCTTACAATATGCACTATTATATGCGAGAGAGAGAGAGGCTAGCGAGATTTGCTGGTAGTTACTGGGGTCAAGTATTTCTTCTTTAAAGGTGGCGGTAACGTTAGCTGTCTTCCAATCCTGGAAAACAGTGCTTTAATTATAAAATATGGACCCTTTGGCGCCTTTCGTTCGAATATATACCGTATATATATTTCGTTAAGAGCTTATACCGATAACGGTTTTCTCTCCACACTTCTTCCATTCCCTGAAAATCCTGAATCTACCAAATTACCCACCTATCCTTATCCAACGTATTTATTTGTAATGGCGTAAATAACCTCAGCTCTCTGTCGCTTCCCCTCATTACTGTTACTTCTACTTGGCAAATCAGTGTGCCTCAATTAGTGTTTTTTTTAGATCTAGATACCTTTTGATATAAGATGGTGAGTGATAAGTGTATTTTACCTGCAATTCTGGGATAATGTGATCGTTTGACTACTGTTTTATACAGACTCGGAATCCCCCATAAAAATCTCTTTGGAGTGAAATTACGATCCCGGACGAGTGGTCACTGCCTACTCTTGATACTTTCCCAATCTTACGACCGTTCTTTCTCCGTGGCCATTTTAGCATTCGCGAAGTTTTACGAAGAACAACGAAATGACTTTTCGAAGGTAAATGAACCGCATCCTAGGAAAAGCGATGTTATCGTGCCATTGTTCAAGCATCAGTTTCTTCGATCGTAAAAAGCAAAGCGATGCCTTTGGTTTTGTGAGAAATTCCTTTGTGAGTCTTGAGGAAAGGAATTTTATTTTGAATGGCTAATTTAAAACCCAAATGTTTTCAGATAATGATTGATGAAACTTTTAGATTATTTTATAAAATTCTGAAAGCGTTTCTCTGAGTCGTTTGCTGAAAACATTTTTATGGACAAACTTTCAAAGGATTTAATCTCTAGATACTGTGAATTAATTGCCTTTTACGCTTTAACATTTGTCTATGTAGCCGATGACTCTCTTAATAAAGTCTTGCCATTTTCTAAGACATTTTTTACTTTTTTATTCCGTTTCTATTATGACTTGGAAGTCGTATAATACCTCTTACCCTATGAATTTTATCATTCAGTTCTTTATCTCCTTAAAAAAAACTCGGCCAACCTCATTTTCGCAATCAGCTGCTGCATTTGGCACCTTGCATATTTTCCTGTTTAGAATATGCCAATCAATGACCATAGACCAGGCTCATTAATTTGTTTTATAAAGGATGCCAATCAATGAAACGATCTGAACATGAGTTAGGTATTTTATTGAACTGATTTCAGTCTTAAATGGAAGTGTTGACAAGTTCGTATTACCTCAGTTCTCTTATAATTTGTTTCCTTTTATCTTTCTATCTTCCCTGTATCAATTGCTTTACTTTTCCCCAACCTTACCAAACCTTGAAGGAAGCTTCATTTGGCTCTTTGTTACCGGTGTCGTGTAATCCCACGTAGAAGCCCTCTTAACAAGGCTTTAATTAAATGTTCCTGTGATTGTTGTGGATTTCATTTATCTTCCTCCCTTCTTTCGGGAGCTTTAATACCCCTACAAGGCCCCTAATCTCATGAGGATGTCACATGTTCTTTCCCCTCGTGTAACGTTTTTCATTTACATTACCAAGCGAATGCAAAAGGTTTCGAATTCGCAGTCCCTTTCTTTGGGAGCTTCCTCGATCCCGCGTGCCAAAATTGAAAGGAGAAATACTTTAGGGGACAATCGTCTTCCAAAGAAGAATACTTTTCTCGGAACTTTTATCCGTTCAGGAAAAAAATACAGAATAAAGGCGTTGTGGCTATTTGAAATAAAATAATTGTTGGTCGTAGTGATGTACATTTTTTACTATCTTCTTTTTTCGCATTTTTTTAACGTCAGTATTGCAGTATTGCCGTAATCCTTTTTTCTTAAATGGTCTGCGTATTACGGTCTCTTCTTTCTTAAGTTTTTTTCGTTCAATCTTGGCCTTCATCTTCCATGAAAAAGGTCTCACTTTGTTTGGCTGTCGCTGTAAAACTCTTTTTCTCTTTCGTCAACACTCCACAATTAACCCTTTATTTCTTGCCAGTATCACTCACTCGTATATATTTATCATTTGACCCCAGATTTCTATTTCCTGTCATCCAACAAATTGCAGTGATGTGGACCTTTCTTTAGAAGTTGCTTTCATGGTTATTTTTCGTTAGGTTTTTCTTTCAGCCTCCCACTTACGTTTACACCTTCGTTCATTTTGCTTCATTCTTGCTTTTGGACTGTTAAATATAACTTTTTATAAGCTTTTTTCATTTGTTCGTTTATTGAAATGACACCATATTGGAATTTTTCCGGCGTCTGGGCAGTGAAGGAAAATATACATAAATCTGTCTTCAGATAACAAAAAACAACGTATTTCATTTGTGAAGCAAGTTCCAGTCTTTTAAAAGACGCTTAGCATGTTCTCTCTCCCTTTTGGTTTATTTTGTATGCCATTAGTAATTAATACTTTTGAGTCAGATCACGTCTTAGTTTGAATGTTGGCGTATATTTTTGTAAGCATCAATGTTAAATTTAACTGTATTGGCTAAGTTTATAAATCCAGTATCCTTTAGCTAGTCAGTTTTGGTCAAGAAAAATATGAAATTCTTTAGAATGGAACTATCCATTTTGTTTAACAGGGGTGGATTAACTAAGTTTATTTGATTTTTTATTAATTTGCCTCTTATATGAGTGTGTAAGTGCTTAGGATGAAATGAGCGAAAGTTTTTATTTTGATCATTAAGTGGCGTGCTGAGCTTCTCCTCGCGTGATACTAATGGAACAAGTTCATTGAGTTCGCCATCGTTGACGTATGTTATTAATTGTTCGCGTTGTATTATTTTACGCTGTTTCTTGCTTTTTTATTGCAAAGGAAAGAGGTCAGGTGCAAGAGAATCTGGCCTCTGCGCTACCTCGTAGACATACTTTGTTATCAATGGAACAGTCATGTTAAAGAGCTGCACCTCTTTATAGATAATCCATAATAAGTAGAAGCTCAGAATAAATAGCTTAGGCATCCTCTACCCTAGTGAATCCCAACCTTTTTATGCTTGAGTCCCCCCCTTTCTCGTCCCCAGGAAACCCAGGTCCCACCAGGATAGGAGGAGGAGCTCAGTTTTTGTAATTGACTTAATTTTATATTTTTAAATGCTGAGGAAGATAAGAATCTCATAGGCTATATATGAACGATGTTTGCACTTAGGGATTGGCTAATGGTTACAAATTTAAAAAAAAATCAGAAATATCACAAAGTCATTAATATCAGTAGTGCTTCATCCTGTTCGAACCCCAACTAATAGGCTTTAAATCCCCACTGGTCGCGTCACACCTTTTGGGAAACACTGCTTCTCTTAAAAAGTATCGTTTACAACCTCATATATAGAATAATTTCCCTTGAAGCACGTATGCCTCGGTATTCGCTAATTCAAATTTTTTGCGAAAGTTGACGGGAACCCAACCCTCGCAGATGTAGAGGATTTGGTCAATTATATCAATTTAATGTTTTTTGAGTTGTGTATTTATTTTTGATTAAAATGTGATTGTCTGGGCGATATTTGTTTGAGAAAATGAAATTAAAAACACTTATCAAATCTTAACCACAAAATAAATTACATGGTGAGACACGAAACAGCGCCGTTAGTAATTTTGTTTAATTCCCCTCACACTTTAGAATCCGTGATAATATTTCCATTTTTGTTTTTCAGGTGTCCGATGTCAACGATGATGTACGCCGCGCTGCCGTCACGGGGCTAGGATTTCTACTATTCAGGTAGGTGACATTAAATTTTTATAATTTTGATAATCTGGTAATTCTGAGGCGTTGTCAAGGATGGGAGCGCTGAATTTTGTTCTTCGCATTTGCACAATTTCTATTCTCTCAACTACGGAGATACGTATGCTGTGGATAAAAATGATGCCGTGTATGCGATATTTTTACTTTACCTGGAAACCTTGAGTTCTCGTTACGCCATGTAGTACCTAAAATACGAGCGTATGGGCTTTTATATGATATCTTAAATAATTTGTTTCAGAGTGGCTTTCATATTGAGCACTTACCGTGGTGGTCGTAGTTGAAACCGTATTTCCCTCGTCAAAAGGGCATTTTGCCAAGTATACGTGTGTATCTTGTAATTAGAAATATTATAAGTAAAAAAATGTATTTAGGACTGTACTTCATGTACAGAGATTGTGCCACATGCATTAATAGTAGTGCACTTACCACCTCGTTCGCTCAGTACCGACCGCTTCACTACTAAAAATGCATAACCACGACATTCCATAATCTCTAAATTTAATAGCCACGGCATGTACGATATTGTTATCAGCATGGGTCTTGGGATTGATTTGCAGCAGCTCTCCAATTTATCAGTTTCCCAGGCAGTCACTTCACTCTTTCATTGTTCCTTGCGTAATCCTCTTCCGCCTCCTACTTCTTGTTATTACTCCTCGCCATTCATTTTTAGGCCTTCCTTGTTTTTTTTCCCTCATTGTGGTCCTCAGCAAACATTGTGTTTTAGGATGTTTAATTAGTTTCGCTTATCTCTTGTGTCTTCCATAGGCTTCTCTTTTCACTCGATCTTCGAAGTTATTTTTCAATCGGGTCTATTTTTATTTTAATATCTTTCTTCCGTACCACCATATTTTCATAGTTTCGGGTCTTCATTTATTCTTCTGCTGTCGTCCATGTATGACAGTCTTAGAAAATTGAACTTCTTTTAAGAGTTCCTTTGTCTTGCTTCCTTATGTTTAGGCTAGTACTATTTGCCGTGGTAGTTGATTTTTCTAATTGAAAGCCTTACTCAATGTCATGCTCGACTATCTCTCTCTTGTTTCTTCTGTCGTCGGTAATGTTACAAGGTTAAGTAACAACGCTCTTCATCACAAGAAGTAAAATATACGTGTATTACCTAGTCCTACTATTTCAGTCAAGCATTCTTCATTGTCGGAGGGACGATCTGTTATACTATTTCCCCCGCTTCTGGATTTGGAGAAGTACAAAATGTTTCTTTAAATTAAAGAAAAAGAGTAAGCGACAAAGAATGGAAGCAAACAGTTTTTTACAGGTGACTCAGTTTATTAAGGTAGACATTCATGATATTTTTGATGTTCCTCTGTCATGGAAAATCTCATATGGATTCCGATTACGAGATATAGCACTTGAGAAATGTAACGGGGAATGTAACGTCCGTTTATCTTCATTCGGTTGTCAATTGGCCAATTATGATACGACGTGCAACTGTCACATTCGTTCGCATTCAAGGCGAGCCCTGGGAATAGTTATCTTTCGCCTGGAATGGAGTGAACCTATCCCCATCCATGCAAGACTGTCCACTGTCCCATGCCACGGCTGTTCGATACTGCGTTGTGAGATATCTTACGCTGGACAGCCGCCAAGCTTTACTGTACAAAAAAGCGATGTTGCAATGTGAATTTGGATTGTGCGATATTCCACTTCCATTACTAACTCAATTTTTATGCTATAAAAATATCGGGGTGATGAAGATATAGGTTAGGATACACCATCCACGAGGATATCTTAAAATTCTATGTCGATATCGTTAGCCAAGACGAGGGGGTGTGAATATCAAAATGCCGTTAAATATGTCGCGAAGCAACAGGGTCCATGTCCGATGTCGTTCATTTGCATCGCTAAGTCGACGCGTGGAAACGCTTTTGGAATAATTACGTTACGTCGCACAGTTCTATCCACGGATGAGGGCCACCTGTGTCCATCGATTTTTTATCGTATGTATTCCCTTCGACTTCCCACTCGGACGTATTTAGCCACCGCCCTGCTCACTCCATCTTTCTCTCTCTCCGCCCGTCTGCGGGAATGAGGTCGACATTTCTTTGTCATCGCGAGCTTCGGACGCTCAGGCTCTGGACGGCGGCGTCCTGCGAAGTCGGCTGGTTCAATATGCTCACCGTGTAGGTGCCTTCCTACCTCCACGATCCCTTTTCCACGCTTCGAAAAATACCCGGGTACGCGATCCTTTCAAGGCGGCCCTCGCGTCGCTCGTTATCGGGAAACTGGCCGTCCAATTGGAGTTGAAAAGGGAATTGATTTTGGTGCGTTTCGCAGTGCGAATGGGTGATTGCGGCGAGGGGATGGGGAGGTCGGCCATGTCCTTTTGCCGCGGTTGCATAAAGAATGGACGTGGCAGTGCATCGTTCCACGCCTGGGTATCGATTCCGTGCCCTCTGCTTCCAACCCCCTTCCCTTTCCTCTCTGCCTTTCTAGTTGGTTTCCTGGTCTGGTAATTCCTGTGCATTCGTTTCTTGGGGGGGATTGAGTTATCCTATCTGCGAGTGAAGCGCGTCAACCGGGTCACTCCAATCCTATCTGATTTCCGGTCGCGTTTTTTTACTGTAGGGAGCCAGATGCCATAATTTTGTTGTAATGAGAAATCCGCTATCCCCTCCCATTTATAAATACTCGATTTAGCCGGCTATGTTAGTTTGAACAAAAATCACGTATGATGTAAAAACGTATCTTGAGTCATAATTGGGTTTTTGGACGTGCTCCGAAGGCTAAGTTCATATCGAACCGTCCACTCAACGGAGCAAAATCCCTAATGTAATGAGACAACATCCATTGGCAGTTCCGGCGGTTTCGAATGCCTAAATGTGCTAGGAAAGAAAATTTAAAGGCATCCGATTGTTGTGTTGTGGTTATGTTTATATTTTATGAGAATTCAATATTTTTTGTTTCAGTAGCGAATTATTTTCACTAAAATACAATGGTAACTATATAACATTTTTGTGGCTTCATTCATGGCCCTTCCTCTTATTTCGAATTTGTGGTATGCTTCTACTCTTAACACTGTTTTAACTGGAATTTTCATTCATTATGTAATCCACTCGAATTGTGAATTCAAATAAACACCTTGCATGTGTGGTCAGTTTTGAGTTTCCATTGCTTTATGTTTTTGGAAGGTGACCACGTCACTTCGTGTTCATAATCCTCTTGTCCAATGCGCATTCATTCCATTTCCTCGGAAAAAAATCGTTTACTTTTTGCTCTGTGGAAAATGTGTTCGCGTGTCGTATTGTATTTCCGTCAGAGAAAATAATGATTGGAGTGTGCTTGTTGTCTTCTTACGGGACCCTGGAAACTCGATACTATCTATTTCTTAATCCTTTAAGATTCCTTACTCCATTTTCTGTTCCGACTTCGTCCATTTACTCCATACTTGCCTCCCTCTTTTTTCCCCCTTTGAATACTACTTGATAATGCGTACGCGTATCTGACAAAACATGTACCAATGTTTTTTGTATCATGGAATTCGTATTTATAAAATTCACTGCTCTCTGAACTGGCTCTGGCAACTTTTGATTAAATTGATATATTCCTATTGTAAAAATGTAATCGTCATTTTTGAATTTCGGAAATTTAATTCATCGTATTCCTTATGACGTGTGCTAACAAATGCAGAGGTATAATTTAATCAGAAAAAAATTGCTGGTGTATTTTTCTTGGTCACGTTTTCATTATAAAAGTAATAAAAAATGTCTTTAACCAGTTTTTTTTTAATTTTCATCAGTTATCAGTGGGAATTTGTAAACTTAACGTACATGTGTGATATAGTTATGTCATAGGAGCTACCCAAACACTTGATCGTGTGTTCTTTACTCCTGCGAAGTGCAAATTAGTGCGGACGTTTGCAACGGTCTATGAATACATCTTATGCGTAGTTTTATAAAAGTAATGTACTGCGTATCATCTGTCTGTTGATACCTCCTAAAGGGTATCCTTAAAATTAAAAAGGAATCAAGTTTGGTGGTTAAAAGTACTGTATTTTTATTTCGTATGAGGTCTAACTACATATAATTTTATTAAGTAATATCTTAGTGATCTTTTGATTATGGAAATTTCTCTGGTGCTCATTTTTGTGTTTATTTTAATTTGAAATGTATTCAGCCATTAATTTATATCCTGTTTTCGGTCGCGTCATCCGGTTTGCCATCGCGTTCGTCGCCGCTTGTTAAAATAGATTCGCTGACATTCCAGCTGGCGTCTCTAGGTCGAAGGTAAGACGCCGTTTGGAATGCTGGCCAAAGCGCCGTAAAGAAAATTTTAAGAGGTGAATATGTGAGGGCCTTGTGCCTTTATAATGTACACGCCACGAAAACATTCACTCTCAGGTCGTTTAGTATGTTGGTACAACTGACAATTATTCGTGAAAACTAATCCTTATAGAGTGGATTAAAATGCAATCATCTTCACTGTTCTGTCAAGTGCACAGCGAACCTGCCTCTTAGGTTTGTATTTGGCAGCTATGAGAAAAATTGCTTCCATTAACGGGCGCCGGTATGGAGTAGAGCGGGAGGGAGGGATTTTGATATTTTTCGGCTTAACATTAAAAATATTTTCTATTTATTGTTGCTCCATTATGCGTTATATCCACCAAACTTTAATCACGTGACATTTAATTCAGCTAGTCACGAATATAAACAAAAACGAAGTTTTTGATCTTAAGCATTTAGTCTCTGGAGATAAGAAACTTATTTTTGTGCCGTTGTTTTGTTATACATTCACCATAGGAATGGGAACACATTCCCATTCTGTCATTTTTGATGCATCAGTAAAGAGTAAGAAGATACTTCTACAATAGAAGTTTATCTCTGTACCCTGTAATGATGATTTTTGTCCTCTCGGAGGTCTTCTATTTACGGCTTTGGTCTAGTATTTACGACTTAAACATGTCTTAGGTTTTTCTGCAGTGTTCAGGTCTCTTCTTCGCTGTGATGTGGAGAACGTATCAAGTTCAGTGCTCCGTTCGTCGGTTAATTCCGTAAAAACCCGGACTTGTTGGTACACAAGATGAAGGGGTGGCAGTACTGACGATAGTGTTCCGTACTTTTCTCCCAGACCCCTAACAGTCCCATTTACTTAGGTATCCATAAACGGTGATAACGATCAAAGCAGTAGCACGCCCCGTACTATTACGAGTCACAGTATTCTGTAAGATTTCCTGTCGCTATCCTGAAATTTCCTAATTGTAATTGCATTTAGCTTTCTGAAGCAATTTTGGCCATAATTGATTTGCAAATGTTAAACCCCCAGTGAAGTATTCCAGGCCCGGAAAATTATTCAGATTCGGTTTAGCTGTGATTTTAATGGGGGCGACCGCTTTGGAACGTTGGATGTGATTTAATATTTTTTCATACTGCGTCTCAACGGTAGCGTTCGCAGCAACTGTGGGAGCGCATATTGCTGTGCTTGTACAATTTCGACTCGATGGTGTCAACCTGAATGTGTGCTATTCCTCCATTTTCCTTTGCGCATTCTGCTTGATGAAAACCGTGAAGTATGTGATGTTCTGGGGGTAAGTGGTCTCGCATCTTTGTCGCTTGATGGAATCGCTGCCAAAAATTTTGCTGGAATCAAACGAAATACATCTCTCTCTCCCCGTGGCAGCATGAAATGCATAACGGGACCCAGGAACGATATCCGAAAGAATCTCTTACTCGACAATGGAATTTTCGCGTGTCTCGGGGGCATTCCTCAGCATTACCACTCAAAAGAGAAAAAAAGATCTGAGTTCGCTTCCTCGGGAACTTAATAAGACGGAGGGAAGATATAAAAATCTTTCTGGTGAGTAACAGGAGTTTTTCATTCCGTCGCTGTCAATTTCACGCTGGCACGCGAAATGGCGGCGAGACACGCCAGAGAGGGGTGGGGCGGGAATCTCCATTTGATGCCGAGCTTAACTGTTACGAGGGAGACGGTGACAAAACGCAGCTAGATTTAGTCAACACTGCGGCCACAGGCGTGAATGCTATTTCGGGTCTTGTGTTGACATTAGACTTAAAGCTCTTCCGTTGCCGAGGCAGTTCATCAGTCTCCTGGAAGTAATTTTGATAATTCGTTTAACCTAATTCTTGAAATATTCTCTTTCCGCATGTGGCGGGAAAATGATCATGTTGTTATCTATGCTGTATGTGATGTTTGAACGAATTTTCTTCGTAATCAATTCTAACGAACAAAAGTTATGAGGTCAGAGGAAAGAAACGCTCGAATTTCACATTCACAAATTTATTTGTACGAGCATGGTTTCTCCGCTAGGCAGAATTATCAGGTGAAGACTTAGTTTGAACAAAAGTTAGTTCTTAAACCCAATCTGGAATGAGTAGAGGTATGGCAGATGGTAGGTAATTCTTTTTATTTTCGCCAGGAATGCAGTTAGTAAGCTCTTAATGGTTCGGATTAAAATATTTCCTCTGAATGAAAATCTTTCGAATTTACAATTTAAATATTACTTTACTACTACAGCGTTTTGCCCACGGCTTACAATATTTCGCGTTTACTCTGTGTTTGAATGGCAAAAGAAAATGACACAAAGTAATTAGTAATCTCCATATTCTGCCTAAAATGTATCGGAATTTTAACACGGAAAGGATTGATATAAATATTCGGTGGGGTATATGAAAATGGAGATAGAATGGGAAAAAGAGTATAGAAAAATTATGATTAGTGGTTCTAAAAAGGTGGTAATTCTCGCTGGTACCAAGCAACTGGAGAATCCAAGTGTGCCTGGCAAAGAAATAACCTCTTTCGTTAGCGTACGTTTCCTTTAAATGCTTGATTTTTATGCATTTATATTTCTTCTCTATACGTTTCAGAATGTTTTTCCGGAATCAATTTATTTTAAACTCGATGATATTTATATGCTGTTTAAAATCGAAATGACTTTATCTATATAAGTAAATGGTGGCGGAGGTAAAGCACGGCGTGTAAAACTATAAATAAACTGGTTGAAATTGTTCATTCAGTGTAAGGATAATATTTTAGTTTAATGTTTAATATTCAGCGTTATCACGGCCTCTACAGCTGTGCAAAAATATAATTTGGAACTAAATTTTCCATTTGCGCTGCGGTTTCCTTCAACGACAAATTTAGTAAACGGTATAATTAATCATGAGTTCACTTTAATATGCCATTTGGAGTATGTTTATACACGTATTTTAGATTTTTATGGTACGGTTTTTATTAAACATATTTTACTTTGAGCTTTTTTAAGAAACAACATTCTTGGTATTCTGTCGTCGGAATATTTCATTCACTGGTCCCTTATGTATATGATGATATTGGAATTTGACATGATCTCTGGTGCCGAAACAAAGATAAGAGCAGTTAGGCAAGAGGGGCTAATTTTATCATTGGTTTTGTCTTGCTCGAATACTGTCGTACAGGTAAGTGCCTGTGCTAACTTGTTATATGCCATTTAAAGGTTCGAAAACGTGCTATTTTATTCTTATCAGACCGTTTCCATGAGTCCAGTATATGTGGCTCGGCCGAGAAGAGTTTCAACATGGTGCAGCCCAATTTTCTAAAACGTTGCATGGCAAGTGCCTCTTAAATGATTCCATATCATGGTTGGGAATCATTTGATAACAGACTATTTATCGCTATATTTAAATTATTAGTGACGGTTAACGGTAGCGGATTCACTGCCGAAAGTCAATCAATTATTTGTTGTTCAAATTATATTGTCCTTCGGACGGTGAGCTTGCTAGTAGAGAAATAGATTGCAAAACCGATAGCTTTAGAGACAACGTTTTTCATGAGGTGTCTGGATATATAATTCGACCCTATGAGGACCAAGATATTTTAATAATTTAAATATTGGGAAGCTATCTTTCGGTTCGTTTTTATAACTTTATTACGTATTTTTTGATTGCGGTCTTCATTGACCTGAAAATACTACTGTTCGAATAAAAAGCACCTTTCCTATGTTTCAGTGCTATTAAAATGTGGAATTCTCGTTATATCAGAGATTCTCATTCGCCTCTACTCTAATTTGGTGACTCTTTAGGCTGGTGTGCTGTAGCATATAAAGTTTTATTTTGGTACATTTTGTGAGAATTCTTCTGAAAGCTGCGGGAGAATTATCATTCTCCTGGTTCTCTCACCCCGCCATGCCCAACCCTCATTTGCCTCCAAGTAGCTGCTTCCCTCTCTGCACGTCATTCATTTAGCTGATTTAATTATTTTTATTTAGAATTTAAATTTCCTCTCTTGCCTCGACGTTCTGCATGTTTTTTATTCCTCATTTCTTCCCTTCATTCACGGCCCACCAACTCCTCCTCCGAAACAACATCAGCTGAAATCCACCCGCTGGCTTCCCCCTCACATTTTCCTTCAATCTCGCTCTCTCTCCATTAAACCCTTAACCAAAGGGTAATAGGGGATTTCTATAAGAGCACGCTGTCCTGGGATGCGTAGGATTGGGTTTTTGGTGGGGCAGGTGGAAAATAGGAGAGAGCGTGGAGGAGTTGAAATGGGAGTGGAATCTTTGCTTGCTTCGGTTTCCCGTATTCCATTTTCCTTCCCGTTTTATTCCCAGCCCTCTTCTCTCGCTCTCCCGCTGCTCGGAAAAGAACTACGGTGTGACACCACAATCGACGGATTCCATTACCCAGAGCCCGTTATTTCATCGTCTCCCTCTCAAACCCTCCTCGTGTTGCGAAGCAAATTAATCCTCTCGAGCGGTGCGGGTGAAGAGGGTGAAAAAAGTGCCTGCTCTCCCTCGGGGATAGGTGTGCCGTAGCAGCTTAAATAATTATGGTTTCAGGTATTTGATTAAGGGAGTGAGGGAGCTCGTCTGAGCGTCTCTCGCTCAAGTCATGGTTTTTGAGTATTCATCCGCGTGTTGTTATTCAAGGTTTTATCGTTAACTTGGTCTCGAAAGAATTGTCCCTTCAACTATGATATGCTGCATAAACTGTGAAATCATTTTTGAAAATATTACCTATGACTATTTGAATATTCAAGGAAAAACCATTTAGGACTTCGTATGTAGCTACAAACGCTGGTGCAAGGTATTGCAAAAAGATTTGAGCATCACGGTGATGTTCATCACCAGCTATGAATTTGCGCTTACTAACACATCTGTTCGAAAATTGATAGATCGAGGTTTAAATATCGGCCGTCAGATTTTTTTTCGTAGGGAACTTGCATATTCGTTTAGCTATCACGGAGATTGAGGTCTCATAAAAATATCTGGCCACACCCAGCATGAAAAGTGCGATATACATATCCATCGGTGAAAATAACATCTGAACTGACCCTTCTTCTAGGAAGTTCCTGTACGGAAGAAGTAAACACTTCTTTTTGAGGTGGCAATTGTTTTTCACTCATGGGGTTCTGCGAGGCCTGAGAGATACGACAATGATGCCGTACAAAATGTGCGGGAATGCGCATTTTGCGCTTTAATGGTAATGTGCGTCACGTGCGAATTCGATTACTCTTCTTAAAACAGGCCATTACTTTTTATATAGTTTCCTTGAAGTACTCCTCGTCAGCATTTCTCGTATTAAAAAAAATATAGTTGATCTCTTCTCAATGTGTCATTATGTCACTGATAAATTCTTAATATTTCCTCATCCCTTTGTTGTTGCGATCACGTTACTAGATTTTTCAACAATATCTCCCATTTTGTGCCGTAAAATATTTTCCATTAAGTGTTCTTATAATGACGACATGGCCGGTTTCGCCGAAAATATTGAAATTAACTTTTGTATTTCTCATATTTATTTTCATCCTCAGAATAGATATTCTGAGCTCCCGATATGCAACGAATTGTATTACTCGTATTGTAATCCAGGAAATTTACGATGATAGTGAGATAAAACGACTTATAGCCTTATGCATTTTGATGAACATTCCTACGTAATAGGATTGAGTATTGCCACCTTTTAGCAGATTTCCGATTGAAGCATACCCTGAATAAATATGGTCGAGCATTTACTGCAGATGTGATATTTATGTCGCATTTAGGATCATTCTTGGATATTTGCGTAAGGCCCACGAGAACTTTCCAGTTCCATAAGTAATATACGAGAGATATTAGTTACTCGTAGATATTAATAAAAATTATCTTTCAGTTTTCCATTAAATACTAAATAGTATTTGATGGAAAATTTGAAGGGGGTTTAAATTATTATGGAGTAGTTCGACCATATCAGTTCTATTAACCATATATAATTATGTAAATACGTTTTCACGAAAGCAAAAGTGAGAAGAAATATGATGAGAATTTTTCGCGCTAATTTCGAATGATCGAAGAGTCGACATGCTTTTCAATTTAAACTTCCCATTTTGAAAAATAATTAAAAAAGATTTTTTATAAATTCCCAGAAAAGTAAACGCCACCCTTAGGCAAGAGGGGTTTGGCACCAGGTTTCGGGAATCGACGTTGAAACGTGTCGCGTTTCCTTAAAAACAAGCGTTGAATTACATATTATATGCTTCTTTTTCATGAAACTTTCCCTCAGCTGGCCTGGTTGGATTAAATTCTCACTATAATTTGTTCAATTCTAATTAAAGCGTGAACATTTCGTTGGGGTAAGTTTATCGGAGTCGTAGTTGCTTTTTTTCATCGGAAGTCGAACTGGCGGAGGACTAATTTTTTTTTACTTACATCCAATAGTGCCAATGGTGTCTCGCGAGGTATCACAAATAATAGTTATGGGTATGGAAATATGTCGTAAATTTTTTCAATCTGTCACTTTTTTCCCGTAATGCCTTGGTAGCGAAATTATATTTATATGTAAATCAACGACCAGTGGGAGGTTATGGAAGCTTGCCATATTTGGACAGATAAATGGATGCAAAAATGTTGTGTTGGAAGGACTCCTGTTTAAACATTTAAACCGTGGTATTTCCTTTAAAGTGTTTAAATCTTCGTCACCGTGATTGATAAACATTATTCGGAATTGTTGGGCAAGTACTGTAATTCTAGATCATCTGCTGCGGAGACGTTACCCGAGATTGATTTCTGACTCATACACGTCGAACAATGGTACAGATTCCAGATATAACTGGGCAAAACCAAAAACTTCTACTTAAAAAGACTTCATTTTTTGTGGATGAAGGTAAAATAGTGGAGGTGTTCTAAGCTACTGTGGTCATTAATCCTGCTCTAGGGGGCGGGTTTTGACTCTCGATAGCATCCAGTGTTCTGTCCAAAATTCTTTAATTCTTCTGTCATATGCATACATTTTGCCTGATAGCGTTTCTATAATTTTGTTATCGAAAAAGAATGTCTACACGCATGTTTCCATGGAAAAATTGGTTGTGCAACCACAGGAAATTGAAGAAACAAGGGGAGAGTTATTTTTATTTTGTGTTAATTTGGTTCAAGTGATTATCGAACAGTTTCGGTATTCCTGGTGGTGAGTTTTTCCACCAATAGTTATAGATATATCCCTTCCGAGATGAATATGCCAAAAAAGGTCTTATTTTACTTTTTGACTTAGGAAACCTATTCCCGGTATCTGCTTTTTTCTTTTTGTCCTATCCGTACAAACTTCCTTCGTCTTTTCGCATTCATTAATGCTTCGTTCATACTCTTCTGTTCCTTATTTTTAAACATTTCTTGTTTTCAGAGCATATTCACGAATGAATTTCTCGGTTTACCCCTTCCTCTTAAACTATTTACTCATAACTTCTGCATTTTTTAGTATTAGACCTGTGACATTTTAGAATCGATGCCAAATTTGTCTTAGGACTTCTCAATAAAGAAATTAACTTTTCTAAAGCTGTTTCTCTATATCTTTTCCATTGAGGCCCTTAATTACTATCTTTTATATAATCTATATTAGCTGAAGAACGGAATCTGTATTATACCATTTAATTTAAATTTAATCAATTTAAAACAGCAAGACCTACTGCATTGAAGTGAGCTCCGTAATGTTGAAATTTGAAATAGGTTTGTTTTCATGTATTTTTTCGAATGTATATGTCTGATTTCAACTAGATAGTGTTTTTTAAAGTGCGTGTTGTTATATATTGCTTGGTTCTAAGATTTAAAAAATGATTATATCCGTGCTACCTACGAAGAATAACTTATTAGGCATTTATAAACTACTGCGAATACAATACAATCATTAATCAATGTAAACATTAAGTAATAAGAATGTATGTATGGAAGTATTTTATATCTTTATCTACATCACTGTTGTTTCCATTTTAATTTTTAAAATACGGATAACTAAACGTTATGTTAGACGATGGGCGTTAATGGCTCTCAGGGGTTGAATAAGATAATTTCCATGGTTTCCGTATGCGTAACGCGTCATTTGCGGAAGCGTACAGTTAAAACTTGACATTAGGTTTATTCAACGAATTCTACAGAGATCAGTTGGTGCTTGGTTCTCACCAGAGCAACCTGTTTCACTTTCGTATTTGAGAACAGTTCGAAACGAGAAGCTGCTAGTTAGTTTAGTTTTGGAATATGCTTCCTATGCCTCACAAGTGTCGTACAAATCCTTTCGCTTGACGTAAGGGGCGTTAAAAGTTTACCCCGCGTCGTAAATGAAGTGGGGTGGGCTGATTTTCTTTTATGAATAACCCCTTTCCCTCCCGCCCCTCCTGTTTCTCCAAAGATGTGAGGCCAAACGGAATGGAGCGTGTCAACTGTCATTCTCAATTCCATATCCAGCCACTCCGCGGTTGACAACGCCAGAATAGTCGGAGATCTTCGTCGCATAGGCCGCGTCCCCGATGTCTGCGTGGAATTTTGGTCGATGGTGAAGAGGATTGAAGGCAGAGAGCGTAGAATGCGAGGAAATGAGCTTTATTTGTGATTCCTTTTTGTAGTGGAGCGGTAGGGCGCGGCGAGGTATATGTCGTTAGGGAGATTTAAGATAGAAGAAAAAAACTCGGGGAAGGGGATGAATCGTAGAACTGTCGAACCCTTGGGGGAAGGGATGCTTGCACGGCACCATCTATTTGCTTTCCACTCCATATCGAATGGCTGGTTTTTAATTTTTACCATCGCTCGTAGAATTCAAAAGTTTTTGGCTCACGTTTACGCACATTGATTGCCCTGGTTTGGATGAACGGTGATGCCCTTAGAGTGTACCTCTTTTTCACCTTCGTCTTCGGAACAGCAACGAATTCGGCGATTGTAAGTTTTCTTGTGTTTTTAATATCCCCAAAGAGTTTTTTCTAGTTTATGTATACGGTGGTTGGCTCAGAATAGCAGCGAGTAAACATTTATCCCCTTATGTTTTTGTGAGTTTTCCTCCGGTAATGCTAGACTTATTTTTAGTTGCGTGTTTTTAATGTTCTTTTTGTAAATATTTATATAAAACGGTTTTGTATAAATGATAATATGCTGCAGTTAAAAGCCTTGTTTTTAATTTAAAAATGCATGAATACGATGGGGTTTCCATCATAACCGACTTGTATTAGTTTCAACTTTTGTCGATGAATTTTATAATTAATATTTACCTTATGCAATTATTAGTCAATATTGTGACAGGCCGCATTTTTATTTAGGCAAGCAATTATTTCTCATAGTTTCGACCAGAAATATTGTCATTCATGTATTAATTCATTATTACTCATGTTAAATTTAGTCATTTTGTATATTACATGCACTAATGCTGCAACTACAGAAGGCAGGGTGTGTAAGATAAACTTGATAAGTGGCATAAATGTTTAAATAAAGGTAATGATTTATCCCTTTATAGTTTGTTATGAGGCACGTCCAGTAAGTAAGTTCCGTTTGGTAATAAAAACAAAACGAATACAGATACAGGAAAAAATATTTATTGCAAATAACTAAAAATCTTAAACTATCTTTCTACATAGCTCCCCACCGTAGTGCCTTATTTTGCTGTAGTAATTTTCACCAAAATTCTTGTCCCTCGAAAGTTATTGAATTTAATTAACCTTGATTTTCATTAGTACTGATGCGATGACAACACTAATGCTTGTATGTACGATTATATGCTGGGAAACGACTACAATTATATATATATCACTTCAGGTGAGTTGCGGCTGACTAATTGGCTCACACTTTCTCACGAGTAAACTCATTCGAATTGTGCGTCAAAGCATGAATGGATTTGGATTGAAGTAACCTTGCTAAATCTTCTCTGTCGCCGGAACGCTGCCGGAAGTTTTTTTTGGTAAAGCTACGCCTCCGCTTCTTCTTCGCATAAATAAACTTTCTATCGTTATTCAATCGGTATAAGTATTCAGGTGTGCCCATTTCATGCGGGGATCGTTATTGGTGATGTATTTCCCCGTCCTCCCGACTGTCAACAAATCTCTACCGCTATGCGCCGTTATTCCCGAATGGATGGTGGGTAAAGGGTTCTGTTTGCTTAATAACTCCAAGGAGTCAGGGAGATTGATCAATCGGCTGGTGGTTCCCTGCCTCCAGCATCCCTCTTGGGTTTCCGCACTTCCGCTCTCTCTCCCTGTTCCCTGCCTCGGGATCTTCCCACACCTCTCCCCACGTCCTCTCTCACGAATCCCCTGACACACGAATGTGTGTATTATAAATGTGTGTGTATTATATATATATATATATATGTATACATATGTATATATATATATATGTATATATATATATATATATATATATAATATATATATATAT
>LYUA01000097.1:561956-573033 GCA_002093875.1 Calopteryx splendens
AACATTATTATAAGTAGGAGTTAAACGAAGAAATTCATTTTCAAATACACTCATAAACCAATATTCGGGTTGAGAACTACACTGAAAGGGAAGCGGCAAGAACAGAGAAAGGGATCGTGGAAGTAAAGGAATAGCCACTACATAAACTTAGAATTATATTTACATACTATTGCAAGAAAAAAATAAGTTTATTTTTGGTCAAATGAAAAGCTAGGGAACATTAAAAGCTCCACTTATGGATTCACCATGTATATCAACGAATACTTCAGCCTCAGTTGAATTGGTATACCTGGTCACTCGCTCGAAGAATGTCACCGAAGGAAAATGTCAGTTTAATTGTAAATTTAAGTTGTGAAGTTGCGTATTTGCCATATTTCTGCGGAGAAAATAAATTTATATTATCCTTAGGAATCCTAATGCAAGAGAAATCAAAAGAGATATTCGAATCTTCGCCCTTTGTGCACGCTGAAGAGCGCACTCACCAGCCTGGAAATTAAGATTTCTGTGAATTATTTGATTGTTTTTTTTTTCGGCCTTGGTCTTGTTATTCCAAACGTCACATGGTGAAAATTCACCGAGTAATGCAGATTGATTTCGAATTTATGAAAAAAGTTCCTTCTTACTTAATTCATAAATTGTATTAACCAGAGGCGGGGAATTAAGGAATGACCTTGACAAGGGCATATATTTCAGTTTAGTTCAGTGGTCGGATTCGGTAAGCAAAATGTGTTTTAATCTTTACCCTTGAGATCAGTCGAAATGGTATCTTGGAAGTTATAATGAGAGTCAAGTAACGCTGCACTCATGAGGCGGTTGTTAAATTTGTCCCTCGTTAATGAGCCTCACATGCCCTATTCAGCACGTAGGCGTAGAATACCTTCGAAATTGAGCATAATTAAGTACAACTGTTGAACTGTAGTTCCAATACAACTGTAGTTCCTACAGAATAGTTCGAACCGTGCAGTACAGCGTCGTCCATCACTTCTGTAGTTACCCTGGAGTTTTTCGTCGAATAAGGTTATTCGACCTACTACGATCTACTACCAAACTACGATCTTTCCGGTTTTACTTACTCAAACGAGTATACTTTACATACTCATTACTCGTATCTCTGTGAATCATACTAATTTAGAGTTGACTTATTAATTCCCGCAAGAGGCATGCTGATTTATTTCCATCTCGCTAATGGTCGAAATTTTCGTGTCCTGTAACAATGATAACGTTTTAATGTTGCACTCAGGTTTAAGAGAAGGGAACGCTGTTGGAGGTAGGTTCTCATCGACTTAACCATGTCACCTCAATCTCTTGATTTAATCAGTGCCCCAAAAATGCGTTTCACCTGGCGTTATAGACCGGAGCTTTTCCACATTGATCATTCTACCTTAAAGCACTGTTCTAAGAGCATAGCTACGGCCTGGGGAATATGAAAAGTCAAAGAAAATCGTTAAATTCCTTGGAATACTGAGACCCAACTAGCAAAATCTCGGAATATATTTAATTGATATGGTGGTTTCAAAGTGCTATTTGCTTGAATAGTTTCACAAATTTGGAGCAGGTGCTTAATATACATGCTAAGTTTTTCTATACTTGCGGCCCAGTGGAGCGCATCGCGCGTTCAAGCAATCAATGAATGAAAGACTGAAAAATTAGAAACTATCACATATTTTAATCCAATAATAAACGCGTTAACTCTAATATGTCCATTAGGCCAAGGAAGGGATCATTACGGTTGCAATCACCGAAAAATGGTCGTCGTATTTACATTCCATTCCGTCATTTTCTACACTTCTTACGTATCTCTTATTATTGCTAACTTTGGCGTCTAGAAATGTTGTCTGATCTTCGTGCTCTTGGAATAATTCAATGATTTCAATTTTTTGTTTTGCCACCGGCAACCAGGTTGAAATGAATGTATTTCTTTAAAAAAATTCAAGTGTTTCTATGCAATAGCGAAACAAAGATTTTCAAAGCCGTATGGTTTATAAGATATAACCCAACAATGCATTCCTTGCCACGTATTTCACTTGAGGGAAAAATGAGATTGAATATTTTATTTAAAAAAATATTCATAAAATTGTAATCATAAGTTTTAGAGACCCATCTATAGTTCGCAGTCGCCTTAGCGGAAATGTTTACCTGAGAAAATCGTGGCTTTGACCTGGAAGACCTCGAAAAGTGAGGATAATCCAGAACTCTTGCCTCGACTTCTCCTTCTGCCTCTTCCTCATCTCTTCGGTCTTGACTTTTTCCTCTTTTTCGCCTTCCCTATTTTCATCTAATCGCCTTTCCTTTCGGAGGTGCCTCTCCTTTTCTCTGTGGAAAAGGCGGCGCCTCATCGCTTCCGCCTTTTCACATCCCTTAGTCTCCCCTGGAGGCGCATTGATCCCTAATTGGCGCGTCTTTGGCTGACGTTCACAGGGAGGGAGGTAGGGCGAGATGATTGATTATAATCGGATGAGATGCTTTCGTACATCACGCCTACTTCGTTTCTATTGTTTGATGTGTTGTGAATACATAATGAATATATTTCGAAAAGGAATAGGGAAATATTCGTTATACTTGGTACAGTATACTGTATGGTAGTGAGAAATTCGAGAAAATTCCCAAGAAAAAGGCTCACATTATGGTATTAAATTATTGTTAATTTTTAACTTTGTTCTTGCGAATACATTGCGATGAACACCAGGATAAGTTAATAACATGAGTTTCCGTTAAAAAACCTGCAAATTGCGAAGCATCTCTCACGGAAATAGAGACAAACTGAGTGCAGTGTTGCTTATTGCATGTATTTTTATGGAAAGAGATTCATCGATCGTCCCGAGAATAGGGATCAACGTTGGACAAGAGATACTTCTCCGAGTGAGTTTTCAATCGGGATCTTGAGGGTCAGATTCTCCAAGGGTGGCCAGAAGAAAGTATGACCGGCTTAGTGTGTTTGTCATTCTAGACTTTTTTTCCGTCCCATCTCCTTTCATAAACCTGGTGGAAAGAGGACGATTCTCCTTATCTCTTCACTCCGTCCTCTCCGAGTACCCCCGGGCGTTGGAACTATCTGCGGCGGTTTATGAAAAAACCCTTTTCAGGCCTCGTAGCAAGTGGCGCTTTCTGCTCGTAGTCTCCCCTTTTCACATTAATCGCTTAAAGCCTCCATCCCATGAGTAAGTCCGAAAAGTTTCCGTTTGGTGGTTTTATTGTACCTCTAACCTACTCAATGGAAAAAGTAATTTGAATTTTCAAAAAGGAAAATGTAGACCCCGCATTGTATATGCTTCCAGCATTTTGGTTCCATCTCAAAAGAAGTGACTCATGAATCGAAATGATCACTGGGGAGAGCCTCGTGACCTTCTACAGTTCGAGGAAAATTTCCAAGGGAGAACACAAAACTCCACTCAAATACTGAAGTCTAAAATGATAGTCACTGGACACACGAAGACTCACAATGAGTTCTTGACCATTGTCAAAACGTCCGAAATGTCTACTTTTTTCCTTCCTCTACCCAACTTACTAGACATTATCTCTATCACAATCCTCAATATCCCATTGCCTATCAACTGCATCCACTTTTCCTACCCTCAACTTTCTTCCGACTATCTTCTCACTTCCCCAATCATGTGTGCCACTTCTTTTGTCCTTTCCTTTTATTTAATAATAATTATCCTTCTCCAAACCCATATTAGCTCGGATAATTTCAGGAATTCTTTTATCGTTTGCACCATTTTCGACCAAAATATATTGAAGGAAACACTATGATGTTAAAACTTCCCCTTTTCTGCCTCTTTTTTTTCGTGGCTGATGCCTTATATTCCCCTTAATTGAGTTTTAGGGGCTGAAGAAAATATTTTCGGAAAAAAAAGGATCTAATCCTTTGCGGTCCAGAGCGGTGGCACCTGACGGGATGGCGGAAAATTGGACCTATCACATGCATTGACTTGCGATGCAACGCTGTTTGCGTAGTAACGGGATTGAAGACTCGTGGGAACGTGAACCTGTCATTTCGAATATGTTGACGCAGATATGCCTCTAGCTCTAGCAGCGGCTCGTGGGCAGTTGTGTTGATGTAGATATGCTAAAATACTGTGGTTCACCGCACAGCCTCAGCCCTCAGGACTTAACCGAGTGCGCTAGAAAAATGTCTTACGTGTTCATTGTAGATGGCATGAAATACGAATGCAAATTAGGGTTCCAGTCTGTTACAGGTGCGGATATTTTAGTGGTTATCAATCGTGGTGGTCAAGGGTAAGGGGATGAGGGTAGGGGATTTGGTCAGTTGAAGCAAAACGACGAGCAAGGCTTGGAGAACGTGAGTCGCAATCAAGGCGCATGGCAGGCGACCGAAATATTTGGGACTGAATTGTTTTGTTTTTCACCAGTCTCCACCCAGACAACAATGCAAATCAGAATATGCGAGCTTTGCGCACGGGCCACGGTACTTTAGTCCCCCACATGACTTCCCCTTTGTCTTCAGTCTTGGCCAAGCGCTCAAATATGCTGGAGTTACAATAGCGTACACCGAGCACTATGGTTGCGAAAACAATGACGGGATTGTTGTAAAGCCCGGAGTACGAGAGTTAAAGATTAATAATTCAAGTAAGCAATCATAAAGAAATAGAATGTTTAAAAGATTTTTCATATTATTTATGGTCCCGTGTGAAAAAACGTTAACATTAGGATTTTTAGAATGCTTTTTTCCATCTCATGTTGCCTGATTAGTTTTTAGTTCCATAGGAAATTTATGAAGTTCATTGTTGAGGCCTAATTTTTCACCTGCAGGTGACGAAAAAATTGAAATTCGCCAACAATAATTCAAGCTTTGGCCACAATACGTGTAGGTAAATGTTTTAGTATATTGTTTTTACCTCAAAGGACTGTGTGAGTTTTTGTCGTTTTATTAATTGTTTGTAATAAAAATGACCTATTCAATTATAAGTGCCGCTATGTACAAATTTTGCATTTGCATCTTAAGTATTCAGCATCAAGTGTTTTGTCCAGCTTTCCTTAAAGAGTTACATTTCGAGAAAAATACAATTAATATAATGAAAAAATAAAAATTAAAAAATGGTCGAGGATTTATTTTAAGATGATAAAAGTTAATGTAAGTTAAATTGTACCTACTTGAAACTTAAATTTTCAAATATAATTCCAATGTGCAAATTCAGAAGTGATGTAATAATATGTTTGCTGTTTTCCACGCTATAGGCAATAGGCGGTTGTCTCAAAGAAGTCGCATCTCGTAGGTGTTTCTTGTTTTGCATTTCTGATAAGCGATGTTTTACAATATTTAATATATAAAATGTATATAAGAGCTTCTCTCGATATCCGGAAACAAACAGGAGGAAGGGAGAGGTCCTAATATCTAAGATGGAAAATCTGTAAATAGGATGTTTCCAGATGTCAAAATTAGACTAAGGCAAAAGTAGTGTTGTTGGAAAAGTCATGAAATGGCTGTAGAATTCCAGTTATGGGAGGAAACAGGAATAAAGCTGGGGGTCATTAAAAGTTAATGGAATTTAATTATAATAAAAAATATAAAAATAAAATAATTAACAGGCAAAGATTATAAAAACTTATATAAATTAAAATTTACCCAGTTTCATGAGGAATTTGCAGTAGTTCAACGGTAGGATTTCTTGAAATTTACATACAATTCATTTTAGATTGATTTAAAAAATAAATTATTGCATCCTTCGTTTGCAAATAATTGAAGTGATCATAACCACCTTAAGAGTAGTCTGAGGAATAAATAAAGATGACGTAAGTTAAGAGATTGATCAGTGTATTATTTATCAATTTTAATTGATTGGGTGCACCAATAAACTATTTTATTACGAAAATAACTACGGTGACAAAACTTGTAAAAAAAGTGCTCGCTAATTTAAATTGACTTTATAGTGAAAAATACGAAGTATTCGGTAAGGTTGGAGAAATGTGGGCTAAGGATAAAGAAATGGGTGAATGGAAGAGAACTGGAAATAATAATCGGTAAGTCACAAAAGGAATTAGGTTCGCATACTTGGATTATAATACCGTTTCGGAGCTCACTAGGCTCGCTTTCCTGGCTACTTGATGGTGGTACAACCGACTTTTAAATGCGGTGCTCCAGAAATTTTTAAGCACTAATAAGGATTTTGCGAAATAATTTCCACTGTTATAAATGCCTGAGAAGGGCTGCACTTCGAAAAACGATATCATCGCACGTATTTGGAATTCCGCTCCCTGGCTGAGAAAATATTTTACGCAATATTCCCATTACTTAAACTATTTCTCTCTATTCGTATTTTTTTATAGGATTCCCGACTGATTTGGTAGCGGTTTTCTCTCATTCCGCTAAGTGTTAGTGAAAATCCTTAACCACACTGATGCCTGCCTACTTTCGCCTTTTCCGTCTGCGCTACGTGACGTTGCTCCTGTTCTTGCGCGTACACGTACGTTCTTGTACCTACGAGGGCGTTATAGGGACAAACGTCCCGCTCCCAAAGGCCCTTGCGCCCACGCTCTCGGCCATTCTCTGTGTGGGCGTAATACTCCGACCGTAGTCTCCCCCCAGCACTGCCCTTTCTTGCTTCCCGCACCCGCATTTCCCCATCCCCAGATGACGGAGGGAACTATCCAACCCCCGCCCCGTTTCCCGGCGCGCGCGAGTCGTTCATCATCCCAGGCTCTTGGGAGTGAGAGGGAGGGGGGTGAAGAATGCCGTCATACATGAACATCCGGGTCGCTGGCTTAGAAATTTGCGATTCGAGTCAGTTTCCACGCATGCTGAGCAGAGATAATGTCTGTTGGTTGCTTAAGAGGGGTTTCGGGGTTTTTATTCGTGCATATAAAATCATGTATGTATATAAAAGCCTAAGTGTAGCTTCGTGGATTTAAAATGTTTACTTAAGACATTTATCATTTTGATAAGTGTAGGGATCTAACTAAACAATTAGGGCTGTCATGCCATGAAAGAGGATGGAATCGCAGTACATGGAAATTCAAACCAATTGGCTAAAGCCAAACCGTAGACATTAAAATTCGTCTATTTTAAGTGCTTTTGGATCGAGGAGTTTTCTGGGAAGGATTTAGATTTCAAAATTAGAAAAATCATGTTAAATGGATTAAAAGTGTTATCTCCATTGCTCCTGTTTAGCACGAAAGTCACAACCCGAAGTCTTGAAATATGTTTTGGAAATAATACCTGAATTAAATATAGTTTATTCTAGTATTATTTCCAACAGCGGTCGGTATGGTCGCTTTCTAAGGATGGTAGAATGGTGTTGAACTGTAGAGTCTGCGAGGAAAATTCCAGACGAGATTATCCATTCCACTACATATTCTCTCACTCTGTGTCGCCAATACGAACATTTTTGAGAGTAAGTACGCGGTCGCTTTTGATTGTAAAAATAATTAAACACCAAATGTTGATTCCACTTTTGGATGTATCGTGTTGTATTACCAGTGGTTATTTTTGTTCGAATATGATTTGAATCATAGCGATTCCCCGTTATCACTCTTTTCTTATTCCTGAATCTCCATGATATGGTTTAATATTTGTGAATAATAATATTGATTACCTACGTAATTTTTGTTAAGATCATTACTAATCAATATCAGGGTTATTTTTGTTTCTTTTTGCTTTTCAAATAGTAAATTATCAGTTCAAAATAAACGACAAAGTAAACGGTGGTGATTTTTTGTATAGGTTTCTATTTTATCTTGTAGCACGTAGTCGATAAGTATGTTCTTAACCTTTAAAATGGTTCCTAAAGTTTTAATCGAATGTATATGCTTGTGTATGTTTGCTAATCTTATTAAAGAATGAAATTATTTGTGCGCTCTTATTAAAGAATTAAATTATTTTTGCGCTCCATTCTTATCCGAAAAATTTGGTAGCAAGAGCTTACTTTATGGGTGCCTTAAATTTATAAATGATTATTTTAATACGCCGCATTTTCATGCAGAACTATTTTGCACCAAATTTTGGGTCGTTACAGTGTCCTGAGCGCCGCGTCCCTTTTCGGCGTTTCATTTCTCTCCGGAAGGAGCCCATCTTTTAGGTCTTCTTTCAGCTAGAATTGTCAAATAGAATCGACGGGCAAGCCATGATGAGCATTCAGCGTCGGCGAAAGAAATCATCCGACTCCGAGACTAAAAATTGAAATTTCGAGTGCTTTGATGAGGCTGGAATAAGAAAAAAAGTCGGCGATGACATTTTACTTTTATTTTACTTCTTCGTCATTCAACATCAAAGAAAATTCGATGGCTGATTGAAGATCCATTTTTTCCTTTAATGGGCGCTCGTTGCTCCTCCAAATACCCAAGGGAGACTCCAGTCCTCCTACCCCACCGTCGTCTTTAGAAACCGAGAGGACTAATGCGTTATCCTTTGCCCTCGCCTATTGTGGATGCCCTTTTCGCATCTGGAATCGGAAATGAAATTTACCTTAATGGTTGTGAGAGATGTCGACATCGTGAATGTTCAGGATCCAATTTTTTGCAGCATCCAGTTTTAATGCAATAGTATTTTTACTTTCTCAAAATAAAATATTACCCAGTATTGCCGTATATTTACAATGATTGTGGTTGTTATAAATTTTTAGTAAAATATGGTATTGTTTCTTTAGTACTTGCCTGCTATCCACTCTGGTCCTTTGGAGAACGATATGTAGTTAATGAAATTTAACTGTCTCTTTAAAACCCAACTATGACATACTTTGAAATGACGGTAATAAGAATGTTCTTTCGAGATATATTTACGTGTTCTTAAATATAAAGGACTTCCAAGTGGTAGTGGTGAGACCGTGCGTTTTATTTAGATCTTATTAAATCTCCTTTACGTGCAAATGAACGATTTAATAGTTTAACTTTCACGCATACTGAAATATGGTCATTATTCTGTGTATTTTAATTTACTATCTGCTATTATCAATGTGCACAACGCATCGGAAATTGGCTCTGAAACCGTTAACACAAGCTTTCCATTATGCATTTTCTATTTTATTAAAACTGTTTCCGACGTGACTTGAATGTCGAAGCTTGCGTGCGTTGAAAATCTCACATTTCGTTCCAACTGATGGAACTTGTTGGCGTGGTGCGATCATTTTTTCGCCCTTCAGTATATATCTCTGGTTTATCCTCCGTAATGTTGTCATCGTGAAAAGGACTTATGTTTATCCCACCCACCTTCGTGTTGGGAAACACTCCTGCAGTGCGTAAACAGACCACTAAAGGTATTAAGGGAACATTGAAAAAACGCCGTAGCGATGTTCGCCAAGTGAAACTATCAGACTTGGAAAACCTCTTTTCAAGCAGCTTGCGACCTCCCCGTTTTTCTTAACTTGCGCATCCTTCGGCCTCGTTTCGCGCCCTTAATCTTTTCGATAACGTTGCCTCTCTCTGCCCCTCAGAGTCCATTCTTCACCCAGGATTACTCTTTCTGCACTCTTTCATCTTCACCTTCTAGTGGAATATCTCGCTAAATCCTCCTTTCCGAGGCTCTCTCAGGTGCCATCCCAATGCTTGCTCCAAAATTTACCAATCCTGTTCCCAGATGCTTCCCGTTTTCCGACAAGGGGTCTTTGTCCCAGGGCATTATTTTCTTTTGGCGTTTTTGGGTTTCATACGAAATTCCTATTGGTGTCGGTGTGCTACTTTGTCCATTTGTCTGGCTGTGCGCTCCGATGCACAGGGATAGGAAGAAATGAGAGACGTGATATAAAAGTTATCTGAAAGGGTGAAGAGGAATAACATGATCCTTTTCTTGCTATTTGTAGTGCTTATAGTGTACAACCAATATTTTTGCAGTCCCTAAATCCCGATTATTTCGTTTTTGTACTCGTTTACGATGTAATTCGGAATTGAATTTAATTGCATTCGCAATTCAAGTGATAAAAGTACCTACGTGAATGAATTAGAAAGAGCAATATTTTTTACGTCTACACCTTATTATACTCATGATTGGATACATACGAGGCAAGATTTATAGTGGTTTTGTTTTGGAAATAATTCCTTGAGCTGAGATTTTTATTTTCTTACCCGATTCCGGATAATGTTTTTCCTCGTTCGGCGAAATTAGTAACCAATTTTCCTGAATTTGTGCGTCCACGTATTGCCGGACAAAAAATATATGCCCGTGAAGTAGCCCCTCCATCTCAGATTGTTCTAGTTTTACTTAATTTTTACACGCCTTAAAAATATATCTGCACGTCTGCTGGGCCATGATATCCTTCAAAGGACTGGACTAGGTAATGCGCCACAGCACCTTTCATCACTTCTTTAAATGTCGGTGGAACATGCACGTGCATTCATAGTTCAGGGAGATTTTTCAGTGGAATTCGAACTCTGGTTTTAGCGACTTTATCCTCCTCTTATCTCGTCTGGAAATTTGATTTTAGTTTAACCAAGAAAAAATGTGGGTACGCGAAATCATTCTTGACAAGAACATGACTAATATCCGCATTCCCGAAAACACATTCTGTCAGTTTCTGTTTAATAGATATCCTGGAATTTGGACTTATTGAATTTTGGATTTTCCAAGGAAGTGTCCGTAGAATTTTTTGTTGGAATAAGGACGGTTCTGCTAGTATCACTTCTGACATTCTGTCGGTTTCCATATTTGGGCCACTCAAACGCAGCGGCTTTGGGGTCTCGGGAAATATGACTTTGTGCAGCAGCGGGAAGAGAGCGATCGACATTATTGAAAATCCCGAGTGAAGTTCGTTTTGGTGTAGTTGTTTTCTGTTGTTGTGATGGCTGGTGTGCTCTGGAGAATATCCTTTGTTTGTAAAACTAAAAAAATACCTTTATTGAAACAAAGTTCTTGTGCAGACATCTTGTAGGCTGCTTTAATAGTATAGAATGTAAAATATTCTGTTGATTGAAATATTTCATGGGAATAAAAATCCCTTCAGAAATAAATTTTTTGTAGTTTTGAAAAATATACCCTCCCTTAGACGAAATATCTACCATGTAGGTATATTAAAACCCAGGGTCAGTGTTCGTAAAAAGCATATAATTAACGTAAGCATTTGATGAGAAAATTTAAGAGGTTATGTTCAATAATATATTTTATAATTATGATGTTGTAATATATATATATATA
>LYUA01000097.1:583238-594939 GCA_002093875.1 Calopteryx splendens
CCCCCCCCCCCCTCACGGTGCCCGACGAGGCCCTTCCCTCCGCCTGCCTGTTGGGGGTTGTTTGCTCTTGGGCTCCCAATCCTACTCTTCTCTCGCTGGCCCACAACTTTCTCTTTTTCCAACAAAACCCCGATTTTCTCCCTCTCAACCCCCCATCCCTTTTTCCTACCGCTTGGCGTCACTGTCCTACCGTACCACCCTCCGCCCTCCTCTTCCATCAAGTCTCTTAATTTTTTTCGCTTTCCCATTTGTCTCCTCTCTGATTTCACCTTTCATTTCTTGTTTTCGCATATATATATCCTCCTCTCTTCCTCTCCCCTTGATAACCCAGTTTTTTCCATTTCTCTTCCGTCCCTCCATCCTTATTCATTTTCCCTTTTATAACATTTTCCGGTTTCCAGTTCAGTTCGAGTAGTGCCGTTTCAGGATTTGCATTTGCTCCAGGAACTAAAAAAAAACGTGGTGAGTCGTAAACTTGAACAGCTCCCACTTTCGTCGTGTAATTGAGTGGGTGTCCTAATACCAAGTGTCCTTTACCACCGGTGATATTTGATGATGGCGGGTGATTTTGAAACTGAACTTGTTGACCTGTTAGTCCGATTGAACGTGGGTAAAAACCGCGAACCTGGTATTATTTTTCCTTTTGTTTTTAGTTATTAAGATGTCTCTTTGGCATTTAATGAAATCCTCACGCTCTATACGACTTTGGGTATTAAGCCATAAGGTGGAGTTAACTTTCTGGAATCCCCATATGTTCTGTTTCTTGCTTCCATTGCATGCTATTTTATAAGAATGTGTTTATTAATATGGAGTTTTTTCTTCATCGATAACAATATTTATCCAAACTTTATGTATCATTTAATAATTGTATTGGTATTAATCCCGCATAATGTATAATCGGTCTAACTATATTACATCTTTTCGATCGTGAGTTTTTTCGGAGTTTGTGAATTCTTTTGCGTGTCATTTAAAAGCGTAGGCTCGTCCATGTAACTATCCATTTCTACTGATTAATGTTTATTCTCATACTTTTTCTTGAAAATGCCATTTATTTAGTTGATAGTATTGGCTATTTGAATTCAGGAATTTTCTATGATAAGATTTAAAACTTGCTAACAATAATTTTCAAATTATGATGAATTTTAGGTTCCTTTCCAGCCGTTTTAAGGTGCAGAATTTTTTTTGCTTGATTCAATCCATTTCTGGCCGGTTGTGATGCGTACAGAATTGAATTTTGCAAACGGAAAAATGTAGGGATTTTGAGTTCAATGCATATTTCATTCCTCTTGAACCAATTTATGCGTTCCATGTTTGTTTTGAGTTTGATCCATGTAATTCCCTTATGCAACGTTACGGCATCGAAAAGGGATTTTTTAGTTCACAGATTCTCTTTGCGCATTTATCTGCTTTTCTTTTGCTTTTTCCATATTACTTACTTACCATCACCCATCACCCCTCCCTCGTAAAGGGAAGGAGTTTGGAAGGGCGTTTTCGTTTTCGCCTTGTGCTTTATTCGTGCCAATGGAGACTTCAGAAAATGTTGAAGGGTCTGTCACTGGATAAAGAGGGCGGGGCTCTCTGTGTGTATGGGACCTCCGTCTGCCGCCGTATCTCTTTTCTTGGATACGTCCGCCCGAAATGGTACCGCGGTTTCATCACGCACGTGAAGGACGTATAAGTTTGAAGGGAAATAATGATTAGACAGGAAAGCAGTGAAGGAAGTGGATATGTGAGAGAAAGCCCTTCTTTAGTTGAAGCTGTTCAGCTGTTTAACTAGTTGCTGAGAATCCGATGAGACAGCGAAGAAGAGAGGTAATGGATGGCAGTAGGAGTGGGAGAAAAGTGGGTAACTAGCGGGGAGATAGGAAATTTTGAGTTTCGTCTAATTCTTAGGCTAAGCATAAGAATGAAATTAAAGATATATCGGACAGTCTAGTCGTGTTGATAAAAGTCTGATTGGGAAAGTCATGGTTTCCATTTCTTTGTGAGAAAGGCGTTGGTCTTAGCTAATTTTGGAAGTCGGTATAAAAGATTCAAGCTGAATGAAAACTATCCACTTTCGTATTAATAGAAAAAAATACACTTTCTGAGAAGGGAGCCATCCGCTCCTATCACTTGAATCGTTTCGGAGTTATCGTTTTGGCATTGTAAAAATGGGATTGATGGTTAATATTTTTAATACTAGTTGAACACTACTTTCACAAGCTGATCTTAGAGCTTAAAACCTAGTAATATTGTGGAATAAAATAAGAGAGAGGAAAATGTTTTGAGCTCTCGCCGTTTCGGATGAGTGTGAGTGACATAAGACAAATAAAGACATTAAAAAACTTTTATTAACTAAGCATTAATAAGAATTAATTCTCAACTTGGGAAAAATTCTTCAAAATTATTTGTTAATTAAGTCTATTTTTTTCTTATTATGTTTTAAAGTTGGAATCATCAACTGAATCTTAAGATGTTTAATATTTGAGAAAAATATGTAGTTCCGCTGAAAAATTCCAATGCCAAACTTTTGAGTGGGCGTTTGAAAGCTTTTGAGGATTTTTCAGCAAACTGCATTGTTTATAATGCATTACCATTCCTAAGGATGGTAATTTCTTATTATTTAATCAATGGTATATTTTTGTTGCGGTTGTCTTGCCCTGCAGATAGCAATTTTGATTTTTTTCGTCGAGGGATATAGAAGTGCTCTATTGATTTTCTCAGTAGCAGATGATTTTATATTAGGCTTAACCTGTACTATTTAATACCTCCTAATTTTACTTTTTCACTGTTTACTTACTACATTCTATTAGTAGAATTTCTCTCCGGTTTTCGGGTTTTCACCGCGTAGGTTGTGACATGCTTGACAACAGTTTCGCTGATTGTAACATCAGCGAAAACCGGAGAGAAATTCTACTGAAAAACACCGCGGAAACCTGAGAACCAACCTACATTCTATTATTTTGTCTAAAAATGAGATTTAATTCTTCAAATATGTCCACAATTCCAACCATTTCCCTGCCAATCTTGGAGCATTTGTTACTCCGGTTACTTGAATCTTTCCTTGATTTTACAGGGCTCATATATCGTTTTAAAAGCTATTGCTATTAACGGGAAACGCTGAAATGTACACGTTTGTTGCACCAACCCACCAGGGAAATCGAACGAAAGGAAAAGAGCGGAATGGTTTTGGGCCCTATAGATATGATTGTGAAATGAAGCGGGGAGATAATAGTATCTTAAAAAATGGTGTTTAAAAAAATTGCGAAAGAAAATAAATATTTGAGTGAGAAGAGGGCAGCGTCTTCCCAAAGTGGGAGGTTCGGCTCGTGTCCCGTGTCTCATCGCGAAGGGGTCCTTAACTACGGTCTCTGGCTCTCCGTCCCCAGGGAAAGGGAGTCCCTCTGCGATCCAGGCTTCGGCACGCACCGCGGCCCTCGACTGCCCTCTTCTTGAATCCGCCAACCCTTCCCCAACTTTCCGTCGTCGCCTTCCTATTTGGATTGGCGCTCTTCTCATCTCGATGCATATTGCTGTGCTTTGGCGGTTGCTGTGCGGTCACAGTGTTCTCCTTCCGATACTAAGGACCCGATGTTGCCGAAGTTGGAGATTTGGTGGGCTTTCCGCAACTCCTTAAGATGTATGCCCAACATTTTAGCCTAGTTAATCTGCATATTTATTCCTGCGAACGCATCTTATGAGGTGTAGCGCTGGTGTGCATTGGCTTCAGGCTAATTGCTTGACGGTGACTTATAGGGGTGGAAGCTAGGGTAAAATTGCCTTCGAAATCCGCTTAGTAGTTACTCCCAGATGGTAGTTTCTTAAGCAATATCCATGTGGCAGATATTTCAAATTAATTTCTGTCGTGTTTCTGAGTTTAAGGTCCTGTTTTATGTATTAAGTTTCTCTAAATCCAGAAGGTTATTAACGTGGAAGTTAATTTTCTATGGAAGGATGTGTGGTTTTACGGAAAATATCGTGTGTAAAAACCTAAAGAGGACAGGGTGGACAATCAATACTTCACTAGCAATTGCAAACACAATTTGAGTCTTTAGGTAGTTTTCAAAACGAAATCACATTTCAAAACGAAACCCTTATTTTGTTTTCAAGTGGCAATACTTTAAAATCAATTTGTGTATGTTTTGGAGTTTTAACATCCTAACTAGGTGGGTTACGGGAACCATCCGCCCAACCTGATGGTTGCAGGTTAGAGTCCTTTACTGACACTGAGATTTCATGAGAATCGTATCTCTACTATGAAAGGACATACTTAAGACGTATGATAATTGCAGTGCGCCTTGTATGATTAAGTATATTTAATTCAAAATGTGATCAAATGATTATAAAAACTTCATTAGTTTTAATTCCACCTTTAAAGTACTCTGTTCTACGTAAGCCATCTTTCATTCTAGAGATATTATACTTCATAGGGATATAGTCTACTCCTTATCGCAGTCAATCATGTCTGAAAAATCTGTTTATTTTAGAGATGTACATCTTTATCTTATTTCCTCATGTTTACACTTTTGTAGTCTATATGAATTATAATGTTCAATTATTTCTTCGTGGAAATTGTGGTTGAATTGAAATGTATTTTATAATTCCCCATGGAAATTATATTATTATAAGGGAATTCAAATGCCGCTCGTGTTTCGATTTAACAACATTCACTGGACTACTAAATTTCATTTTGAGCACCAATGCTTATGTTTTTAATAAATACATCACTGAAATGCAAGGTATTTCTTGTTTTTTTTTCAAATACTAGGATTAAGTTTTCCAGTTTGCATTAATTCTTTTGTTTGGTAATGCTGCCATTCTATCTAACCATTGTTCGCCGTTCCCACAATATTGATCCGTGTGCTTCGCCGTGAAATTATGCAATCAGCTTTCATTTTTGTCACACGGGTTGCATCCCACGGATTCCAGGCTGGCGTAAAATATCATTTTCACTGTTATATAAAATATCACGTACAGAGAATGGTGGCAGTATGTTTTCACTCTTTCCCCGTGAATGGATAGTTTAGCAAAAAGTTCATTTACAAGAATAAAATTCTACTTGCAGAATTGACAGATGTGAATATTTTGAGGTTCCGTGGAAAAATTGTTTTTCATTTCATTACCGTGGCGCTCGCGGTTAAAATCGTAATGTTTTCGGCCTGCTGACTCGAAAACTTGAAGCTTTAAATATTTTAAAAATTTCATATTTTGAAATAAATTTTTCTCTGAATTATTTTAGTCGCAAGTGGGTCGCCGTCAGTGAGTAGTTGTCACTTCCGATTTTGTGGTAGCTCTCCTGATATTGAAGTGTCCTCAAATTCACTGTTCAACTGGATTGCAATCTTAAAATTAACAATGAACCGGTCTAATAGCCTTAAGAATTTAGAACGCTTTTTCCCTTGTTGGAGTTCTCTACGTGTAGTAGTGCAGAGTTGTATACGTCGGTCTGGTACAATGTTAAACAACGATAGGAGGTGTGACCGAGGTTGTTCCACTTAGGGCTTACCAAATTCTTATAACGTATTACTTAAATTTTGCGAAATTAAAGGAAGTTACATAATTAAAACTAAGGATATAACTGTGTTACGAAAATATTTGTATGAATATGTATATATAACCTCTAAATATTAATCTGTACATATGAGACGAGCTGGTATTAGCGGTCAAAGCGCCATAAAGGCTGCAGCATTGACTAAAGAATTATATTCTGTGTGGATTTGACGACAACAGTTCACAAATTGATTGGAAAAAGACAAATTTTCAACTTGTCTACGTATTCCGCCATGGTTTCGATATGTTATTGTGTTGATATGGATTCTTCTTTATTTTTTTTAGAAGATGTTTTTCAAAATGCAGTAAAATATTAATGTCCATTTAGGATATGATAGACTTTAGTTGCCTCAACTTTGACTCTAGATAACATGGCAATTTGAACGTTATCGTTTGTAGTTGTTCAATTAGGGATCCACTTCTATTATAAATTTAGTTTTTTTATGGAAAGGCAATGACACAGTTTCCTGCTAATGTCATTATAATAATGGGTCCGATAGGAATTGATTTTCATGAAATCCTTACGCCTTAAATAATAAAACCTTTGATCTATAAGCTGAATTTACTATTTTAATTGTTTATCTTGAATTGATGCCAAATGCGGAGTGCGGGTGTACATTGCTAAGTACTTATAAGGTCTTTAAAGTAGGAAATAACTTAAGCTTAATTTAATGTATGATCATTTTTAATTGTGAATAATTTTATGAATAAGATTTAGATATAATTTTGTTACTATAGAACATTCAACGAGTTTTTATGGATTCTACCGAGGGATAAAAACCTTTAACGCATGTAATTGCTTATATATCCTGCCGAGTCCGGAGCTACTCGGTTTTCCGGCTTTCGATCATTCGTCAAATGGCCGGTATGCGCGGACCAGCGGGAAAATCCATAATGTGGCGCCCAAAGCTTTCTTTCCCCCTTCCCAAAGCCCGGGCTGAACCTTGATTCCTTTTCCGGGTTTCAGAGCTCTCGCATTTTTGTGGGACCGCTATCTCGGCTTCCCTTCTGAGACCACTTCTGCCTTCTACCCCTTCTCCCCACGCGATCGTGGGAGAGAGGTAATTATTCTGTTGTTAGCCTTTCTTCCCCTTGGAATATCCCTTTTCGTTTTCTTTTCGTGGTTTATTTTATGGATCGCTTCCTCCAAATATACGAAACCCCGTGAAAACCATCTCTCTTCCACCTACCTTCTCTTCTTATACCCCTAATAAAATATTTTTTTTAAATCCATTTCATTGCCTATTAAGGTATTCTTGCAGTTTGTTCTGTTCACACAATTTAGTGAGAATCTTTGAATTTCCAAGCGTTATATCACAACGTGATATTTGATATTTCGGTAATTGATTTAATCTTGTAATATTGTGTTAAACTGGTTTTAAGCATCTTTCCATTTGTGATACGCAATATTGTGTATCGCCTTTGTTTTTATTTTTCTTGGATTAATGTGATATTGCCGCTTATTAAATTATTTTGAAGAATGTATATCATGTGAATCCGGCTTTCGGGTTGATTACTGTGGTTGGTGGGTACAAGACCAGTTTTTGTCTTGCTTATTCTCATAGGTCAGTAATATTATGTATTTGTACACTTCTCACGCGTTTGTACTTTTGCTTCTGGGGTCTCGAATTGTGCATTGTTTTTGTCCCAGGGCACATTAAAATGTATTTATTCTCCTCCTTCCTTGCTGCTCTCCACCCACCTGTCGAATGACTTACTCCTTTCTACCCCTTGATCGATCCACCCTCGTTTGAATTCCTTTGCCAACTGCGGCTCTTTGGCGTTTCCAGGTTTCCTTCTATTCCTGCGAGGGACGCCCCCTAGGATGACGCGGGCTCTCTCCGGTGACAAGTGTCCCTCGGTCTGCCATTTTTATTCGGATTCCCTCTTCAGTTTTCCCTTCATTCATCATTTTCCTACCTCTTCTCCTTCCCTCTTTATTCTCAAGATCGTCCTCGCATGCCCCTCCTAAGCAAAATGCCGTGACATGTGATAGCTCCCACTGCGGGACAAACCCTCGGTCATGAGTAGTTCGCTAGTTATTAGCGAAACCAAGGAACCCGCAATTCTAGAGAATTGGGGTTTCCAAGTGGTCCATGCGCATCTTCCCCCTCCATCCTCTCACCGCCTCTTGGGATCCTCGGTTTTCCTTATACCACCCGTCTTGTCCCCTCATAAACCTGCCCACACCACTTAGCGCTGATGGGGCTATTTGGGGGGTAATGGCGTGGAACGTCGTATTATTTTTTTGCAAGAGGGACCACTCTGAAGCTTTGCTTTGCCCATGCGTCCTCGCCACACCAATTTACTTATCCTGGACTCGTTTTTTAAGAGCAAGTTAAAGAAGCACGAAACCCATGGCACTGATTGACGTAGGGTGGCTTTAATTCACGAAGCGCCTTGAAAGCGGTAGAAATTGATGTTTTCTTTTACACGCGGAACATTTTTCACGAGAGACCTTTTGATTGAGCACGTTTTCATTCCATTTATAACCATAAATAATAATAACCCTTTTCTTCTGCGGATACCCCCAACGCACGGTATTTTCCATGGTTAATTGTTCTTCGGCGGTTCCTAATTTTCGGAATCGCTTTCTTATTTAAATAATTTATGCCAGAGAAAAGAAATTTTCCAAAGATAACTGGGATACTTTTTGAAATAAATTAATACAATACTTTTATTTTGGTGATTGGCATTCACTAATGCGTATCACAATTCCTCTAAACTTTTTGAATATTCATCATGCCAGTCAGTCTCAGAAATGTACGAATAGGGCTGTTAATAAAGAGTGACTACATTTTTATTTGCATAATTAATTGTGAAAAAATTTATTTTTTTATATTGTTGGCTTAATGTGTAAGGTATATATGGTACAAGGTACTGATTTGACTCCAGTATTGCGTCAGCCGTTGCAAGTATAAACATGTTCCGTACGCCTAGGGTAACTGTTCGCTTTCCACGAAGGTGTTTTGGTGAACAGGAACAAGTTACATTGGGTCTGGTCTAAAGGGAAGATGAGGAGCACACTTCACATAGATTTTGCTCGAGTTATTCAACCTGCTCGAGAACGTTCTGTTGTTAGGGTATGGGCAATCTCGGGTTCTACCACGCACCAACATGTTTTATGTGCAATTTTTCTGATTCCAGTGTGGTTGGCACTCAATGAAATTTTCAGTATTTTTGATTGTGCTTTTAACTTTATTATACGATGTTTTCTCACAATGGCAACAGCGGTGTTAATGTTTACTTCCGTTAGAGCAGTAATTGGAGCTCCGGGTCTTCATTCCTTTGGAATTGTCTCCCCTCTTTCAATTTTTAAAACCGGGTTCTAGGTGTACTATAGGAAAGATCACACCCTCTATACCCTCCTCTAACATAACATGGGGCTCGGGTGACGCATTGTTCAGGCGAAAGCCAAATGTCTATGCAGCGTATTGCTTGCCGCGTGTTCTCCATCATTTCCGAAGGCGAACTGAACACGTTTCCACTTGCAGCGGCTGCCGCTGAAGCAATACTGGAATCAAATCAATGAAACCTGTGCCACACAGACATTGCATGCCAAGCCAACAGTATAACATGTAAATAACTTTTTGTACAGTAAATTTTGCGAATAAACAATTTTTCAGTCGCTATTGAACAGCCATCATATCTTACATTATATCAAGTACGTAACATTCCTCATAACATAATATCATTAATAAATTAATCTCTTTATTCTATCAGACATACGTTAATTGTTCTTAACAGTGGCTTTCACACTTACTGAAATGAGTAAGAACCTACATGATGGACACTTAATATTTATTAACTAAGTTATTGCATGCTCACGGGGGGCGCGGTCGTCCAGTGGTATTAGTACTGGGTGAGCTCTACCCTCATCTAATAAACCGAACTTCGGTTTGTAATATGAGGGTAGATTCGGTTCGGTTTGGTTACTGTGATTTATTTTTTTTGATTGTGTGTCCATTGCTATGTGAATTTAATTCTAAATGAACTAAATTCCTTGAATAAATGGAAAATCTAGCGCTGGAAGAGTGAAACATGGAATGCGAGGATAACCATTAATTTTCGTTAAAATTAAATCAAAGTTGTCATACATTATTTGCAGTTGTGCGTAACAAAACGTTTGGGTGCCTTATTATGAGAATGACTCCTTCGATGAAACAATTTCTATACATTGGATTGCATCCAAATACCCATCTATTAATTATTTTTTATGCCACATCCAATTCTAAATCTTTGTATTCGAAAATAGGGGTTGCTGAACGAAAACTATATTGGAGTAAGTGAGTGATGCTCATGCCCATCCTTGGATTTTTAATGTATGCATCGAGAAGGGAATGTATGACAAAAGTGGGTGATACAAAAATGTAAGAATATACGAAGGCAATAAGCATCCTCGCTGGCGATTTAGCTATTCTTGTAGAGACAAAATAACGGTTGACAAGGATATTATCGTGTATCGGGAAGGGGATGAAATGTACAACCCCGAAATAAATATAGAACAAAGGTAATGGTCTTTGGTAATGGTAATTATGGGACATGGTCCGTGGCCATTTCAAAATTTAAAAACTAGGGGAAAAGAGGGATAAGAGTATCATGTGAGGAGAATAATGAGGGGTGAGGGAGTTGGAGTGGTGCCCTTTATTTTCTTCCTTATTCCTACTCTCGTTCTGCTCATTCTTCTCATATTTTACTCCTTTTTTAGCTTTGAAATGGACCAAGCCCTTTAATTTTTTAATTTATGCAGTGGCCATCTCCATGAGGTCTGTCATCGAATAACTCTCGGGAAGTATCCAACCGGCTTATTGGAAACGTTAGCTAATATTGCATAAGGGAAATCAGGAAGGGGAAAATACGGACCTTACGCTATAAATACAAACGAATAAGCCTATATATAATAAAAAATCACCTGATAGTGAATGTCATTTTCTTGGAAATCCCATTCTTAGGTCTGTAAGTCGTGAAAGCAGCAACAATTGGAAAGAGTAAAGCGATGGAAATGTGGTGCTGTTAAATTATTATGAAAGTAAAATGTTCAGACTGGCTTTTCCCAATTGATTTAATCATTGGATGATTGTCTTTCTACTTATTGTGAATGTCATTACTTCGGTTCTCTATTGGTTAATCTTCAACTCATATTTCTTGTTTTGAATGCTATACGAGATTAGAGGCATTGTACTGATGTTGTATTACCACCAATATTAAAGTATTTCTTCTTAAATGTCATAAAACCCGCTTCATGAAGCCGCGTTCCTTTGCAGTATTATCAGATTTAAGAGTGACTATGGTCATGTTGAATATTTGCAGTAGAAGGGAGGTAGTTGAGGTAGGTTGTGGGTGGAAAAATTTACGTTAAAATGTTTAGAAGGAGACTATTGATAATATTTAACCTAGGTGTTTTTTATGCCTAGGGAGGGGAAGGGTTGAGATATGCAGAATATCGTTAACAGTAATCGTTCTCTTTTTTCCAATGCTTTTTAAAATCCAACACCTATGATTTTCTTATATTCTTTATGGGGGAGTCTTGGGCTGAAATTATTCGAGTTTTTATCCTACCAATGATAATTTGCGAAGATTAAGTGTGGGATTCTCCTTGCGGAAGCACGAGTAATTTTATTTAAAATAATTGTTTTACTTTCTCTCTTTCTATGATATCTCTTCGGGTAGTCGTGCAGTGATTCAAATAATGTATTCTTTAATTATTTTAACTTCATCCTTGGGTTGGCTAATAATGTTTTCCACCGAATAAGTTTTTATTTCATCATGAAGCACTTCCACAGGTTAAACTACAGGGTGAAATTATTGTCTCATTTTTAAGAGGTTCCCTGGAGTTTTACAAATATTTGTGAGAAGTTTTCACGCAACGGTTATGCATTTGCATTGCGACCATAGCCTTGTTAGTCGTAGTCAATCTTTTCTGGACCGATTTCAATGTGAATAACAGCCCTTAATTTACATGCTTTTATCGCAGCTGCGTGTATTCTTTGCTCTTTCCTTTAATAGCAGGTGCACGGATGGATGCCCTGTTCGTTTATTTTTGCTAACTCCCGGCGATATATTAAGCGTTCTGCGACGTCTTGCTGTCGTTTGCTTAATGCCAACATCCAACGTGGGTTGGGCTACATTTGTCTCGCGTTTTTTGCCGCATCCGTCTAACCCCCCCCCC
>LYUA01000097.1:647307-667014 GCA_002093875.1 Calopteryx splendens
ACCCCTCGCACGTTCGGAGTGCACGGTCACTGGCAGGTTCCGCCGAATCCGAGCTGAATCTTGGAGTCGAAGGTTTACGTAATAACCCCCCTGGTACGCTGCATTTCGATACCTTAATCCCGGGTCTTATTGGTTCTAGATTCTGGAATTTTTATGGTCCGTACCTGTTTATGTGTATGCGAGTTTATGTATGTTCATTTGTATGTATGTGTGTCTGTGTGAACATATAACTTAAAATGTGCGTTGGAGAATTTTCCAGAATTTTGAGGTGGCAATACAGCCAAAATTAGTAATTTCATGGCCATAATAACAGGATTATGGAGCACTCAGGATATTAAGTATCACAATGTCATAAATCGTACATACTTTCCCTTTTTTATTGAGCCTTGGCCTTAAAAAGTATTTACTCCACTACGTTGAGAAGCGGGATCAATGGAGAGGGGCAGTTAGTTGGTGGGTTGAAATTCTAAGAAACTTCCGAGTAACTATTTGGGATCCATGAGGTTACGAGGACCACCTTATTCTCTTCTCTTTTGGTTGCGTAGTGATTGAAATTTGTGTAAAATTTGTTTGAGAAATAAGTATCAAAATACCTGGTGTAAGAAAATGGCGACATTTGGATACTAGGGCAGTTTTAAGAAAGTGATGCATAGTACTTCATCAGCAGACTTGCCCGAGTACACGTGATAGTGTGATTAAAATCTTCACAAAATACTTAGTGTCAGAATTAGAAGCTGAAGGCCCAAAATACCCTGTGACCGTCCTCCTACCTCCTTCAACGGAAATTTCAATCATTCTTCGTCTATCTTTAGACATACTATGAATTAAATCATTCCCTCCGAGATATTGGAATAAAAAGTACTTCTATTTTATGATGCTGTTCATTGTGTGAAAAACTATGAGAAAACCTAATTTCTCCTTGGCAGATTTCCTTCTTATTGTTAATAATTTCAATCAGTCATTTATTAATTAGTTTGTGATTGAGATGTGACGAAAGTGTTTCTGGTAGTTGCCTCCTTAAAGTAGAGAGTTATTATTAGAATATTTTGTCTTGGCGGGCAATATCATCAGAATGTTCGTTTAGAATATCAGTATTATAATCCTTCGTGCTTAACCTCACGATGCCATTGCATGTCAAATTCCCGATCAAAGAAAGTATAGAGAAGATACACGTGAAGGGTTTTAGAGCACGATGCCGCCTTTAAAGATGATTTTATAATGCTAAGCTCCCCCAATATATCTTTTCTCATTCATTTCGCAGAGGATTTTTGATGATAATCTCACAAAGGCTGCCATGAGTTCAATTCCGAGTTCATCGCAAACCAACTAGACTATCGCATGAGGCAGTGGTAATGTTTCGAGTAGAGAGAATTCAATATTTTTATTCTAGGGGCAGCGTAAACTTCTCCCACCTTCACTCCCCGAAGGATTCGGGGCTTGACAAAAATGCCTTGCACCGCGTCTGCCCAAGTAGTCGTAGGATCGATGTTATCGTATTTGCTCGCCGAAATGGAAGATCTTCGGCGCCGTGCGATTGCCTTTTGAGAGGCCTTTCCTTCCTTTCTCTGACGTCGCATAGGGCACTAACAGGAAGAGAGGAGCAAGCGGAGTGGGTGAAAAAGTTTTTTGAGCTGTAGGGATATATTTTGTGTGGGGGGATATCGTTTCTTTTATTTTTCTCGATTCGTATTGGGCTTCTTGTTTTCCGATTTTTGCTATTTCCGTCCTTTTCCTTGGCATTTCTCTTCATCTAAATCGTATGGTTGATGGCTGGAAGGGAGTCTGACGCGATGTGGACAAATAGAGGAGAGGAAGATAGAATAGTTGCAAATAGGAGGACGGAGTGAGTGCGCGGAAAGGACGCGGAGAGGGATTATGAAAGAAGAGTACGGGAAAGAAGTCGTTTCACTTGGGTTGATTCTCATCCACCTCCTGCCCGTTTTCTTCCTTTTGTTTTCCGCTATAAAAACATGCTGACGGCTTTTTCCCGTATCTGTTATTCCCCTTCCTTCCTTTCCTCGCCATCTGTTCACGGTCCTTTCTCGAGAGAGTGGTTATTTCGATATTCAGAGAGGTTATCTGGGAGCCGGGGAAGGGCTTTCGATAGAATTCGTGACCCCGGGGGCGATCCTTGGAAAGGTGCCTTTATTTGCATGAGGCGTCAGAAAGGATGCCCTGTTACTACTCGGCGGTGGTGGGCGGGTCCTTTTACGCGGGTCAGATGGCACATGATTGGCTCTCAAAACGGCAGGAATCGAAATGGGTGCGATTTTTCTCATCCATTATTGCGTTTGGCGTAACGGTATTGCGAATTTTTGTGCCAACAGTAATTTTTTTATTCGTTTTGATTATATTTATAGCACGTGTGGCTCATTTATTTTTTTCAACGTAACTTAATCCCTTTCCTGTATGATGAAAGAAAAGTACGTTTTATCTTTTCTGTGAATTATGATTGATATACGATTTAAAATAATGCATAGTATCCTTCATTTCATTGTCTAGTCCGTTGATTTTTCTTTTTGTGGATCCAATGGCATTTGATGAAATATAGTTGGTGATGATTTCCCAATATTAGATTTCGTTATCTCTCAGTCCCTAGTGGATGTTTCGTTTGTGACTAGTGACTCTCGAATGTTTCAAAATAGCCATGATCTTCCGGGCTTTTGTGTCATGAGTTATATGGTATAATCAAGATCCTGGGAGTGTTCGAAGGTTGAGAATTGTTGTTCGTGTTCACTGATATATTAAATAGAGAAACCCGTATGCACCAGAACTGGCGTTATTTTGTGCCGGTGCCAGGGTTTCTGTAATGGATGGTCGAGTATCGAAATAATTCATTTATTGTAGCCGGACTACACTTCTCGAAAGGTGAACCTTCCTCGTTCGTAATCGAGAGTTGTCTGCTCTCAGGGCAGCGGATGTGGAGGCTCTCTTATATCGGTGGATTATTTTAGTTAAAATTTCTTTAAAAAACCTATTTGAGCAAAAGGATTTTCTTTGTCGTTATTTCAGAAAGAGAAATATAACTCATTTGGAATATTTGTGGCATTGCATTTTCCTATATAGGGCCTGTTGAATAGCTCTCTTTTAATGTCATTGTTAACCTGTAACAGCCAGATGGGATCAAAACGAATTTACTGACTGTTTTTGCTTTAGTTACAGTCAAAGTCCAAATTTATTTATTTGCAGATGAAGTCTCTAGTAGCTCTACTTGAACGTTATTCCAACAATATGGCGTATTATGCTTTTGGGATTTTAACTTGGCATAATAAAACTCAAACAATCGACGTCCTTGAAGAAATTGGCACTTAACTATTGTAATATTCCATTTCTGCCATTAAAATGTTATGAACTTCAGTAATTTATGAGTATAGTGAATATACTCTAATATCGTCTTGATGAATTAGCCCTCAAGTACTCGCGTCATTTCGTAGGATTGAGCCACTCCTATGATGCATATGGTACACCAAATCGAAATTGCTTTATATTTTTTCGATTATGAATTTTTCAAATTATTATTCCTTGTAGGTATATTATAATTTTTTAATATTAGAATAAATAAGAAAATTTATTTCACTAAGATATTTGTTTTAAGGTTACAATATCCGGCGAGACGTAGTGGAAGATAAACATGCTCAAAATTGAAATTAGCACTTTTCACAGTAGGTATTTATTAAAACTCGTTTGAGCTAATACTTTGTACATTTTTCTATTAATTTTAAGAATTTAGGCTACTGAACCCGTCATAATGAACCGCGTTGTACGTTTTAATGCATGTTATGGAAAAGTGGGAGCTAGTTTCAACACTGAGTAGGATATTTGTTATCAACTATTCACTATTATACACTAAAACAATGGTTTTTCAGCGATACTATGAAACAGATGAGGCATTATTTTTATAAATCTATATCAAAATTAAATAGATATTAGCATATTCTCCCATAAAGACACTGTATAATAAACATTTCGTTGAACAATTATTTTGAACATTTTTATTTTTTTAAATTATCAGTGTCCATTTCATTACACTCCTAATATTGATACATGTATCACTTTTTATTGTTGTGCACTCCATGCACAATATTCACATGAACAAAATTGATTGTTTTCACTATTTTTTACTCTTCCTCGAACACATCGTAAACATTCCCTTTAGGGTTGATTTTTTTCTTCATTATTATTTTCTTCTTTTCTTTGATATTTTGATAACGTATCTTATATCTGTTAGTAGTTTTTTCATCGCGCTCGTTTTGCTGGATTACTTTTCATCAAACTCATGGCGGGAGCTTTAAAAACAAAACGCTTGCCCTGGTTTCGGTGCGTATCCTGCCAAACACTATTATGCAATATCTAATCATTTACACCGGCGATGCCTCACTACTGGAAAAAAGACATAGCGGCCACGTTCGAGTCTTCCTGGAAAAGATTAACTTCCACATAATTGTAATGTAATGCCTGCACCGCCTTTTGTAGATTTTTTTTATTCTTGGTTCCCTGTTTTTGACTATGATAATACCACTACCTTGATTTTTTTTCGGAATATAGATTTTTTTAAATTGGTTTAGATGGCCAATTCCATCCAAAGACTACCTGTGTGAGGATTTCAAACCCCTTTCATCATTTGAATATACAATAGTGCCATCATATTTTCTTGAAAGTCAAATATATATGATTTGATAGATCTTATTGTTAGTTTACGTGGTTGGAACTTTGATGGTATCTAAAGTTTATTCCTCTTTAGTCGTTATATTTTCCTTTGATAATGATACGGCAAGCGGGAAACTAGTTTTCACAAGTGAAGTACTTAGATTCTTTCACGTGGTTTGTCAATCTTTTGACAATATCTACTGTTGTATTCGAAGGAAAAAAGGAAAATCACGCTGTTTTTTTACAATTTCCTCCAAATTACCTGCATAAAATGATTTTATATCACGCAAAGCGTAAACTTTTAAATCGCACTTTGCCGGCATGCTGGGGGATGTACTGATTAAAGCTGCCATGTCCTCAAAACGGTACGAGCATTTCGTCAATCGTCAAAAGCTCACTGAGGCAATAGATAGATTTACAATTGTTTAAAAATGAAATGAGCAAAGTGCAGGTAATAGCCAGTTTGGATGATTTTCTACGGTTTCGTGTGCATGCTACTGGTAAATAAATGAGTAATTTGTTTTATTTTTTACTCCCATTAGAAACAGAAGCCACACTCAACACAAGCCCAAACAACAAGCCAATTGATGTCATTATTTCATAATAATTTTCAAATTTGGTATAACTTTCTCAGGACTGACTGAAGACTAGGCTAGGAGGCTTCTAGATAGAAACAATAAGAAAACTTTGATGAGAATGTAAATGAAACGTAAGGAACTATATAATTCCACGTGGAAACAAAACAGGACGCCAAAATCATCGCTTGAACGCACACGGTGTAAGAAATCAGAATAGACACATTCCTCCATGTTGTGACGTTTCGTACGCTCCCTTTCATTATTAGTGACTTTCTCTTGCTAAAAGTAAATACAAAGTGGAAGACAGAATAAGCTGATTACCTCGAACGAACGTATCTCTAGTAGTAGTAGCGAAGCATAGAAAATTCAAACCTGTCTTTTCTCATTCATGTATGCTGAATACCATCTAAGTATCTCTGCTCTCGTCGGTTTATACTGAAATGCACATTTGGAAGGTTCGAAAATGTGAGGTTTGTAGTGTGTCGCATATCATCTGCGACATCCATGCGTTATTATCTTAATGAACTTAAACGTAAACTTTCGTAGACGTAAACGGAATGTTTTTTCACTAATACAGTATTCCCGATTGACTCAGAAAATAAATATATTATTCTATTAATATCGTATCATATTTTATTGAACATTAACACGTATAAAGTAATGTGTAAAAAATATAGAAGATCATAAAAATTGTAGAATACTGTCATATCCCATTGCGCGTAAAAATTCCAATATCGATCAACGCATTCATAATTTTGGTAGTTTGCCGTAGGTAATACTTTTAATTCTCTTCTGAACATTGATCCATTTTTTCTTTGGTGCAGCTTATCGGTCCATCCTAGACTTAATTCAGCCGTAATAATTTGTGTCTACTTCTGTCTTTAGAATTCTGTAAGATGAGAGCACAAATCCGGGCGATTTTTGCCTTTTATAAAACGAATTCGGATATGCATTCATTGGTACTATTAGTCCTATGTAAACCTTGTTGTGCCACTTCATGTCGGTTCCATGTACTTATGGGAACCCTGCAGGACGGCACTCCTTCCCCTCGCTTGACGAGTTATGACATGGTTTTCAACACTGTAATCTATGATCGGAAGAAGAGCCTCAGGCATATCATCCGGAGGCAACTGAAATATAGTACTTACGTCATCTGGAGACACAAAGTCAAGAGCCAACGTGTTGTATGTTTCGATTTTCAGGTCACGGTTATGTGGGTCATTGTAGGCTTCTTGCAAACCTGCTTGAATTCGGAGGTAGATAGATTTATCGAGGTGAAAAAAAAGCATTTAAGTAAGAATTCCATCGGGAAAGAGTTCACGTCAAGAATTAATTTTATCTTTTTCAAATACGGCCATATTTTGTGGCGCTTGCAATTTTCAATGACATACTTCTGAGTCGATGACCCACCAGCTCGGAAAACTAGTCTAAGGCGCAATTTCGTTTGGCGAGAGCAATGGAAAGACACATTTAAAATATCTCTTCCTCTTGTATGTCACAGTTAGAATTCATCACTATTGTTTAAGCGAATCCTTTTTCAGAACTTAAAAATTTTCCTTGGAATTACCAAATGTGACTTTGATATAAAAGTTTTAAATGATTTTTTTCATAAAAACAGTAGTTTCCCCTGTAATGCTCATTTGAAAAGTATCAATGCCCCTAAATATATTTTCTTCGTTTACACGTGAGTCTCATTTTCCATTAAATAAATACAAATAATAGAAATACGAAATTATTGAACCATCGGGGTAAATTAATTCCGTAATTTTAATTCTCGAAATTAATTTTCTTTCTCTGCAGAGCAGCAGAGAGCCATAGGTTTGAATGCTTTTAAAGGGAGTACTGTCAATTATGGGTTGTCCTGTTGTAAATTTCTTGCGAGTGAAGTAAGACGATACCATTCCAATGATAGTTTTTTTAAATATTGTAGGTGAATTGATTAAATGATGAGCTCACTTAGAATCACCCTCCCCCCCCCCCCCNAAACCCCCCCCCCCCCCCCCCCCGACCTTCCCCCTCTCTCTCTCATGGTATGTCACTGTACTCCGGTTTTTGTGGTAAAAATTCGAGTTAAATGGTAATTAGGCGAACGAATTTGGTCGCATGTAGAATGACTCTCGTGAGTAATTGATGGCTGGCGCGTGGGTGAGTGTCGCGTTCCTTCCTAAGCCTTTGCCGAAATTAACGCGTTGGAGAGGAATGGAGAAAAGGAATGCTGAAAGGATTGTATTGTGGATTGCCCGATGGTTATTAGGTGGCAAGCTTCTCTTTCTTTAATTTTTTAAGGGCCATGGAATTGTTATGGACGGATCCCTCTCCTTAGTCCGAGGGTGAATGGGTTGCATTCAAAGGAAACGATCGATAGTTCGATGAATGGTGGGTGTCCTCTAGTCGTAGGGGGTGGGTCATATTGTTGCCATACCCTGCTCGACGTAAATCAATCCTCCATATACATTATTTCGAGGCTCAGATCACCGTCTGCTACCCGCGCTCCCTCGCATTATTCCGGGACAGAGGATTTTAATGAAAACTGTTCTGAATCGAAAAATAGGTCGTTGGTATGAAGGCTTTTTTGAAAAAGCTCTTGGTAGCCAGCAAGTTATTGAGTCTGTAATACTTTTTTTAAGTTAAAGGAAAAAAAACGGATGTCATAAAAGCATTGCCTTAATTTTTTTGAAGAGCACACGCAATGTTGAGTTATTCTAAATTTTTCAATCCTAGCTAAAATTATATTAGCTTCTCCGCGAGGTTTTAATATCAGTTACAGAAAATTAGTTTACATGGTTGTAAACATTTTGGATGAGAATACCTACTTAGCTATTAAATTAGTGCGTACGTGTGCAACTGTAAGATAATTTTCAGAAAAATCAACTCAATCAGCCATCATCATCAGACAATTTATTCCTGCTTTTAAGTTCGCGAACATTGAAATTTTATTGCTCGAAGCACGGTTTATATTGTATTTTTTGCTTCTCTTTTTGTTGAAGAGATTTAGAAACAGGTTTCACCGCACTCGTTTTAGATCACTTATTTATGGACGAATGAGCGAAGAATTTTCTATCAGAGGCATGCTGTGGAAGAGGTGATTGGTTTTAATGTGTTATCCAAACCTACTTGTTCGACTTCTTCGTCTACTAAGCAAGAATTGATTAACATCATTTTGTTTTTTTTTCCGGATGTATTTGGATTTAAGTGGGTATTTCATTTTTCCGTATATCCATAAGAGATGTTTACGGTAATCGTATTATATGCATTCTTTCGTATTTAGTTTTTACTATCATGTAATATTCCTAGTGAATCCAAAATGGACAAAAGGTTGCATCCCTCGGTGTCTATTCCACGCGTTTGAAGCTACTTTTTATATCGCCCTGAATCGTTCTTCTTAGCCCAATCAACCGAGTGAATCAGGTATGAGGTGCCACTTGGGAGTTGTGTCCAATTTTCTTGTCTCCCTTTACGTCTCGGGCAGCGACATTTCGCTTAAAGTGCGAAGTATATTGATCTGAGCAACTGCCAATCAATATCGTGTTCCCTCTCACCAACATGTCAACCTTTCTGCACGCATGAGCTTGGTGTTATGCGCTTACTATATGTGGTTATAATTAATAATTTTCTTATAATAGGCGGTCCTCGAAGCTAAACTGTTGAGGTGGTGAGAAAAGGAATCGCAAGGTTTAGCCTTTTATCAAAAGCATAATATATTATGTATGCCTTAGGGTGTTTGCCCGTTTGTTAGGAAACAGCCTTGGATTTCTTAAATCAAGAAATACAGTGGAACCCATTAAGTATCCGTCCTTTTCTGGGACCAAACTATTTCGTGGAATATTGCATTTTTCGATTATGGTGCGCTATAGGGTTATCTTACACGAGCTGACAAAAGTTGCTTCCAAGTATTTTATTAATGTATTGTATGCGTTTAGTTGCTTGTTTTTTTCTCTACGCAAGAAAGCCCATTTACACATTTGCGTTTAGGAGGCCGATTAGGGAATGGACAAAGGTTATTGGCCAACAAAATTGTTATTTCTTAGACAAATTTTAGATTTGAATGTCCAAAGACAACTGTTGAGAATAGCAGGAGCTCTGAATTCTCAAATTTCAAGTGGAATATAGAATTTGGGATGAAAAACGTAATTATACTTTGAGTGCGAACCAAAAACTGATAACGCTCTGCTTATTTTTGAATTCTTTGTTTAAATGAGTCCTACCTAATGAATGCCATATATGCAAATACTCGGAAACAGAACGTACGTAAAAGGAGTTAACAAGTTGAACTTTGGTCTCATTCATTTCCACGGTTTTCGGAATTCGTTTTCTAGAATATGTGCGCATTCTTTCATAGGGGTGATCAATCGGTCTCATTTGTACTTTCACCTATTTTTCAGGGAGCATACCAATTTGATGTTTTGATGACTTCTTATTAATATGAATGGAATATCTACGTACCGATGCAGTAGATCCCCAATCTAAATATTGAACTAGGTATGCTGTAAGGCTTGCGGAACGCAGAAGTGCAAAATTATTTCTGTTACGCCGAATTTTTCTTGCGACTTACGATAAGTCCTGCAACACAACAACGCATGCAGTTTGTACGAGGAGGGTAGCGCCGGAATAAATGAGCCTCGCGGGTGACTCAGACCCTAGTTGTGGCCTTCCGTTTGGTGGCAGCAGTGCTTCAGCGACGATCGAGGAGCTAGTGAGACCATCGAGTTTTAAATATAGAAAGGTGTAAAGTAAAAATAAATAAAAAGTACTTTTTCTTTCAAATAACAATAAAAAGTAGTGCATACATTTTTCTTCGCTTGCCAAAGAATTTTAAGTTACATGCGACTAAAAATAAAAGCTTGAGCGCTTTTTACTTGGTGGTGTAATTAATAAGATATTAAAGTATATATCAACAATCTTAGGATTTTTGAAGTTTACATTATTATTTCATTACAAAAGTGCCCACGCTTTCATTTGCTTCTTATTTGTATGTACTTTTTGGCTACTAAAGAATTTAATGTCTAGATTTCTTTTTAGTGTATTTTGGAATAAATTGTTTTTTTAAGTCGAAAAAATATATTTTTTATTTAAAAAATTTACTTTGAAAAAATACGAATTTACCGCCTACGTTAAATTTACAGTTTTATTAAATGTTCACGTTCCTGGCTTTGGTGACATCATCCTCAGCATGACCATCTTCTTGTTCATAGGTCGTGGTTTCTATTTGGCCTTTGAGAATTTTCACCCACCTGGGGCTTGGTAGCCATTGTTATTTCATGTTAATAAGCTATTGTGAAAGGTCAAAACGTATTTTGTATTAGTTTTACATTAGTAAAAACAATTTCTGAAAAATGTGCTGGAGAAATTCCCCGTTCGAAAGCGTTTTTTCCTGAAATTTAAGTCTAAGGTAAAAGAGTTTCATAGAATTTTGGGAATGCAATAAATTTGAGAGGCTTTTTTGCGGTGGTAAATTACCTCTGACGAAAGAACAACCGAACAAACAAGACGATTGAAAGAAGTGCTTGCTGTGCGGCTAATTACTTATATAAATTATTTCTTTGCCTTCCGTAGGAGAAAAGTTTCGATGTAATACATAAAAGTTGCCCCGGTGTGTAAGGCCATTTGGAAAAATAAGTAGGTTTACTATCCTCTCATTCCATTCATCTCAGCCATAACAGCCCGTTAGCACTAAGCAATGCGGTGAGTGAGGGGAAGATAAAATTTTCTTGTCGGTTTTATGAGAGAGTCGGCCGTTACGGTTAAGTTACGTGCCTAACCATTGTGTTTTAGTTTTCGAGAATGGTGAGGTTTCAGGAAAGTTCTATGTAACGAATGAGAATCAATATTCCAATTTTAATGTAAATTATATTTCAGTAAAATTTTTAATACAAGTATTTAAAATAAATGCGTCAATCACTGCCATTTTCATCTCATCGAGTTATAAAAATGGTGTCTTATTTATTTGTAAGTGGAATTGAGTCATTTTGTTTCGCTTATATCGTTCGCCTGATTGTGATCACAATCGTTATTATCATTACTGGGTAATAATTTTATCAATTTTTCATGTTCCTGGCGATTTGGTTATAGGACGCTCCTCAATCAGTTTCATATTAAAAGTAATTTTAAACTTTATCAGCTAGTCAGAGGGGCCATAGTATTTAATTTTTTTCATCAGTGCAAATAAGGGGAAAATGAGTCCTGGTTTAAATGGAAATTGACTGCATTCGTGCTGTTTCCACTCTCGAGTTATTAGATGTGACATGTGTTTCCCTCGAGGGGACGACTCCATTTGACCGAGCTTAACGCCGTTGGCTTCGCCGTTAAGGCTATTATTCCGATGAGACCCTTGGTGCTCTTTCAACCCGGAAAACATATTGAGTGCGTCCAATCAATTGTATTCCCTCCCCCTCCCTAAGCTTTTCGTTTCGCGTCTTCGATCGATTTTAACGTCGTGAATCGGAGTTCAGTTTTTCCGTTGACCGCTGGAGACATTTTGGCACTCTAATTTCCCGCCACGGAATAATTTCATTCCACATCACTCATCCTGAGCCGTTTCCGCTCGGCGGCTTGTGAAATATGGACGACGGGACGCACGCAACCTTATCATCCGGAAATATTCGACGCTACCTGCCTAAGGGGAAAGCGAACGGCACCAGCCTCGCGAACGAGCGATGGAAATGTCCTGATTTTAAGAACACCATTTTTTTCGTGCTCGCATTTACGCACCTTTAATACGTTTTTATCCCCTTGTTCTTAACGTTTGTGACCGTTAGCGGACTCCCATGAATGAATCTTTATAGCCATGTGATTTGGGAGGATGCGATGAGCATATGACTTGTTCTTTTCCTTATCCTCGAGTGCTAGTCTAGTGTGAGTTGTTTGGATCTTTCTTTTTCCCCCTCTATGGTTTTAGAGGCGGAAGAATGCATTATTTCGGAGAAAACTTAGACCCTGTTTTCATCCTCATACTCTAATCGATTAGTGAAAAATAATTATGGATGGATTCCACATGAAAAATTCGTTGAAAAAATTCAAGCTTCGCTCAATATCTTAGATCATCGCGTAGCTTGAGCGTTTCGATTTTTCAGATGAAATTGGAGATTATACCTGTTATGCAGGGGCCACTTTAACATATTGTCTCTCCCTTTAGAAATTTGTTTCGCGGGTAACTTCTTAAATCTTTCTTTCGTCCTCCTCAGTGAGAGTTCTATTTTGAATATCGTTTTAAGTTTCATGCATCATTCTGTTATAGATCCCTGCAAGTCGGTTTAGGAGGAGTCCTCGTAGTTGCGTGATACCCTGTGTGAAAACGGGTCGTTGAAATGGAGCGCGTGTTCCCGCGGAGAAATGGACGCTCTCTCGGGATTTTCCTTTAAGGTGGCCCTCTTCTTGAGCGAGCGGCTATTTGCGGACGTGCGTGTCTCGCTTGCGAACGTCTTTCGCGACCCGGGGTTTGCACTCTCTTTCCGTCACCATCTCCCGTCTCCCCACTCCTCGTGCGAGCATCAAATAGGTCGGACAAGGAGCGTTGTGTGTGTTTTTGCCCTCATCCTTTCTCGCCCTCTCCCTTCCAGGTCCCCCAGCATATCTTCCATTTTTATTCTTCTTCGACTGCCGCCTCCTCGCGTTTCCCCTTCCTACCCATATCATTTGCCGAATGCTGAAATGGAAATCATTTAGTGAAGACATGAATCTTTCTGAATTAATAAGGTAAATTCTAGTTGCCTCTTTAGGGCGCTAGTTTTCAACCTCTTCAGAATCTATATACTAAGTTTACCGTCTAGGTTCGCTCTAATTGCATATTATTGGAGGTATTAAATCTAAATCATGCAAAACGGTCATGCGCAGTGCAAAAGTAGCGTACAACTTTGAACTGATATTGTACCGGAATTTTTAAATATCAAAATTAACTTTGGCTGAATGTTTACTGTCGTTCGATAAGCGCATTTTTCCATTTTGGTTGCTTGTTATATTTAATACTTGGCCAAGCTTGCGGGACGAGTCGCTTACTCGGAGTCTGATGGATGGCCATTAGCAGATATCGATATCTATTCTGCATCGTTGTTATCCTTGATGATCATGGGTAATAGAGGGAGGGGAGCGCTACGGAATTTAAGCGTTCGAACATTAGCTCATACCTCTTGAATTTTCAACGAATTCGGCAGACACTACAACGGCGCTGCACATGGATGGTGATTGGTTTCAAATTGAGCCTCGAGGTGAACAATGATTTCATGATTGTAATTAGGAAGAACACAGTTTACTGTTGTGTTTAATAGAAACCAATAGCGATATTTGAAGAGTAGTATATTTAGGCGATGTTAGATTTAAAAATATTGAATTAACCCGCCTCCCCTTACATATTTTTAATGCGTTTTTTACGACCGCTCAACCAGATAACGTTGAATTAAATACTTAAGAATGTTAAGATGAGTAATGAAATCCCAAATCTGGTTGCAAATGCAATAATTTGAAATGGCTTACCATTGTAGATGAAATAGTAAGACTCTCTAAGAGGCCATCATAGATTATCTAATGAAATAGTGAGGGAAAATAAGTGATATTTAGGGAACTAGGGGCCTATTAGGAAATTCTTTTTCAATTACAAGCTAATGGCCAACGTTTGCCTGGACCGCGAATAAGGTAAAGATCCTTGGTGAGAATTCGCGGATCGTTATGTTGTCCAGGATTGGTAGTCACTTGAATACTTTCGTTGGACTTTAAAAGAAGATGAAGTTGTCTCTGCTTAAGATTCAGTAGTTTCAGGCCTCACTTTGTAGAAACGATTCATATTAAGGATAGAAACACTTTATTTTCACACTTAAATTTTATTTAACTAGGGAAATTTATGTGGAAAATAGTGTTTCTATTATTAATCTGCTTATGATGTATATGACCATCGTACCTAGTATAATGGTTTTTTTGTTCCGAGCTATATTATTATCACGTTAGATTTGCGTCACCAACATCACCGCAACTAATACGATTCTGTTGTATTTAGATGTATCTACATAAGTACCTACTAGTCCAATGTCGGATAAGGGAATACTTCGTCTATCATTCGTGTAAATTCCGTAACTATTGTGAACTAAAACTGCAATATGAACATCTGTTTGAACACCTTCCATAAGTGGCGTCACGTACTTAAGGGGTGTGGGAGTGGAGAGAGTATTCGAGTATCCGCGACGTGGCGCTAGTTATGGTTCAAACAAATTAATCATTTACGCGCTCTCGTCCTGAGTCTTAAAATGCTGTTACTAATTTCCGACAAAATTATCAGCCCGGAAGCGCAATAGGTTTTAGATAGTTTTTTAATGTCCATCCTGTTCCACAAATTCTGTCATTAAAGAAATATTTTCGTGCTCGTGAACCTGTCTTCTACGAACGGTGACAAACACATAGGCTGCCGGCGTCATGGCTCACGGAGGAGGATAAATCCGAGGCAAATATTTTCCGCAAAAGTATGCAAGGGGCGTAATTGGGGCAACCAATTGACATTTTGAATGGTAAGGTTACCCGGCGGTATACCGGAGTGTGACAAGGGTGAGCTGCAAAAATTAAGTAATTTATGGACGGCGCCTTTTGTCGTATGCATAATTGAATTTTCTTTAGAGACAAGAATATCCTTCCACTGTGCTTTTTATTTTGCATTAAATATTTTCATTGAAACACTTGATCCATTGTTCTTTCACTTGGTGGTCCTTACATTGCTTTCTGTCTCTTACTCCGCAATCTCATTCTTACTCCCCATAAACTTTGTTATTCGCGTTTGATCCTTCCCCCCTTTTGTGCCACTCGGTTGATTTTGGGGCAATGCACTTTCAGAGTACTTCCTTTGTTCCCTCTCCACATTTTCGCCAATTTTCGTCTGCCTTTTTGGACTGTCACCGCTTTCTCGCCCTTGTCCTCAGTACCACTGCTGCTTCATTTTACCCTCCCCTTCGTACCCCCCCTCCCCCTCGTCCGCTTTCCCTCTTTCCTTTCCGGCTCGAGCATTAGCTCGTGGAGGGTGCGTGGAGTTGCCGTTGCCTCTATTGTCTGTGTCCTTTGAAGAAACGAGACCGGCTCCTGCGCAGCTTCTCCTTCTTCGTTCCCGACTCTTTTATAGGCGACCGTGGTTAAGGTCACGTTTCTCAGACTGGTGCTATCTCTCACCTTTGCGCGATTGCCTCTTCCACGTCTCTTCCCGCCTCCGAATTGCCTCTTCTTACCGTCCATCGTCCCTTCCTGAGATCCCTTTAAATGGTCTCCTGCCACTCTCTCCACCCTCCACCCCCCTACGCCCTTACGAAGACACCGACACACTCGTCTCCTTCGCTTCTCTCACAACTTCTTCTTTACCTCCAGTTTTTTTATGCCTGACATCCTGGTTTATTAGAGGCAATTAACAAAAAAGAGCCGTACCGCAGTTTACCGCGCAAATGCTCTTCTACCCCCCTCTCCTAATAATATGTGCAGTTCAATGTTTTGGTGACTCGAACCAAAAATCGTAGGCCGTGTATGGTAAAAATTGTTTTCCATTGTTTGAACTGGATGGAAAATGTATCTCCAATCTTTCTAATTTCAATGAAATTTCATATGTAAAACAAGTTTAAGCAACGAAAGTTCTTATATTTTCACACAGCGAAGTTTGCCTACATACTTATCTGCGCGTAGATTTATTTTATCCATCTCCCGTTGGAGGAAGCATTAATTACTTCACTCGAGACAATATCTGGAATAGTACCCTAAATGTTCAAGAGGCAACGATTGAAGCTTTTGCTTCGATGAATTTTAGATTACGGTCGAGGAATAAGCATATTTTTGCTTTTGTCCTGAATTTGCCCAGTCTTCATATCTCTCGTTTCTTTTCATTTCTATTCGTTGGTAATGGGTCTACCATTATTCGTAATGGGCCAGTCATTGGCCGCAATGTGCTTGTCATACTCTTTCCGTAATCTAGTTTTGGACTGTGACAGAGTCTTATATAGTATAATCTTGATAAGGAAATTCTTCATCTCCCCGGAGTGTTTCAACTGCGGCTTTTGAGTAAGGCATTCCACTTACTCATCTGTCTGTGCTTGCCATTGCTTTGAAGCTTGTAAATAATGTAGGGAGCAGTGAGGAAAAATTGCTCGCCGTTATTTTTGGCCCTTCTTTATTAGGTAATACATATATGTCAATGGAAGACGGTGGGGAGAAGGGAAAAGTTTGGAGGATACTGGGATGGGGGAAAGTTGAAGCGTGAGGAAGGAATAAGGACATATATATTTGATATTGTGGACCCTTGCATGAGTTTTTGCTATCGGCTTTCCCTTGCTATTATTTAGTTTTATAGCTGGATTTCTTTTTCCATTTCTTTCATCGCATTCTCTCTATGCTGTAGTTTGGTTAATGTTAGAATTTTAAAGTCATAAAATCTTATTTACTGTGATTATTTGAGAGTGTCACGAAATTGTCGTGATGTTGAAGAGGTTGATAGCGATAAAGAGGAGGTCATTGCTCAAAAGGCAATCTTTTCCGAATCGTGCCTAATTCTTCAGAATTGGAGGTAGGTATGAAAATCTTCATGCAGCCATGAGGTATTTCATTTTTTGTCGAATTATATTTTACTTTTGTTATAAGATTGATGACGCATTAAAATAAAGAGAATGGCATGTGGCATTTGTTTCAATGGTATCGGGTAATATTTCAAACTACTGCTTTAACTTCAGTTGAGGAAACTAAAAAGAGAGAAATTTATCTATTTAGAATATACAAATTAGTTTCCCACGCATTGTGTGAGAGAGAGATTTTTTGTGATGATTGAGGTTTAATAATTTATTTTAAAATCCCTATGGTTCTTCTACCGCTAGGTAAAAAATCTGTTAAGGTTTATGAATGGTGGAATATTCTTGGATCGGTCGACAGTGGAAAGAACTCAACCCAGCAGAGTTCTTGTGTATGGCTCATAAATAATTTTAGTACTTCATTCTCGTTCCCAAGTTCTTTTGGTTAGCAGGGGCTTGCTTTTCCCACTGGTTCAACCTGGCCTACTCAATTTTAAAGGCAAATTTTTTTCTACGAAATTGCATTTCTTAGAAAGAGACCTTTTGAAGTAAGCGCATGCCCACGCGTGAATATCGGATCTCAGTTAGATGGCCGTTCTGCCATAACCTTGTCAATTTTACTCCTTTCCTTTAAACAAGAAAATGCATCTTCAGTGCCTAAAAGTTCATCACTAATGGCCTGTTTTGTGGGCACTCTATTTCAATTCATTCCGTGTCGGGTTAAAATGTAATTCATTTGCAGAGCCAAACATTAATGGGAGGATTTAATAAGATTTCCACCTCTCATCGCTGTGGCAATTAACTGTTTTGGGGAAAAAGACTCAAAACTAATGGAGTAGCAAGGCCTTTTAGAAGACCCGGGCACTCCTCAAAGTGGACCCCTCGCACCCTCCACCCCGCGGCGTATTCTGTTGGAGGAAAGCTGCACCGCCCGCTTAGTGACCTATGTCTCCTAACCTGTCCTCCGGGCCAACCTTAGAGCGCCATCTTGCCACACTTTCGACCCCACCTTTGCCCCGTCGAGGATTTCCAGCCCAAGCAAACATTTCGAATCGCCCTTCTCTATCTCCCTAACCTCATCTTCCCAGCCCTCGTCGTCCCAATTCCTATGGCCCCTTTGATCTCCGGAGTCTTTGGGAGTTGAGAACGTCCTTGATGCCCGGGTTCCGTGTTGATGAAGTGTGGAGCTGAGGCGGTCTCGCTTGAGACATGGGGTGAATACGGGCGCTCCAAGGCTTGGGGATGGCGTGCTGGGGGTGAGGCTGAATGAAGGGGGGTGGAGGTTGGGTCGGATCTTCCGCCTTGTCTGTACCCACCGCCGCCGTTTCATCAATTTTCACTTCTTTTCTCGCCTCCCTCCGGCTTTATTGCTCGCCAAACACGAAAGACTTAACCTCTTACTCGAGATTTATGGGTTTGGGAGGGGGTTATGCTACAAATTTCAGGAGGCGTTGGGATCGTTGCTTAGAATCACATCCAGGATCAACTGAAAATTCCCGAAAGGTGGCATGCTGCGCGAGAGTGGGACTGAAGTTTCGTGTGCATTTTTTTGAGTTTCATTTCAGTGGGGAGCGGAAGAAACAAATTTTTAATGGACGAGGCGATTGTCGTGGCAGAAATTGAAATGATAAGACTGATGAAATTTAGAATAGAAAAATACTGTGTTTATCATGCATATCGCAAAACTTTAATATAAAAAGCTTAATATTTTAATTTGTTTAATAAAGGTATAATTTAAGCCTTAAGGAATATTGACGAAATTTGATTCCGAACGATCATACTTTAGGACACTCTTAACCCTAATTTGTGTAAATCTTTGATGACTGAATGGGTAGATACCTAATTAAAAAATTTTTTTCAGCAATTTTGCACTGCTAGGTATGGGTGTGTAAACAACTTGTGTAAATTAAATCGTCGTAGTAACATACCAGCGTACAGCTGTGGCTAACTATCTTTCAACTGTTGCCTGATCGCCTGTTTTAGCGATGGTCTTTTCTTCCGGCCTAAATTGAATGTAGCATAGTACTAAAATGAAACGCCATTGTGAATCTGACGCCGCTGTAGATATCGGAGAAATAGGACATGATAATAGTTTGTCCCGAAAACATGTTGTCCCCGATGTTTTTTTTATTTCATATTATGTATGACCTGTATTTTTATCAGGAACAATAGCAACGGGAATGATATTTTTTATTTTAGTTATAGCTTCGCTTTTTTACGTATTTCCATAAAAAATGCAGCAATACGATAATATTTGTTCTGTATTAGCATGAAAATCCGCGAATTAATTTAATTTCAATGCCCCAGGATGCACAGTGAACAAATCTCATGTGGTTCTCGTAACGATCCGAAAAACCTTCAGTCTAGCTTGAAAAGAGGTTAACGTAAAGTTTTTTTTAAGTACAATTGATGCCTAAAACATTTCATTCAAGAAAGTAATTACGAAATATTGTTTTCTGCATCATATTTTTGCCATTAGGTACTTTGTTTGAATAAGGGTCTTTGATGAATCCAGGAAATGAAGTTGCAAATTCGTGGTGATAAGATCTGTGGAAGCAAAGTGGTTTAGCTCTCTCTATTTCCAGGGCAATTTGTATTACACGTTGCCAAAATTGCCAGAGAGGGAGAAACTGAGTTGTAATTGCGAAATTATTTCGCTTTGTCTTAAATTCGGTATGACGTTCCATTATGCTCCTGATAACGGATATTGTGCGCTGTGCCTTTGGCGATCACGGACGGAGAACGTTATTACTTATTCATCTTCGTCTCTCCCTGTCGTTGGAACCCATTGTTCTACCTCGCTACCAAAATGACGGCCTTCGCGAGTAGGTATTATTCCAGCAAATCCTCCCCGTCCTTCCTCCATCGTGGCGTCTTCCCATTCCTCCTCCTAAACTAGCTCTCCCGGGAGCATTCTATTTTCCCTTTTCCCAGCAGCGTAAGAAAAATTTATCCCACCCCGCCACATCATT
>LYUA01000097.1:689370-705917 GCA_002093875.1 Calopteryx splendens
ATTTAATGAATCTCTAGGATGTGCAGTACGCTTGTGCCTGCGGATATTTTATGATTTTTTAGTAGGGGACTCTAATTTTTTTTTAAAATAAGCAGCTAATTGATATTTTTTTGCCCGTATGGGTATTTCATGATCGTCTTTGGCAGATAAGTTTCGGGTTTAACTTTGAGGAATTTTTCCATGATAGTAGAAGTTAAACTTCGTAAATTCCACTTAATAAATATACTATACGACCATGGTTTGAAGATGAAGATGATTCAAAGTATTGAAACCATTGTCGTATAATAAATTTATTAAGTGGAATTTACAAATCTCTTTTTCTTCCGTCTATGGCAGAGTTCAGTGTAGTACTGAGATTTTTTTCTGTTATCTTGGCATCCCGTATCAAGTAAGTTTAATGTTCTGCATAATTTATTCAGCTATAAAGTGACATCGCTTTTTATTTAATAATCAAATCACTTTCTGGTTTACGAAAGGACACACTCTCGGAGTAAGACTGATGCTGAGTTTAGAGGGAGCCGGCGTTCTGTAATAATTTACCACATTAAGTTTTGGCAAACATTCATAAAAATAGTTTCATCATGCATCGATTCGATTTTTTATTTAGGAAATATTATTTTGGAAAGATCAGTGGCTGCTTTATTCCTAACACCACGCATAATATCGTCGGCGGGTGTTGTGATAGACTGCTCATACCTACTGCTAGTTATTGCACGTTACATATACCTTCACTCTGCTGCATAACAATATTGTATATGCATATACAAATATTTTACTGTGGAAGTCATATTCAAATATTTTAGTTGTTATCACGATGTTTGTTGTGACTTTTCAACATCATACCTGGATCTTTTTCTCATTTTAATTTATTTGGCGTCTGTTTCGCCACTTTACTTCCGTAGGCATATAATGAAATTTCGCCCATTGAAGTCGCATTTCTCTGTAAATACAGATCTGTTTTTTGAACTTAAGGACGAGGTGTAAAATTTGACAGCACTGGACGTGTTTTACTGGAAACTTATGGATTGAAAATGTCTGTAATAGATAGATGCCCCGGACTAGTTCATATCGACAGCGGAGGTAGCGAGGAGATTGGGGAAACGGTGAAGATATTCACTTAACGGGGTATCATATTAAAAGAAAGGTGAGATTAGATAGAAAGAAAAGAACGTTGGAATCTACGCCTCGCGCCCTCGTTTCCAACCTCCTTATTACCTGATATTCTGTTACATTGAATCCCCTTTGTTCGCCCCACCCCACGCCTCCTACGTCTAAATAAATACGCGTGATGCTAACAGGATTGTAAATACTGGCTGTTTAACAATTAACGTGTTAGAAATATTACTTTTTTTTGCCAGAATTTTCTTGATGAGCTGGAAAACCTTTGGAATTTTTGGGATTAGAACTGCAGAGAGTTGTCTCACTTGATACTTTTGGTGCTCTTTAAATATCAAGGCCGACCGTTATCATCGTGACCAAACGCGGACCAAAATTTGGCTATCCTGTTTTGTTCTTCTCGCAGAGGAGACAATTTTGGTTTTGTTGCATGAGTCACTTCTATGCCGGAATCGGGTGAAATTAAGATGAGAAGACGTGATGATTTTCTGGTTCCGTTAAAAAATGTCGACCTCTTCACAAGGAAAATAAAACAGAATTTGTCGACCTCTTCATGATCAAGTTTACTTAAATTTAATTTGTCCATGGATGGAAAAGGAAACTTATCCTGTTACCCCTGTTTAGGCTATGTGGATTTTAATCTACGGGGAAGACTTCACATCCCTAATGTTTACAGTTAGGTGGTGTTGTGTTCCAAAACTGATGGGGGTGACCATACTGGGAAGCTGGCTCAGGGAAACCTGCCAAAATATATTAAAAATGCAGTAGTTCGTGTATACTTATCGACTTCCACATCGAGACATCCACAGCCATAGTGATAAGTGGAAATTTGTTACTTTAGATGCTAGAGGAGCACCACTGAAGAATTGGGTATGTATCACATCTTTAAGTTTCTCTGAACTTTCAGCGCTCGTGATCAGGAGTGAAGTAATTTTTGGTGCTTATTTATTCTCCCTAAATACTCCCTTTTGTTTTTTTCTCTTTTTACCGCTGCTTCTAGCGACCGTTGTTGTTGTTTACGTTTAATGTTTATCTATTTTCACCGTTTTATAAAACTTTTTTGCTGTTCGTTAGACGCTCTCTGTTACGTCATCCACCTTTTGCCTGCAGACATTACGTTTTCACGCGAGAGGCAGATGGAATCCGTATTTTCAGCTGAAACTGTTTGGCTGTTTCGTAATCTCTGTGGACTCTCAAATTATCCGTTGGAAATAGAATTTTCTTCGCCAAAATATTTTTGTGTCCCGATCGAAACTCGCTGTGCCCAGATATAGCTGTTGCTCATTCTTTATAGCCATTATAAGAACTGAATCATTATAGTCAGTGTATGCGTTGTAACAACATCATACCATTTTGCTTGCTTATAATTTTCCAGAATTCTATTAAAATTATATTAACTCTCATTACATGAAGTCATTTAACACTGCTCGTTAGCTGAATATCGGTGTGCATATCTTAATCTGTGTGTGACCCTAAACTAATGTTCCTTTGTATGTAAAACAACGATAAAGCATTCTCTCCCGTCTTATCACACCGAGATAAGTTTTTAATGATGGTTTTTCAAATTTGCACGCAGCAAGAATCATTTTGAAATAAGTATTCGCTTGCAGTGTGTAGTGCAAAGGAAGGCCATTCATCCATAGATCCATTGTTTTTATCTTTTCATCAACTTTAGTTGAATAGGCCTGAGTTAAAATCATATTATCTTCAGAATTGCCGTCACGTCTATGCAAATGATATTCGTTTCCAACACCAAAGGAAGCGATTGAGGGTGTTAAGGGCTTTGCTTCTCTCCCGCCAAAAATAGTCACGTTGATGAAAGGCTTCGTGCATAATACGCCCCCACCGTTTGCGGAGGAGGTATTCAGGCGGATGCAGCATAGCGGGCGATGAGGAGAAAAAGGACTCGAGGAAGGAGTCGAGACATCAGTTTGGTAATTTTATAAAAGTGTAACTGAATACTTGTCGCATTTTCTTCCTCACACACTGTAAATGGAATAATCTCGTGTGTAAAATGCCGACGAGGTGCATGAAAGAGAAAATAAATGCTTGAAATCGGGAAAATATTCGTGCAGCGTGACATCATCGATAGGTGGTTACCGTCATAGTGACTCAGCGAGTCATGAGTGGAGGGTTCGGTAAAATCCTGGAAAAATGGGAGAGACATAAAGCAAACACTTTTATTTAGTGCGTTCAGCGTAATAATTGACAAGTGCGCTCGAATGATAATTGGAGCTGGGTGATGTGTGGTAAAAGATAAACTAGTCTTTAGTGTTCATAGGGAAGATTTAAGAAATTTGCCATTTAAGTATAAACCGTGCTCACAAAAAGATGATGGGAAGGTGCTTTTATCCTATTTAGGATCCCGAGATCCCTTCTATCTTGTCTTCTGTCGCCCCTCTTCCATTCTCCTTGCTTCTTAAAAAAATATTGTGTTGGCAAGGTGAGGGAGGACAGACAGTAAAAAAAACCTTTATTTATTTCAGTAGCCTCTCAATGACTCCCAACTTTGTCTTCGGTTCCATCGTTTTTAAAGAGCCTCTCGTAATTAGTTAATCTAATGAGACTGAAAATCCAGCTGAAAACATGTGGAAGGGGTAGCTGGAAAATTCAACGGGAAAGTTTTAATGGCGGCGACCCTTTAATTCCCATGGGGGACATGCTACTAATTAAAGTTTCGCATCTTTAAACGATCTGAAACTCGTTTTTGAATGAAATCAGAGTATATCTTTATGGCAAAAGAACTCGTTCTTTTCAAATTAAGACTATTGTGTTATTGTCGCCTTATTTAGGAACGTCATTGTATTTTATTGCTTGTTTACTCTTTCGTTTCAGTCTGTTTTGACTATTTTTCTCAATAGGTGAAATAATTTTGTCATTCCTGTTTTAAAAGTGCATTTTATTTTATCATGATCCTGGAGACCGTGATGAAATGCAAATCTGCGGAGCTTAGAGAGAATTACGAAGCTGTAATTTGTTTTTCCATGCTAATTAGTTGAGGCACGTCCATCTCATCTGCCTTTCCCACATTTTATAATTGGGAGACACCTTAGCAATCACCTGGAATAACTATTTATTAACTATTTCCTTGAGTGTCTAGAGACCTAATAACATGAACAAATTAACTTGATACTTCAGGTATCATATTCATAATAGCATAACTATTTTGCTCTTATATGCTACTATAATGAAAATTGATACCTACTATACTTCTTGTAACCAATATTTTAATGGACTCCTCTTATCCCTAAGAAATGCTTTTTTATAACGATTTTAAGGCCGCATTCCTATAATAATTGCCTATTCATTCAAAAAAATATCTTTCCTCACCACCTTAACCGTCCATCGGTTGTTTTGTTCCTCATCTGTATCATTAAGTGGCGTGCGGGTTATTTTGGTGTGGATCTATTTTACGTGTTTTTAAGAACCAATTGACTCATTCAATGGTATGCATTTCCTTTCATTAGTATAATTTGATGCATGATATTAGTAAAATAGCATTTTTAATATCAAGCATTGAAATATCGCATGTGGAGTTTTTACCACCTTTTAAACAGGGGTTTCGGATGGAGCAGAGTTTATGCTTGCTGTAAAAAATGCACTCTCTTTGATAGCCTGTCCCTTTAAGCTGCCTCTTTCGTATCTTATAAATTAGTAATTCAAATGACCTGCCAATCTCGTGATTAATACTTGCCGAATAGAGTGCTATAGAAAACCAATCTTCGGATATTAACTACTGATCTATGAACGATCTGAGCGATGTACTATTTCACGTACATTATTGAAGGAATTAATGGCCGGACATTATGCCAGTCGCTGAAATCTTTTGGCAAACACTCTGAGCTGCCGTTTTCATTCTTATAGAACTTGAGAGGAACACGTTTTGGAGCCCGTACATGTTTGAGGATGTTGCTGGGCACACCTGATGCGGTGGAATATTGTTTCTTCTTGACAGGTTTATCCAAGGCTTTAGCCGCGTTAGCGGCTTTTCTAAGTGTCCCATACATTCCTTCAGTCACACTCGCATAAAAATGCTTCAGAACTCCTTGGTTCGTCAGATGGCAAATGGGTGTATATGGTGAATTTCCGTCAGTGAATGTATATTGAATATTGGATAAGTTTTGGCAGTATTTTGTGTACCGCTGAATGTTTCTCCTCTAACTATTACTGATCTCAATCATCAATTTGTATATTAGCGAGAGGATTTTTTTCAGCCAAATAATTGCCACAAATTTGGAATTTTCTGGCATGATATCTTCTTTGCCATCTATTAAATATATCTTTATGTACATAATTCCTTGCAAGCCACCGCTAGAGTGTGCCGCAGGAGATGAGTTCACACTAGTCATGCACTAAAGGAATTTCGTGCTTAGAGAAACTCCTTGTTGATTTCAGCTTTTATTCTTTCGCATGTTTTCTTGTTAAGTCAGAGTGTCTCCAAGAATCTCCGTTCTCCGGATTCATGATACATATTGAGAATAATTACATTGAATTACCGCTTGGAATGACTCAATGCGGTTGGATCTCAAAGGATATGAAGCCACTAGTTATAAGAGCGTTACTAGTTTAATAAGCGTTGAATGAAATGCAGTTTTGTACTTTTTTGAGCATTCATGGATACTGTAATTGGTAGTTAGAGTAAATTAATGGTACAGCCACAATAAACCAAAATAACAGATAGGTTTCTACGAATAACCTTGTAATTGCTGTTTTACTTCTCCCTTTTAGGGATAAATTTTAATTAAACAAGGTTACGTAGTCCGAAAATCGGACGCACGGCGCACAAATAGAAACACCACTGCGATGTTAACGATTCATGTCTTCATGCAATTTCTTGAATAAATTAGAAGGAAAATCATATGCTTGATTTACAGCTCATTGATTAAATCCCGAAAATTACTGCAGTTTTATAAAGAATTAGATGTCAATACACTAGCCATAAAAAGGAGTGAAAGAAACCTGTAAAGAAAAGATATCTTTGAAGTTATTTTTTTCCTCTTTGTGAATTATGGGAAGAAAAATATCAATGTTCAACACAGTTTCTATTAATTTTTTAATAGTTCTTTCAGTTTTTTACACTCGTTATCGTGAAACGTATCCACACGTTGGGGACTTCCACTTGTGGCAATGGAACCGGAAATTAGTTATGATCTACTTTATCTATAATTAGCGTTACATGAAAATTGATCAAATTGTCAGGAAAATGAATCCGAGAACTCGTAATAAAAATATTGCTGATAAAAATTTATTTTGGTTTTACCCCTAATTGAATAAATGAAGATGTTTTAATCAATGCTCAAAAATTAATTACATTGGAATAGCATCACCATCCCATTATACATGAACCAAGAACACCGAGCGTGTAGATAACATCTAACTTTTCTCTTGCCGGCTGTCTTCAATGGTTTGCCAGTATGATATTGTTCACTTTAATCGCTTAAGATTAGTCAATAATGTAAGTCATAGGAAATAGTTAGGATCGTAAAGTCTCACTGACAGCTGTGATTGATGGAGATCATGACCCACCTGCTAGAGCTCTGTCTGACGTAAGATTTTCCGTGATTCGTCTCAGCCATAATACACCAAGAAGGCTTTGATTATTTTACTATTGACATTAAGATTGACCATTAGCATTAAGATTCCATTTTTTTCTAATAGTCTGGTCTCGTGATTGGGTCAATCACGAATGACCGAGGGCTCCCGACTGTTTGCCTATGAATAGCACGAAGAATTCACATTTTTTTCGACATCGTGGGCGAACATTCGGGAACTGATCCTATACGATTTATAAGTATGTACTGTATGTGCACGGTATACATTCCTGTATAGCTCGACCCCCAAATTGTTTCCCAAATATTGGGTTTGAAAAAGTAACCACACACGAGTATGTACCTATAGCGTATGCCAGTGTTTTTCAAATGGTTTTCTACCGTGAGTGTGTGTGAAGTGTAAGCATCGGGCATCCACGGAGAGAAAGTTGCAAGTACGGGATCATTCATATATCACACTCCCCAGCTGATTTGTCCTGAAGTGATATCTTTAAGGATTTCTTTGATACTATAACACTTCCGATTTTTATTGTGACCATAATATTTATTTTATTCCTTTAGATGGCTACAGCTAATCAGCACTTTGGCTCAGTGTGAGTTAACCAAACTTTAATAACAGTTAACTTTTAAGTTAATGAAACCTAAATGATACTGGATGCTGTAAGGTTTATTTTTGGTACATGATGAAAAACATTTGTAAAGTATTAATATCCTTAATCTAGTATGGAAAGTGGAATGTTATTCCTCTTTTTTATATTTTTAGGAGTTGGTTTAAGTAGCCTATTTGCAAACAATTTTTTTCTTTTGAATCTCTTATTTTTATCCCTCCCAACTGTACTTTTTCTATTCCTAAGTCATGATAAACTGGTAACAATTCATAAATCCACCTATCAAATGTTCGTGCCTTATTTCATTTTTATCTTCTATTTTCAGGTAAGGCCTCCATTTCCTATGCCGTTTTTGAGAATTTTCGGTAACGTACCTTATATTATTATCCTATTGCAAGCATAACATTATTATTTTATTACCATTTATCTATTTTGTCAGTAAATTTTATGCATTCTGATATGTTAAACAGTTTATGTGTTTCGTTCATATGTGGCAATTGTATTGCGTGCGTTATCTAGGAAAGAGCTCAGTTAATGGTACCTAATTCGGCGTTTTATGGTGCTAAATCTAGTATTGAAAAATCTATTTCTTATATCAAATGAATTTATACCTTCGATTGTTTGTTACCGTCTACCATTATGAACTCCAATGTCTTAAAGGTTAACTGATTTTTCGTTCAGATGTTATTCCCTCTAAAAATGCATCTTGAGGAATTGTCCAGAAATTATACCTTAATTGACTGGGGCCTTTTGATATTTGTTTAATCTATTCCAGGAATTATACACACAGGTACTGAATTTTGAGGACATGAAAGAGTTAATCCATTAGGTAAACGTTTAAATAGTTACAATTTTGGATTGCTGCCGTTTATATTTCTAGATGTACTTTAAATCTACCTGCTTTACTCTGTGAGTGGCAGGACGAAATTAAACGATTTGAGCTCTTGCAGCGATGGAGATCTTCTTTTTTGCCCGTTCCCTTGAATTAATTTCCTGTTTTACACTTAAACTGGCATGATCTTTCGTTCATCTTTTCTCTTCGCGCCGTCTTACTTTAGGTGGCCCCTTTTTGTCGATAAGTGCTTAATTATGTTATCTAAACAGGCGCCTTCCTCTTTATTAAATGGGTAAGCCGTTGTGATACATTCTGCAACTTTTCGTTATTATTTCATTAATAGGCTAAGCTGAAGCTCTAAAGACATCATGTTCGATAGTGTGCCACCATGGCTGATGGGGCAAGTTTATAGCTTATTCTGTTACCTTCGTCAGAATATCATTACCAGTAATTGCAGATGTTGTGCAACCTTATAAATTATGTTATTTCCAAAATTTTACTACACCCGGAGCTAAATTAGACTTGGGAAAAGAAACCTATTACGTGAGAGTTTCTGTATATTTTTGAGCAAAGTCGTATGAACCTGACCAATTAAAAACTATCGTAAATTTGTTATCTTTTATGACAAAATTAGGGTTTTCTTTTGGTGTAACTTTAAGCTATGACCATAATAAGGAAGTTGATGTAATAATGTCACAATAAATGGCTTCACGAAGGTGTTTATCACAGCAGCGTCACACCTTTCTAAAGCGAAGTTTTGGTATCTTAAATATTCGCTTTGTGCCGTCGTTTATTTCACATGCTTGCGCGCGTCTTTGCTTAGTTTCATTTTCATTTTTCACAGACAAGTATCACCGGTAACCTCTTTGACCCTCCCCCTGCCTTGTATACAATGTGGTTGCGCGTGTTAGTACCAACCACACGCTGGAGGGCTTTGATCTTTAATCTCTCCTTTATTTTTCTTTCGGCAATCTATCTGCGCGTGGGGCCTTTTGCCCCTTGCGTCCCCTCTCTCTTCCCTGTCCCATCTTCCCCCTTCACCGTTGTTGGCCAATGGATCCCTCCTCTTCTACCCACCCCTCACTGGCAGGCGTCCCTGGAATGCTTAATCTACTCCTCTTGTTAATTTCCTACCAATTTGTTCACCATCCGCCATTCCAGGTCGGTTGTCATTTTAGCCAAATTAATCTCAGTATTTCCGTCGTATTTCGTCTCCTTCAAAAAAGGGTTACGCTATCCTACGCATTCGTTGTAAATTAAAGTGTTATTTTTTTCCCTCTCGTCATCCACACACCGCGATTGCTATTCGAGTCCTGTCGAATGGTGTTCGTCGTTGTGGGTCGTTTGTCCATAAAACAATTAATCAATCATTCTTCAAACCCATGTTAATTCTGCTCCTAGGATCTTCCATTGCCGTTTACTAGAGATTCACGGGAGGAGCAGTCGTAATTATTGATATAGCAGTTAGCAGTTTTAACCTTTGAAATTTTTATTTAATGCCCTGTTTAGTAAGTTTTGAATTAGAATTTCCAATCAAAATATGAGTGTACAACATTCATTTTTAAGAAATAATTTAATGTGACTCTTAAAAATGTAAAAAAAATTTAATTTATAATCTGCCCCACAAAATTCAATTTTTTAAATAATTATATGTCTATTTGCTTGTGATATGATATTTCTACTCCCATCAACCTCCATTTATTTTGTGCTTCAAAAATCAGAAATACTAGCACACTTTTGTGCCTTTAACTTTGCGTAAAATAGATGAATAATTTTTGAGAGACTTTAAATTCCATGCTATCGAATTTCATTTATAATTTAAGACATCATTGTTGTAGTTTCAGAAGACTAACATAATCTTGTGTAGTCATATACTTTTGTTGTCAGGCCTGGCTCTGAATATAAACTTTTAAGGTAGAAACTGTAGAATTGTAAAATAATAAAGTCCTACCGCGTACAACTACAACTTAACTAAAAATACAACTTTAAGAGTGCTAATTCATAATAATTAAGTAAAACATTATGGTATCTGTGGTTGAAAATAATATATACTGGAAACTCGTGTACACACCGATTACACTTCGGAATTCTCCTGCACGTGTTAATTAGGTAAACATCTCACGGAAACTCCTAACGATTGTTGAGATTTTTTCAGGTGCGTGACCGAAATGGACGAGCGAAATTTCGAGCAACGTTGGTTGTACCATCAATATCTGTGTAAAACTTGGTGTATTCGCTGTGACCTATGGCAAGTTACAACAGACATAAGCATTCAGATGGCACAATGCTTTTTAAGAGGTCCGAGAATAAGTGCGAGACGAAGCTCGAGCGGAAAGATTTTCAGGCTCAAGAACGGACGACAATGTGGAGCGAGTGAGGAATCTTGCGAGGTCAGACCGTCAAATGTAGTCAGTAGTGAGTTGAGTCTGCTTATCCTCCATCGCATTATAACTCAGGATTTGTACCTCCAGAACTTTGTGTCAAACGAGTAGTCCTTGAAAGGCTCACGAAGAAGGTGACATGCGCTCAACCAGACATTGCACGCACATAGATGCTGCACCACGACAACGCCCCATGTCGCACGGCAGTCACCGTCATTGAAATTTTGGCAGAAAAAAGCATTCCTGTTGTTCCCCAGGCCCCCTATTCGCTAGATCTCAGTCCCTTTACTTCTTTCTATTTACCTTGCTCAAAAAGCACAGCAAAGGACGCCATTTGGTATTTTGGATAATTTCCAGAAGACTGTAACTAACAACCTGAGAGGCATTCCAGCGCTGCTACGAACAATGGTAACAACCCCTTCGTCGGTTCTTTAGCTGTCCAAGTGATTTACTTTGGAGGAAATACTCGTTATATGTATATTAAAAGGGTAAAATTCATTAGTTAAAATAATGTCTCATTACTCTTCTGCCACGTCTCGGGTGTAAAATAACTTTTCCCTGAGTGCAAGAGTCTCTTAATAATTTTATAAATAAAATTTTTATTGTAAAATAATAATGATTCAGTTTCTGAAATGAAGTATTTGTAGCCCTTCTTGTTGTAGTCTCGTATCTTTTCTATTCCCCTTTTAACGCTTCCGATCCTATCATAATTCATCTTCTCTCACAAGCATCTCATTCTCCCTTGAGCTCACACGATAGCTGATATAGTTTTCAAATAGTAATAGATTTCTTGTCGATATTTGTGTCAATTGTTGGCTTAACTTGCCCAGTAATTTGAGAACCATTTCATGGGAATGATGCTCAGAAATTCAGAACTGGAATTCACTTCCTTCTGTTTTCGTTCTCACTATTCCAATATCCATTCTTTCCAATGCCGACTTTTTTCTTGCATCGCGCGCAAAGTTATTTTTGCGAAGAATAACATGGTTGGAATATCAAGAGTCGCCTCTAACCAAAATTGCGGAATGTATTCGCTCTATTCATTTCATCAACTTGCCCTTCAATTTGGGCATTAATTTTCCCTCAAAACTTAGCGAAGTGGTTATTTCAATCGTTATTACAGGTAGACTGAGAAAGTCCCACTTAGTTCCTCATTCGCGTCCATCCCTTACGCGAAATGTTGATGCAGGTCTGTTTAAATCAAGTCATTTTGATGACTCTGATTGAGTTAATTCGGACGTACACACATTTTTTTCTCTCATTCCATGGAGAGTCAGCCTTAATTTTTTCAGGCACTGGGATAAGGCCGTCCCGAGTCATTTACTTTTTTGAGAGAACGCCCCAGGAATTCCTCAACCCCTTCTTTCTCGGTCTCCTCCCCCTCTCTCCACGGTCTCCTCCTCCTCCCCACTCATTACGAGTAATTCCATTCTTCATTCTTTTCGTGTTCTCTTCCGTCCCTTATAATCACCTCCTCCCTTCCGCCCCCGTACCCCACCCCTCCCCCAACCCGNNCCGCCCCCGTACCCCACCCCTCCCCCAACCCGGCCCCTCGCTTACTCTCCCACGCCCAACCTGCGCTTTACCCTTCACTAGTGGGGGAAAGCGGTGCGGGTTCTCCCCACCCATTCGTCATCTTTCTTCTCTCATCATGCGGTCCCAGCCCTCTCTTTACCTTCCGCCTTCATTCTACATCCTCGGAAATCTATTTCCATAAACCAGGGCACACACCCTGGATGAGAATATTTCTCTCGTTGCTCATTCTGATTCGCTACCGCGAATGAGGATTAAGCTTTATTTTTAAGGTAAATGAAACTCCCTCCTCGACGTCCCTCCCTATACTTTCAATCAGTGCCACGCTAGTATTTTTTCCTGCGTTTGCGTTTACAATCTTTATGCATCACCCTAAAATCTCCTTTGGCGCTACACGCATAAAACGCTAAAATATCGCCTGCTGTTGGCGTTCGGATGCTTCAAATTCGTATGTTCACATGCTATTGTCATGCTCTTTCGAGCTTTAGAGAGTGAGATAGCTTGCTGGCGTTCAGGATGTATCTCTCCTGCAACGCCGATTATGGAAAACTTTGCGTACTTTCACTTTGATTGAAAACTAAGGAATGATTCCGGGATACTCCTAATACATTTGAATTTCAGTTATCCGATCCGTTAAGTAAATATCTTTAAAATACTCGGTCGTTTTTTTCCGGCTCCAATAATGTCAATACTACCACTTCAAGTTTTACCGTTCACCTACTCATTTTATCCATTTAATGTAAGCGCCTCCCTTATCCCTCGAAAAATGATGAATATGGAATGCTGCACCGATAATAATTTTTCCATTGGCGTGGTCTTGGATTCATGAATGGGGAACCTATGGGATTTGTAGCCACTTTTACCAGAATTCAAAACTTTCGGTGGCTAGATGATTTACATTATCCTGTGCAGGATTGGGTATTGGGATCGGTAAAATAATTGATTTGCACATGCCCTGATAAAAATTCACCTTGCCCAAAAGATTAAAAGACCTTAGTAGGGAAGGAAACTAATAGGCGGAGCTCTCTACGAAAAAAAAGGAATAAAGGCCATGGGACCATGTTTTTTTCCATTTCAAAATCTGTCGAGGAAGAGGGAGAATAGTGTGCTTTAAGTTACTATTCCATTATTTTCTGTTGTATAACATTTCTTCCTTGCGATTATTCGATTTCATTTTCTTCATATGCTGCCGTCCTTATCTGATGACCGTGGTAATAGTGAATCCGATAGTTTATTTTTCTTCGAATCTGAGTTTTCCATTGAAACTGTGATGTCATAAGTGAAACCTTTAAAAAAAATAGATGTAAAGCTATTTTTTGAAATGCCTCTTATTAATAATTGAGAGAAAACTATGAGTATAAATCGAAATGTAATCATTCTAAATGTGATTTACTTCTTAGGAAGCTGTTAAATTGATTTGCCACGTTCCTCTCAGTTCATTGATTATTCTGTGCCAAGCTGCCAATTTTTTTCCGACCTCCCTAGTGTAGATTTCTTTTAGGCTTGTCCTCCGCCGATTGGATTGTCTCCGACAGATCTTTCGCCGACACGACTGGGACGTACCCGTCCTTGTTTTAGTCTCATTCCACTTTATCTTTCCCCCGAAAAGCTGTGTGCCCTCCGTTAAAGTGTCGACTTCTGTTTCTGCCACCATCTAAAACGTGGAAATACTCATCCTCTGCTCCAAGGGTCGCAGCATTAGGCGGTATCCATATAATGAATCTAAATGCCGGGACTTCTCGATGAAGGTTCTAACCGTATATATCATTTGTGCCAGCCTGTGACCCTGCGCAACGTCAGTAGCATTCAAACAAAGGGTGAGTAACTGGTTAACCATTCCTATTCTTAATCGGAACCCACTTTTAATGCTCCCTCTCCTGGGAGTTTTTGAGTAAAGTCTAAGAATTGTCGTTCCTCGGCATTATCCAGGTTGTGGAGTCAAACTCGATAATTCATGCTTCATATGCATATATTCATGATTTATCGAGACCGTGAATCCAGAATTTCCTCATAGTCGCTATTTTAAGTCCTTCCTTAATAACCCTAGTTTCCCTCCTAAGTGACCTTAGTTTATAGGCCAATCTGCCATCAGGTAATATTTCTTTCTCCTCTACATACCAGCGCCACCGTTTCCAATACTCTTGTCCTAGTAAAACTATGACTAGGAAATAAGCTCTAGGTTTCATCACATCCCCTCTTTACTCCAAATTCAAGCGAAGATTTTCGCTACTAAATCCTTACCCACAAGAACTGCCTGTCTATCTAATGACATTTCTTCTCATTTCATTTTGATTTTAATTTTTAATTCCAATTGTTTCCTTGCAGATTTCTGTAACTGTTAAGGAATGGTAACTTCATTAAAATTATATTCATCTTTGAACTCTCAAATTAGCATCCAGTGCTGTACGGCTGACAGACATTACAGCTGTAGTCACCCATATAAAACCCTAAGGATCTGAAATGTAAACTCAAGTGGATAGATAATGAGAAAATGATAGTCCTGGCGGTGGGAGATATTTGTTACTTAGTATATTTAGGCAAGGAAGAACTTACATCCAAGGGCTACGATGCACGATGGTTTACCCATACAATTCTTTTCCGTTTCATCGCGGAGAAATAGAATCAGTTCCAAGGGGAGAACTTTCTATTTCTATCCCGGTGTTTCAATCAGGTGATGAAACATTCATCTGGAGGAGATATATCCTTGTTCAAAAATTAATAAAGTTAATGTTTCACCTTCATACCATCCTCGTGCTCCCCTCAATGCTTTAGGTGTCTGCCCTGTGGCCATATACGGAGGTCATGTACGTTGAACTCGTATGTACTGTGAACGTCACAGTGCAAAGTGTAAGCCGTGCGGTATTTTACTGGTCTGATTATTAATATAATTAAAATATTATAAGATATCTGCTCATTACGAAAACATTAATAGGCAGCAACGAAGCAGTTCTGATAATAATATACTTTATATTTCGTGGGTCAGTACATCTTGTGAAAAATATCCAGTCTTATTTAGCGTTGATTGGCAAAGTACCTAGTTTGAATAGTGCTTATGCTTTTGGTGTAGCGATATATTTGCATGACTATTCTGATGCATGGTTGAAATTATGTGAGCTGTCCGAAAACACTTTTTATCTTTCATTTCTCTCTCACTCCTCACCAGAAAAAAAATTGCATAATTTATTAGTCACCCTGAACTCTAATTTACTTTGAAATTTCAATATATATCTTCTGCTAAGAAATACTAACCCCTCCTTGTCCAATCCCAAGGAAATGGTGCTGTTAGTAATCTATTCCTCCTACATCACAAAGCTCCATTTCAAAAACCAACTTTTTTACAAGTCTGTGGTATTATTAATCATAGCTCGCTCGAATTAGCTGTTGAAGTCTATGCCTTCTCCCGTTTCGAAAATAGTTTGATTAATACCTTGTCAGAGTATACAAATTAAAAGGGTTATCCCTGAAAAACCGAATTTCCTTGGCCTTCCTTCTGCCGTGACCCCGGCACAGTCCGAACCGTAGCTTATCCCCTGTAGTGAATAATCACCGATCGACTGCAAGGTGTTGGACGGCTTCTGGGAACAACTTATCTCCGCCGTGGGAGTGCGTATAAAAGAGGACCACCTACAGGCTGACTCACGATAAAATTGACGCTTCCCCAAGGGGGTTTTCGGGGATGAACGCCCGCCGATATTATCTCGTTCTTCACTTGTACGCTTTTTTTTTCATTACTGCCTATTCATTTGCCACCATATCTCTCCTCTTCGTTTTCTCGTTTCTCATCATCCCTTACTTGTCAACGCTGTTTATACTCTTTCTTTTCCCCTTTTTTGTTCTTTTATTTTACGTCCACAGTGCTGTGTGCTCCCACACATTTCACGTCGTCATTCTCCCGCGTTCCTTTGCCTCATCCAGCATTTTCACTTCGCCAGCGCCCTTTCACACCGTGGGGGTGCGAAAAAGAGACCTATTTTCTTTCCGTTACACGCTTTCCCATCCCGTTCATCTCTCACCGCGGTGTCAGCATTTCATCTTCCTTTTCAAATATTCCATCTCCCCACACGCTTTCGCTACGCGTCAGCTAGTTTTCGGTATGTCCCCTTCATTCGCACCCGCGCGTTCTACCTCCTCGGAACCCATTATCTCTCCTTCTTCTCCTTCACTAATTTGTTCATTTCACGCCCCATGCCTTCAACCGTCCTTCCGTGTTGCCTCCGAATGGCATGCCTTTCCTCGAATATCGCCTTATTTCTTCCACTGACCTTTCTTCGCCATCGTTTCAGCCGAGAATCTTATTGGATTTTTAGGATTCAAAAACTCATTTTTAGGAATAAAAAATGATTTTCAACCGACAAAACTTGCATTCCGGGTTTATCCCTTCTGTCATGAGAAATCAGAAGAATTATTTCTTATAGGTTTTCACTCCAATCGAGCAGTTTACAGAGGATTGAGGGGAAACAGATGGTCTGATGATGATCCGGGTTTGAGTCCCGGTTCAGGCGAATGATTTTTGCATTGTGAATTT
>LYUA01000097.1:730998-743045 GCA_002093875.1 Calopteryx splendens
TCTTCTTCCATGTAAAATTTCTCACCTTTTTGTATAACATATCATATTGACCTTTATTGACTCAATAAAATATATGTTCATTTAAAATACTTTTAAAAAAGAGCAAACATATATAATTACTAAATGGATGAATGAATTTCGGAAAGCATAAAATGAGTTTTTAATGTGAGCATGCTAGTTTTTTTCCTTAGTAGTTAACCTATATGAGCAGGCGACCGTAAATTACCTTGATTAAAAAACATTATTTCCTCTCAATTTATTATTTTCTTGTATACTGCTTTCAATATCTCTGTTATTTTTCTTATGTGGCTGGAGGATGGTTTCAATATCCCTGAAAGTGGGTTATATCGCCTTCCCCTTGACACATGTGTTATAATCTAGGCCGTCTACCGCTGTACGACTTATTTTCGTGTCTCATGGAGTCTTTTTTCTCTGTCCTTATGTCTTGGGCAAATCATTTCGTTACTCTATTGACACAACGGGTTCTTCATCATTTTTACATCTCCTGGCAATCACTTGTCCACCGCTTTTTTCCCCCATCGACGTTCAATGTCGTCTCATCGTTTAACGCCTTCGTTTTCAAGCAGTCATCTCTTCCTAAATTCGGATAATTTTTCGCCCTCTCACAGAATATGACAATTCCCTAATGCCTGCGGTAACAGTTCTCATTAAAGGTGTTTCTATTACGCAAATCCTCAGTAGTAATGATAAATAGCACATTTTGATGGTATTGGTCTTTCGATATTAATAATTGGATTTGAGTGATTTTAAACTACCGATGGAGCTACAACTTTCGGGAGAGACTGTAGTTCAATTTTACTCCTAATGTTTTATATTATATTAACTCAATTAAAGCTGATTTGTTTTATTTAGGTGTATCTCTGCTTGTTGGTAACACATACATATATCAATTCTGAATAATCCCTACTTGATCATATATCCAAGCCATGATATTTATTCTATCGTTTATAGGACATAAATTTGCTATTGGTTTTTATAAAGTATTTTATGTATTAGAGTTTTTCTTGAAAGTTAGGTTAAAAATGTGTGACTATATTTTTGTACAAAAAATTGAGGATAAAGTTATTGTCTACGCATTAGCGATTTAATTAATTTCTGTAATACTGCTCTTTTCATGATTTGGATTGTCTACATTTATTACTTTGAAAAATTTTCCGGTCATATATTTGTATGCTTCATTGGAAATGGATATTTAATGTTTTATCGTGAACTCCCTGCTTCAGTAATAATGCATTGGACTTATTTCCGACTCCTCTCATCCTAGCGCAGGAGTGGAAAGCTTGCTCACCTAAGGTTTGAAGATAAAAATTTTTAGTGGCTTATTTTTTTATTCCCTGTTCACCGCCAATATTTTCCTCTCCCGAGTCGTGGTCATCGAATCTTCCCTCAGTTGGGACGCGTGTCACTTTTGGCGGCGGCACTCCAATTTTCCCGGTTTTGATTAAAAGGCCACATGGGGATGGTTTCGGTTTGGGTGGCTGCGACGAGGAGGTATTACGAGGGTGTAAGTACCTCTGCTGATAGCGGGTGATTGATGGATGGCCCCTGACTATTCCCGTGACCTCCACCCCGCTCGTAACCCACTCGAACCCCTCCCCCTTCTCTCCCTCCCACCTGACCTACCCATGCAATGGTCCACCCAGTAACGGCCCCATTCAGTCGTCAGACTCCACATACCAGCCCCCCCCCCGGCTCATTCCACCCGACTCCCACCAAATTCCCTTCCCTCAGGGTTCGGCTACTTCCCCGCGCGATAAGCCCTACATGTCCTTGAAAGGATATTTCCCTTCAAACCCCGATGATTTAATTTTTTCCCTGCCTCCGCCTATCCGAGTTATTCTTCGGCGTCTCGGGGTGTAGGTGTATTATATATTTAGAGATTGGAAAAGGAAAGTTTTTCAATTAGGGACAGTGTTCGCTTTCTGGGTCCTCTTGACCCATAAAATACGTGCACCTAATCGCTGGGAGTTGGCGCATTGCGACACCCTCAAAGTAATTAATTATCTTATAGCGTTGGAATTTGAATTAAACCCTGTCAAACTCGGGTTCAGTTCTTTGGAGCACTATTACATGTTGTTTTTGATAATTTAATCTCACATATTCGTGCATATCCGTATGCGTACCTAATACTCGTTTTTGAGGTATATATGATGGGAACTAAGACATGGGGAGTGAGTTTCATCCACATTTAATGACCTAATTGTTGTTATTTGAAAATGTGGGTTCCCATGATAGGCCGTCTTTAATTTACTGATGTAGGAGTAAGTGATACCATGCTGCGTTGCCTAGCTCTTAAATTCTAAATGGACTCGAGCAGCAAACTTTTCGCTTCCAATAGTATACACTGTACTATGAAAGGTGCGATGCTTGTTTAGTTTCTGAATTCGGCGCCAAATGGAATTAACATTTACGTAGAGGATTGCCATGTTGTACCATTAATCATTGAAAGGACCGCGACATGAGTTCTCATTTCCTCCCAATGCATCCTCCGTATTCGAATGGAAAGCAATTAATTAGCAAGTGGTTCCGGCTAGAATGACGTGCCCCTTCATAAAAATCCGTGATTGAATTTCATCCCAGTCTAAATGCAGCCAAAGGCCCTTACCCGTGTACCCCTCCCCTTTACCCCGCCAGCCCTCTCACCCCCGTCGCATTCCCCGCTTGTCCGTCCGACCCCGGTGGTCGAGGGGATTTAATCTCGGGGATGCCGAGCGTCCGCGCATTTGGCGAAAATGAAATTTGACGATTCGGCGTTGCGTGGAGTGTACCGAGATTGAGAAAATCGCAGTTGTGCACTCTCCTCTCACTGGCGACGAAAATTCCGTGTGGGCCTCATCCCCGACCACCAGACTCTTCGCCTGGGCTCCTGTTTAGTTTCCGCCTTGAATTTGTGAAACGGAACGGCGCAGGAAAATAAATTAATTTCTCTTCCCTTCCGTCAACTGGGCGTATGAATATTAATTTATTCCCGTAAGCTTTTAAGACTAGTTTTGTTTGGCATGCGGACGGGGAGGATCACGCGATCATCTGTTCGGCGTCTGCTAACGAGATCCCAGTGGACGGCGAGGCTGGACCTTCCAAGCCACGAAGAGCTTCCACTCTCCGTGGCTTCTGTCCACCCTTTAATTGAATTTGTGAAGTGGTAGCTATATGCGGCCGATAGTTATAGAGGTTGCCAAGCGTAGGCGCGAGGAGAATGAATGCAACCTCATTGGTCACATCCCGCGTTTTATTTGCTTTTTCTCGATTATGTGGATGTTCTCCGAGTGAGTGTAAACACTCCAATGGTGACGTGAAGTGGTTTGCGCCGTGAATGTATGCAAGTTTCATCTCACAGTAGTAGTGATGGAGTCGTAATGCTACGGCGGTGCTTTAAGTTGAGAGGGGCCTTCGAATAAAATAGGCCATCTGTGACAGTGTCTTCGCGATTTTAATTTCCTCCAATTTTGCGGCATCACCAAAAAAATAGCATTTTAGAAATATCGTCTTTTGCAGTTTTCCTGTAGTAAAACATTTCTTTGTTTTGTAACCATTTTCTAATTATTCTATACCGTATGTCTCGGATACCAGTACCTCCTTGAGAAGCGTTCATGAAAAAAATATGGATAAATGATTCTATTATGCCTCTCAACATTCTGTGGAATTACATGTTCCGCTCACTGCGCTTCTTCTGTGTTTTATTTTTGGTGAAAACAGTTCTACTTCTGCTCTTGAGACAGTTTTCCTTTGGAAATATTTTATTATGCTTTACATTGAATGCAATGATGAAATTGGCTAAATTATTTTTTTTAACTTATCTATGCCGAAAATAAAACGTCACGCTAATTAGCTATTGGTATTAATTATAAGGCATGGCTAAATGAAAGGAATTTTACTGTAGGTGTGACGTAATCAGGTATAATGGACAGTGTGTGTAATTATGAATTCTCTGTGACCAGATTAAATGGACAAAAAAGTACCATTCCACCAGCCTCATATTTGGTACTAAAGGGCTGGAGATTTGCCGTTGCTTTTGTTTATGTGAAGTTATGTATATTTTGGAGGAAACCTTTTTTAATTGAAACACCTTCCCGTTCCAGTTCCAGGAGTTGACCATAGAGCCATACTCCGTAGTTAGTTCAATTTGGTCTTTACTCTTTTGATTCCATTATTGTCCGGCCTTGAAATAAAAATGTTGGCATTATTAAAACGCGCCTTTCAATTAAACATCAATTTCCTGTTTTAGGTATATTGTTCAATTGTTCTCTAACATATTCATCCATTCACTGTGTAGATAATAATATGTTTTGCTACAATTTGTTCTGAAATAATATTCATGTTTAGTAGAATCGGAGGAATTTTCCTCTTCCTGCTTACCTCTTTCAGAGAGTCAGAAGCATTCGTTCCTTCTCCTGCGTACCACTTCACCTCGTTGTTTACCTCAGTTTCGAGTCTTCATTCCACGCGCCTCATTATCGGCAAGGGGAGTTCCCTCTCTCTCTCAGACTGTGAATGTATCAACAAAGAGAGTCCTTTACCCCAAGGCTACCTCTTCTGCTGCCTCTTGAATTAGTTATCTCAGTCGTCCTGGTTGTTTGTAATTTGGGGGCTGAAGAATGAAGGACTTTCTCTCTTCGGCTAGCGATATTGTCAATAAGTATTGCTGAATTCCGTTGGAAATTTTCGAAGTGTAAATAAAGACTTGCGAGTTGGGTGTTACATGGAAATCTCCCGTTGCAGTAGTCGAGTTGCAAGACTTGCTTTGCTTCCGTTGTGTCACATGTTTAAAAAATATAGGTCAATGAACTACTTCATTCGCGAAATCTCCCTTTTCATCCCTCCTTCCTCGATGGAGAGGACCCTTTTAATCAACCCAAGTAGATAAAGGGGAATAAGGTAACGGAAAAGGATAAACTGGTGATTAAGATAATGATGGAGGATGGAATATTCCTAACATATGATTAATTCCGAAACATTTGAGTCTCTCATCTTCCCTTTTATTGTTTTATAGTAAAAACTCGATTGCTGTGAATTTGTTGTGCTTCAGGTGTTCAACATCTAGGAATCCAGATATTGTATTTGTCGATATTAATGATAACGAATCTACATATTAATCCAAGATATTACGCTTATAGTTTTTTAGTTCATAAGTTGGGATTTCCTATTTATTCAATGATTGGTGTTGTTTGGCACCTAATAATAATGAGTAATAATGCTTCCCTTCATTCATTCTTAAAGCATTTACGGTTTTGTTTCAGCCAATAAATAATGTGGTAATCAAAAGTAGTTGTCATTAAACATAGCTCAAAATACCAACTTCATACAAGCTCATAAATTCATTTTTCAATTTTGTAAACTTTATTGTTAATTATTAATTAATTTAAATATGTTACTCCGTCAGAGTATTTGAATGTTTATGGATCTTTTTTCATTTAAAATTTTCCGAGTTAAGCGATGATTTTAGCGGGTTCTGAATTTATAAAATTTCCGAAGAGTTGACTTGAATCCTTGGGCTCCCAGGCATGCGTCCCCACCCGGCATGCAATTGGTCATTACTGTTTCGTCGGGGTGCCTGTACGATGGCTTTGTCCCGCCGCCTTTGCCGAAGTGCTTTCGCAATTAATGCGATGGAAACATGGAGAGCTTCTCACTCTTGGAGTCATCCCTCGCCCACGCTCCCCCGCGCTTGAACCCCTTTTCAGTTCCCCTCCCCTCCACGACGCCTGAACCCACCTCCCGTCCGGTATCCCCGCCTTTCCCCCTTCCCCCACCGTGGCCCTCCGACAACTTCTCACCCCTCATCCAGGCTCCCCCGTAACACCCCGCCAACTACCTCTGTCCCTGCTCCCTCGCCAGCCTCCTGTTGCTCCGCCGTCTTTGGCGGCGATACTTTGAGTGCCTACATCACTTTCCACTCTTCATCGCGGGCGGAATGGGAGTGCTATTCCTTAAACAATGCCGCCCGTCTCCCTTACCTCCCGCCGTGTGAACTTCGCGGAGGAAGATTAGGTTATAAAAGGCCTTCCTTTTTTCCCCCCGCCGTCCCCTCTTTTGCGTCTCGCATTTGCAGCCTCTTTTGAGCCCAGCGTGCGTTTACACATGTGCATTAGTGCTTTTCATCTTCCCGTCGCGTGAAACCCTCCGCGTCCCTTTGAGGAGGTTTTAATTTCGTTCGGCGATAATTCAATGTACATCGCTTTCTCACTCTCTCTGATGTGCGAAAGGAATCGTGTGGTGAGGGCGGCATGAAAAGAATTAGCATGGTGAATGGAATTCGTCTATTTGGCATTCGTCTATTTCGAATTCATATCTCCGACATCTTATGGTGCATTTGTTATTTCGTATCGCTTAAAAAAATGGCCCATTGTATTCCTTGAAATGTAATAATAGAGATAATTTTTCATGGTTTTTTGGAAACTAACTCATTTACTGCTTTCCTTTCTGCGCGGAAAATTTTCTTTACAGTGTTTTCATATTTCACCGCCATCTTATATTTAAAAAAATATGATAATCTGATTTAAAAGCATACATACCCGTGTTATTTACGAGTTGGATATGCCATAATGGGTGTTTAGTGGTGGCAGTTTTTTTAAGTCAGATGATACAAATGCAAAGAAATGGCTGAAATGCGTTCTGGGTGTAGCACTGTGTGCTTTAAACTCGTCAGCCTTCGTGCCTCGAGCCTCTAGAGGAAGCCGAAGGAGGTTAGTTTCGCAGCTGCGCATCCCCGCTGTTCATTACCTTATGGGTCGTAGCTTACGCTATAGTTTCTCACTCTTTTTTCCTCCTAGCTCATTTCTGAGATCCTCACTCACTCTCCCAAACAGAAAATCCTGCTCACGCCAATTCCATTTTGGGATTGTGCATCATATCGAGAGCAGGAAGTGCGCCGCGCACCTCACCTCCCATCTCCGAGGCATCTGCCCTCTCCTTCTTCCTCTTGACTTTGCTCCATTTCTCGTGCCCTTGCCACGCCTTGCCGTATCTCTCTTTGCCTATTCCTTTCGCACCGCTTGGTGTCGCGGAAGTGTTTGAGTTATTATCGAAAAGTATTTTCTTCCCACTGTGAATACATTTTGTCTAGTGGGCACAATGGAATTAAAAACCTTACCTTATCAAATTTTATTTTGGTTAACGCTTAGCCATGCCGTTTTGGTCTCGGTGGTTGCTGGTGATTCATCTTGAATGCAATCTGATTTTTTATTTTCCATTTTTCGTTCGTTGTGACCTATCAGATAAGATGGCGACGACAATAGAAACGAGATATTTATAATTTCTTTTATAAAAGTTCAATTTATGTGTTACCCTTCATTTTTATTAGTAATTGTTATGCTGGAAGTTCCCGAAAGTGATTTGTGTGTTCATCTGTTTGTAGTCGTGATCCCTTTCTTGTTTTTGCTGCGCATTAGTATTCCTTTGAATCGTAATCGTATTTTGCTCACCCAATCTGGCGGTTTCCATATCTTATTTGATTTTCTTGTTCTCGAATTGTAACCAGTTAAATTTGCTGGAAATGCAGTCTGTTTCGACGGGTGAATCGTTAAATTCCGCAGTATTTTGGCTGTCGGATCACGTGCGATAAGAGCTCCTTTTTCTCCTTTGAATTACTAAGAGTTTACTCCCATGCCTTGGATGTCGCCAGGGGTGAATCTCCATTCCGGGGAGTGCTCCTGTTTGGGATGTGCCACCGTGGGGCCTCCGCTCCGTTTTCTTAAATTCAACCATGCCTCCGGAGCACCCCCGTAGGTCTACCCTCTCCAAGTGTGTGTGCGTGCAAACCTCGTGAGGATGGGATGAGACGGGCGACGGCGTAGGGCTTTATGGAGGGTCGGCAAGGGACTCGTGGGCGGGACGGAGGTTGGGTCTCGAGGTGACGTATCAACCGCGGGACAGGGGACGTGGGAGGGTTAAGGTTCGGGTGGGGGAGGGTTGGGGTGAGAGGGAGGGAGATATGCGGGTTGTGATTTGGTCTGGCTTTGCCGAAGAGGAAGGTTTGGATTGCGAGGGTGTGGTTGCCCCGAGAGGTTGGGAAGAGAGAAGTCTCTCGCCCGCAGGGGGTTGGCGGTGGGGCGTATTGTAAATGGGAGGGGGGGGACTTTGGAAGAGCCGCAGCCGGGAAGGGTCTTGCAATGCAAGAGAGGAAACGCTCCCTAGGGTTTGAGATTTGGGGTGAGGAGAAAAAAATGTGGAGGGAGTCCTCGGGGGAATTATATGGATGTATTGCGAGACCGCGTCCCCCGTGTTAAATTTCGCAGGGAAAAGGAGAATAAATTCACTAATAGAGTGAGGCGCGGAGTCAAGTGTCCTTTTCCACGTGAATTACGGAACCAAGGAATTTCTCCATTCGTACTAACGCGTTCCGGATTAAGGATGTGGAATGAAGACGTCGTAAATTCTTCAGAGAGCGCCTTCGCGTGGGGCGGGCGAATACGTGGCTCCCGACTGCATCGCGTGCTCATTAAGCTAACCTATTGAGTCAGCTTTTTCAAGTGCTTAAAAGCACCGTGATCGTTCATTTCAGTTAAGTTCCCATATATGCATTTGCATGAAGTTGAGGAATTTCATATCCTTTGCACCTCATCCAGTTATTTAACGTTTTGAGATTCATTTTTTTTAGTCCCTGCTGAGGTCACGGACTGTCATATTTAGTCAAATGTAATTTGAAGGATAAGTCATCTGGAGAAGTTTTTGCACAATATTATACGAAAAAAGAAATGAAACACATGATGGGAAATTGAGTAAATATGCAATGCAAGTCATACAAACGGTTATACATTTGGTTTCTGAATTAAACAACCATTCTTCCATCTCAGTATTGGTTTCATTCGTCTTTCCCCATTGGTTTTGTTGCAAAATCAGGCATTCAGTAAGTAAAGGAATTTTTCCTCATCTAGTGGTTTAATTTATGGGATAACTTCTTAATATGCAATCTCACACCTCTTATTTTTCAACGCACTTTTGTTTATCGTGATCGCGATTTTAGCAACTTTAAATAGTAAAAAAAACATCTACTATTGTGTTTTTCTTTTATTATAAGTGGTACGAAGTTGCAGAAACTGCAGTCGGCGATAATAAAAGTGGGTGGAAAAAATGGATGTTATTTCATAGCATTCGGAAAATGATGCTACTTTCTGGGGATGGATTTAATATAATCATCCCATTGTTTGAGTGTTTCTTACTGTTATTATGTAAAAAAGCTGGTGGCTTGATTTTTAGGGCATTTTATTGTAATACCGGCCATTCAAAGGACGTAGGTATTCGTGCTTTGGCTAAGATATTAATGTTTCTGTTTCCGCTCAGAGTTGTTTTATTTCTATAATATACCACCTTTGTAGGATGAAGCTTTGGTTTCGTTAATTGTCTGAAAATAAAAGGTCATTGGGACTCTTTGTAGCGCATCGGCTGGTCAATTGGTCTTTTGGGATTACACTGAATTGCAAAGGTGTAGAGAAATATAAAAAATAATTCGAATAAGCGGATGCATACTATGGTAAGAAGTTTTCCTTATATTTTTTATATTTCCCGTAAGCCTGCCTGTAAGCTGTAATGTCTTTTATTCGAAAATTTGTAAGGCACATTCGAATACCTTACCATGTATTACCACATTCGAATACCGTATAATATACCTTGTGCCTTGAAAGCATCTGTAAAATTTTCTGCGTGGGCTCATGGGTTTTCGTCATTCGTCATTTTTGATCATGAAGATCGCTATGGAAACGCTGGTTTTTTTTTAAAGTTTGGAATTCCATTTAAACTCGAAATATTCTGGAAGGCGACTGAATATTTTGCGGATGTCTTTGGAATTTACGACTCCATTTGAACAAAATGGCTGTCTGTGAGTGGAGCATTCCAGTGTTTATGCGGCGTGGCATCTGCTACACGTTCACAAGTCTGATTCAGAGGAAAAGGGTATTAGTGAAGAAATGCTGAGAATACCGATTTTACTTGCGAGTAAACCAAAAATTACAAACGGTTGGTAATAAACTCAAATTTCGTGGGCAGCTGGGCTGCGTTAAGACCTAAAATTTTATTACACTAATTTAATCTATCTTTAGAAGCGCATGAAGTTGCGAGCCTTATACTCTCTTTAGGAGATGGGCCTCTTGCAGACTATACCAGGACTGACTGATAACAAAATGTATGTTACTTGCTCCATTTACTAATTGAAAAAAATAACCTTCAGGGTTGGGAGATTTTTTCAAAAATTCCCCCTTCTGTTTCTTTGTTCACGTATTGGCTTCTCATGGCGAATACTCCATGCATTTTGGTATTGTTTAGTATAAATGACGAATGTTAATAGATTTACTTAATACTGCATATTCTTCTCGAGTGCAGAAATAAAATGTGAAATATACAACGCCATAGCTTTAGTAAATGTACACAATGTATTTTGCAAAATGTGACTGAAATTATTTGTAAAAAATGCATGATTTTTATTGGTGTTTCGATTCCACGGTATTTTTTTGCGATTGGCCTCGATTGTTGAACTTTTATCTCGCCTGCCAAGTGAGTTTCGACATTTTTTATCTGCTGGTTGACTTTTGATGTCGATTATCATATACACGTCATTCAGACGGCGCTGTATTAATCATTTTCATATGAGGCAAGGAAAATGCAAGTACTTTTTGGCTAGTCGAAGGGGCAAACGATTCGGCAATAACAAACGATTTAAGCAGCTGCGTTAGATATTTGCCCTGCATTGTGATAGTATTATAAGAAATTGACCACTAGAGTAGGTTCGGTAATTTTCGCCCTTCGAGTTCAAAGTAACTGATTTAGTTAACTGTAAAAATGTTGCGGAATAAATTATTATTATTAGTAATCGAGGAGTATAATCCTCGTGGTATAGATAGCCCTCACAAATATGTATTTGATTTTTCCTGCCTGGGTTTTGACCATTTATTCTTTCTCAAGTTGTGTTCTTGGTACTCGTGTAGGTAAATACATTTTTGTTTGCTTTTTAAGGTGATCTATAATTATTTATGACGAGTTGTTCCACAAAGTGAATTCTCAGGATTCAGATTTCTAACGCGTCGTCTAGTATTGTTTTCCTTGTGCCACTTCGAGGTCTATTGTTTTTTTTATTTTCTTTGGATGCTACGTTTTGAAATATTTACGCCTTTAGCGTTTCTGTGCTTAGGCATCTAAAAGAAAATAATGGAGAGGGTATATTTATTGGTTTTGTTCATTTTTGCATCACCACGTCACCGTCCAGGGATATGCGCGCCAGAGCTTTTGTTGAAAACACTGTACCATGCGTAGTAATTCTGTTATGCCATAAATTTTATAGGTTAATCGTAAAATATGGGAAAAAAGATGCTTAAAATTTCAAAAAAAATATCACAATATGAGCTGGCGCAAGCCATAGAATAACAGTACGTGATTTGGTAATATATTCGCTCTCTGTCTGCATTTTATATGGACACCAATCCCTCCAGTTATCATTTACTTTCCACTAGCCTTAAGGTGTAGGGATAGTTTTATAATGGTTGCAAATAATTTTCACGTGTTGGCTTTTCTCCTCGTCACGCTTTTGATGGAAAATTATCCTAATGCGTGCACTCGATGAAACTGTTTCGGTGGAGAACAATTCTTACGGAGATTCCTTCTCGTCTCCGCGCGTCTGGGCATAAAGGAGTTACGCCGAGTTGGTTTACCCAGTTAATTTAATTGAAATCTGGATGCATTATGCGTCCGCTTTGCTTAATTTATGACGCGACAGGTGCGACGTTATTAAAATTTCGTCCTCACCCCTTCGCTTCTAACGCCCTGGATGGTCTGTCACGTATACTCCAAAATGGAATTACCCCTCTCCGTCCCGTCTCCCTCCTTACCCGGCTCTCCCTCCCCTTCTTTGTTCCACCCTCCTCCACCAATGCGTGCCGTTTGGTGCGAAGCCCTTTCGAGTAATAGGCCTTAGTCCCGTTCCCACTTAGGTCGCCCCGCCCATCTGCTTCCTTTCGCGCCAACCCCCTCCCTTCCTCTCCCGACTAATAGTTCCAATTTGAGAAGCTCACTCATCCCTATTCCTCTGCCTCCCCCACCCC
>LYUA01000097.1:759290-769581 GCA_002093875.1 Calopteryx splendens
GCCGTGCAAAACCGGGGGGAAGTCGGCTCTCATCCTCGACTCGGCTGGGCCTGGATACTGACTTCCCCCCGGTATTGCTCGGCCCTGGGTATTTGACACCGCTCTACTCAATTCTGCCCACCCCTCGCACGTCCGGAGTGCACGGTCGCTGGTAAGTTCTGCCGAATCTAGTAGTCGAAGGTTTATGTAATAACCCCCCTGCTCGGGATCATTTCATCTCACTGTGGAGACACCAATTTTAATGAGGCCTTCTCCTGTTTTTCCGTTTCATCACCTTTTTGTGTCAAAACTTTTCGCGGAGAGGGCATTTGTTGTCTTATTTTTTCCACTTCTAAATTGATCATGGAATCGTTGAAATTATCTTCAATCCATACCCTGGGGTCCGGCAGAGATATTTATGTCATTTTTTGCTGAGGTGGTGAAGAATCACATCGTCCCCATCGATTGGTTTGGTTTGAATGTGATTTCGAGGAACTCCCGTTGATAAAATAACCCTGGTCGTGGAAACAAGTGGAAAAAGTACGAAGGGTTTAATTAACTCCGCCCACCCCCACCCCCTAACAACCTCTCTTGCCTTCTCTTCACCCTCCCTTCTTTCTGCGGTTCTTTCCGACTTCCTTTTCGCTTTCTTCACTCCTGCCGTTATACTCCTTTTCTCCCGTCGGTTTCTGTGGTTCCGCCATCCCGTGACCTCGGCCATCTTAGTTTTTCTCTCTGGAGATCGGTCTCCCACCTAACATCCATCTTCCCCCTCTCACGAACCTTTTATCCAATCTTTCCGTATATCTTTCCACTCGTCCTCCTCCGACTTCATCCTCGGCCTTCCGTTTCTATCCTCTCTCTCTCCCCCCGCCCTCCCACCTCCCCTCTTCTTCCCCGCCTTGCATTTAATGAACCCACTAACAGAAGGGGCTTGCACGAGTCCCAATCCAATACAAACTTTTTCCACTCCCTCACCCAACCCACCTCCCAATTGACTTTTCTCCCGCTCTTATTTTTTTATCTTTTCCCCCCAATGCTTTCGTTTTTTTTATTCCCAGAAGACCCCTCTCGCCTCTGCCGTACTCCCTTTCCCGTCCTCGGTCAATTTTCGTCTGTGAACAGAGATGAGCTCTCCATCGGCCTCCTTTTAAATCCACCTCTCCCCTTCACACTCTCTCTACCTTCCAACTAACCCGTCCCTCCTCCTACTCGGCGCAAAAGGATATTTGATATAGCTCTGCGATGGGCTCGGGCGAATGTTTCGGATGGAAATAGCGCGCACCATCCGCTTTCCCCGTGTAAGTTTCCGTGTACACGGCCAAGATTTCACGTCGAAAGTTGACGTTTACTTTTTTTTGCGAGAGTATCGAGTTGGCTAAATATTTGCCGGTTGTATGCATAGTGGAGTAACATTTCCCTTCCCCGAACCATTCCTGGGATTTTATACTCTAGGGAGGCGCGCAGTGTTTAAACTTGGAGCGGAAAATGGGAAGGATATTTTAGCGTCTTCAAGTACATTGTTTTCTTCAGAAAAAGTCGACTTTTAATATATGCCTTTTAATAAGCCTTAACGATGCTCGTCTCGTAAAGGTTGTCGTCCTTCTAGAGGGGGTTACATTGTTCATTTTTCCATATTCACTCCACCGAGCTTTCTAACCGTAAATAAATAGCCGTTGTTCTAATACACATATTTTTAACCCAGCGTTAGGGTTTTATCAGACATCGTAGCGTTTTTGAATTTCGATATTTTGTCGGAAAAAAGCTTAAGATCTTACTGAAGCCTTCCATTTGTTTCCACTGTGGTAACCCCGCCTTGCTCATTTCTCTGGTCTCTTTCAAATCCCTCTTTGCGCTAGAGCTGCATAGTAGATAACATGAAATATTGTCGGTAAATGATTCATATTTGCGATTTGGAAATGGTAAATTTGAAAGAACCCATATCGAGATCGATAATAACTGTCGATAAACTACATTATCAATGGTTGATTTAGCCGTTGCACAAAATTAAGGTTTATCAACGAGATATGCCAGTATCGTGTTGTTCGCCGAGGATGCACATTGCGTGCCGTTCCCTCGACAATATCGCTCTGCACTACTTTGTATTATTATTTGAGATAAGCTATCATTTGGACGTAGATTTATGATCGTACGTGTAAATTTTTCCAGATCCTTGTGGTCTTCCAAAATATAGTCCAATCTGAAGCTCCGATTTTGCTTCTCTTAGCCCTACCTTTTTATCTATTTGCTATCCTGATTTTATTCTTCTCATCCTTGTAGAAATGGTATTTATTCTATTGGTAGCTATTCTTATTCTCTTTCCGAAAGTTCAAGTTTCAGAACTATATAATGACACGGTCTGGTTCAAAGTCTTTACTAAACTTGGCATTATTTCTCCCAATTCGGTAATTAAATGTGTCATCAATTTTTATTTGGCCATTATCAGTATACCTATCCCATTGCGGCCAAAAAATGCACAGAAGTTTCCTCTTAGCTAATGAATTTTTATCGATAGATTTTCAAGTAGGTACTCTCAGAATAGATTGCGAATCGTGTACTAACGTTCAAAACTAATATCAACATTGTTGTATTGATATCCAAGCTGGAACCAACGAGCAATCTTTGAGCATGAGATAAAATAATACTAATTTACTATAAATATTGAAGATTATAGTAAATAAAAAGTGTACCGCTTACGCTGTTTACTGCTGCTTTCGAAAGATTTGGCCGAAATAATCGAGGCCTCTTGGGTGGAGACTAGGATGGCTACTCCAAGTATTGAACTCGGCCATAATCGAAAATAAACGCGTATAAGACTGGGTATAATACGCTTAAAAGTCAGTTTTCCAATTGAGCTCCTGTGAGATTTAAATCTTGTGTATGTCTCAACTCTATAACAGTGGGAAACACGTACGGTAATTTGAACGACCCGAATGCAGATTGCTAATAACAATATCACTAATGACTGGTGACCTAATACCCCCTGCCACACGCCCTTGCGGCGGATTGGAGAGTAGTAAGGAGATGTAATCAACCCTTAAATATCGCCGAGCCGATTTATTATGATGAACTCAATTCCCTTTTTATATCAAGCGTCAAAATTGACAACACTCGCAGTATAGCGCTGCCCTTTTCCCGGCTCTCCTGCAGTTCGTAGGTCCCACTTCCCTGTCTTTCAAATCCAATTCCCCGCCTCTTTCTAATCCAGTTTGCTTGCTGTAATCTAAATGTTCTTTATAGCCCACTCATGCTGTTCTATTCCTGTTTGTTATTGTCCGTTATCGTGGGTGAGTACACGGGCACCTGGACGTCCCTTCCCGCGTTCGCACAGGTGCCGTTCAAGTTATAAACGTAGCACGCGCAAGTATGACCGTAGTATTTGTCTCACTCCCACAACCCTGTCGCCCTGCACCTTCTTTCTTCTGCATGCAGAGCGTTGATTTTGAATGGGATCTCATTTCGTTAAAATAAAAAAAAGGAACTTTGCTCTCACTCTCTCTCTATTCCCGCCTTGCGTTATAATCGTCCATGGTTATCTGCTTCATTTCCCTTCCCCGTTTGACTTTTACGGCTCTTCCAGGCGCATGGCGGTGTCCTCTTGGTCCCCCATTGTACGAGCCGCACTCGTGATTCCCTTCGTCCTCATTCCCCTGCTTGAAATATTGCTGTGATTATCCTCATATCCTCAATCAAATATCGTAGCGTTCGTTTTCAGTGTCCAGTCCACCTCCCGCTGGGCTGCCAGCGAACATTAGCATTCTTAAACACCTGCTGGGGAATTCTGTAACTTAAAGCGTTGTCACGAGCTGGGGAAGATAACGGTGGAATTCGATTTTATAAGTACTAGATATTTGCGATTTTGCTATGGTGAAACCTTAGTGAGGTAATAAAATAATGTTTTGCACTTTCCACTCTCGTTTTATAGGCCAAAAAAGTTTCAGCAAATTGTGAATTTAAAGGCAATGCTGTCTTGAAAGTGACAGTAATTTTTTGAATTCTTGGTAGCCTTAAAAAACAACGAAAGTCCTAAGTATTAATTAATTAATTTCGTCAGGGAACGTTTCCACGAAGTGAAGCTTGAAAATATCTTATGGGATATTTTCTGACGTTTCTTTGTTTGATGTTTTGTGGATACTCGTTATTTCAAAAGAGTAAAAGAGATGTAAAAGTTGTAAAGTAAGTAAAGTATAAAACGAGTAGTATAAGAGCGCACACAATTATTATGCGGCATTGTCCTTTGGAACATTGAAAGTATTAATAAATAGTTCTTACTTAGGCCGGAAATTATTAATATTTGTATGGGACATAATAGACCTAACAAAAGATATGGAATGGAGAAAATGATATAAATCCTGGAAATAAACAATATAATTGGAAAGAAAAATGGAACTTTACGTGTTTGGTTGAAAAATAGTTGACAATTGAAGTAAAATATTTTTCTTCTGAATTGGTCTTTTTGGAATATGCCTCTGATAATTTTTGTAAACTAATTTTGAATTCCAAATATTGTGCCTGCACGTACCAAGCATATTTGTATTTCGTTTTTCTAGCGCATTTTAGCGTGGAGAGTAAATGTATCGGAGAAACAAAAATGTTCTTTAGAAAACCTGGGAAATGAATTTTCATCCCTGGTAAATGATTTTTTTGTCCGCAAAAATCTGGAATCGGAATACATTTATTCGCCTCCCCCATCCTGTCCCATGGTGTATAAAGTGTACGCCGTTCTATATGATGGTGCTTTTTGTCGGGATCGGGCAATATTTCATTGTTCCAGGGCCATTGTTTTTGGCGAGAAAGTTTCATCCCGGTCTCGTTTTCTTTCCTGTTTGCTATCAGCTTGTGTATCCCATGACCATTTTCAACCCATAGCTTGAAAATTCGAAAGGTTATTTAACATATTCAGAGGTTGTGAAACACACTGCACGGCATATCACTTTTCGTTGGTGGAATTTCTGGTAAGCTTAAGTATCGTCTTGAATTCCGTTCTCGACCCGAGTAACGTTTTCCAATAATCGCTATAGATAAATTCTCATTGCTCACGTTGAAAGTAAGAATCAATTGTAATTGCTTACCGTAGGAGTACCAGATAATAGCGTTGAAACGACAAGGCTAATGGTCGAGTTACTGTGAAGGTGGTATGATAAGTTTACAAAAGATAGGTTGCCAGCTTCGGGAGGAGTGGCTCCACATTGCCTTAAGGAAACGCATGATTAATGCGACAGATCTGTACGTAGCCTCAAGGTGTTACACATCCGTGATGCATGGGCATGGAGATTTTCGATCATTTTGGTATCTGGTCTCATGTATTTCCTTGTACGGAACGTGTCTAGCTTGATTAATGACTGGCATCACGGATTCCCAATTAAGGTTTCAGTGCATTAGTTAAATACTACGTAATCTTCTGGCAATTCATCGCCAAAAATCATGAACAATTGCTGTACTCGAAGCTGATTTCTATCTGGTAGATGCAGGGACACGCAGTTCTGTTGGAGGGTATTTTAGGGAAAAGGGAAATAGAGCAATAGGATCCAAGAAATTTGATGCAGGGGCTGGCTGTAAGATAATTCTGTGCTTTCATTTTTGTCACTCGATGGGATTAAAAAATAGGCATTACCCTATTTTCCCTAATTCCACTGCATGGACTGGATTCTGCTGGTTGGATGAGATTGCATTAACTTTTCAGGCCTTAAAATATCGCGAATAGGAAAATATTAAATAGTATCATCCCAGAGTAAGGGGCCGAGTGAAGTGAGGGAAAATGGCAAATGTTTGAAGATTTTTTCTTAATTTTGAATTCCTACTCTTGAATTCAATGGTGGCAATCACATCCATAATGTTCCTGCATAAACAGTCGGTTGGTTTTACCCCTCTCTCCTGATGTCTTGACATTTCTTTGGTCCATCCCTTTTGGGTTCTATCCTTCCACCCGAGTGAGAGGGAAAGGCGTTTGCCTTTCCGGATCGGAATTCACTTCACCAATCAGCTGCGTCAGGGGCACTCCTTTCCCCCGCCATTCATCCCGCCCACGTCCTTTCAAACTCCCGCGCCCTCCTACCTGTTTACTTCATTACGACCACCCTCGGCCCCTTTCTCCTCCTGCTTCTCCCTCGCCGACCAACTTCCCCTACCTCCCCCCGTTCTCCTGCCTCTTCCCTTCGCCGTCGCTTCTTCTCGAGCATCGATTCTTTCGCCCTAATCATACACTCCCGGATTCCTAACCCACCCTTTCCTCCGACCACAATTGCATCATTCGCCGCACCATATTGTTCTCTTTTTTATATCCGCTCCCATCACTTTTCCCGGCGCCTCTGTTTTATTATTTTTTTATTTTTGAAGATCGATGCTTTCAAAGTCACTTTACGTTCCTTTCTCGTTCGTTCTCGAGTTATGGCTCCGAAGAAGGCTTTTGTGGACCCAGCGGCAATGAATTGTACCTTAATGTTTACCTACGGACAGTGGCGCTCCGGCAGAGTTGTTTGCGTGAAGGCTGAAGGTTGTTTTCGATTTGGTTTTCAATTTTTTTCTGTTATCTAATCGATATTTGCACTGGTCTCAATGTGTGAGTCTTATGGAGCGCGTCATAATGCACGTTATTAGATTTTGGAAGGCTTCCATCGAGTTTATTCTCTTATAGAATGGCAAAAGGAGTCCAATGGAACTTGTGATCTCTGAGATCTTTATTCTATTTTAAACTCCAATTACATTAGTTATCCGTTATAGCGACCATTAGTAATGTTTAGAATACAATTTTTCCGTCACGACTTCTGAGTTAAGTTATTGCCTACAGGTGGTATTAAAATAAATGGAAATTGTCAAATGGCGTAATGTAAGGAGTACTTATAGTGTAAATAACTCCTGGTGTACTGTGACAATTTGGCGAAATTCGTATCAAATTATGGAATGTGTTTTTAGTCAAATTAATGGGTTTGAGCTTCTATTTGTGAAATTCCTTCATTGTGGTGGGTTAAAGAAATAACCGTTGTAACTTATTAATTCCACTGATACTTTATTTCTTAGAAAATTATATGTTGGAAGCAATGTCGTGGAATTAAAGTACCAGCGGAATCACTAAGTTAAAAGAGTTATTTTTATTTTCCTTGAACATGTGATTCTAGCCTTGATCACTTCATTACTAGGATGGAAACAAATTAATAGCCGAGGGGCATAAATTGTTTTTCGAAACAAGAAAAACTTTGTTACAAAAGTCACACAATATGTGATCTCTTGTTGATTCCTTTTGCGGTTCTGTTAAGTTCTTGTTGCTGTTAATCTGGAATTTCGAGCAAAAAATTTAGAGAAGTTATCCCGATTGTGTCATGTAAATTGTTGATGAATGCATGACGCCATTTCTTACACCAACCACGAAATTTATATAATTGCTGTCGAAATCTTTTTCGCATTTGCATTTCGCAATTTGCCGGAATGAGGTCCTGCGGCGAGGTTTTCGGAACGGTCAGCCACTGTAAAAAAACGATGATATAACCGTACCAATAAAACTTGTCAGCGCTAGATATCATGTTCCTAATTTAAGCATATTTTGTGAGCACGGGAGTCTGATGCCTCCCAGTGGACGGCAACTACACCCGGAAGTTACGTTCCCGGAGGATGATAAATGGATGTTGGTGACACGGAGGAATGGAAATGTACCACAAGGATTTCCTCCCACCCGAGTGCTGACTGCGCAGCCCTTAAGGAGCAGCAGCACATGGCCGCACTAAAGAGTTGGGTGGCCGGATAAAGGGATGTGTCGCCCCTCAGCCAAATGTATTCCAGAGGCACTAAACTTGCAGATGTTGTTTTCCATTCGAACGTACGTCCAAATGGCCAAATGCAATGGTTGAGAAGAGCTCCTCCGGGGGGTGAGACTTAAATGTGCTCTCCAGCATCTTCTCATGGGTCAACACTCAACATAAGGCTGTTGAATTTCCATATCACTCTTATACTTTGACCTGACGTTTGTAATAGATGCAGTGTATCAGGCCTCTCAGAAACGTAAGATGGAATTTATATTGCATTTCCTGTTATTTTCTCTAGTTACAAATTGTTCTTTCTAGTTTTTTGTTCTATTTACGCTGTGTTTGTTAATTTAGCATCGTTAACAAGCTTCTGTGGAGGAATGAAGTTTACATGTTATGAAAAGTACCTTTAACGCATTTTGAGGGTGAGATTATTCATTCCTGGCATAGTAATCTACATTCATTCCTTCCAAATAAATTCACTTAATTTTGTCCATCTTTTGTATCCGCTAAAATGATTTAACATTCTTATCTCTCCATTTATACCTACGACCTTGGCTGATTATTTCAATGGTACCTTCTCTCTGTGCGATTAAGAACTTTGATAGATTTTCAGCACCATTAAGGCCTGCCGGGAAAGTATTTTGAATATTTCAATCCCAAAGTATCATTTCCTTGTACAGTTATTGTCTCAATGAATCGGTGTGTGTAGTGAAACGCTGCGCCGATCATCGGAAAATGGAATAGTTATTACCCACATGAATAAATGAGCTTCAGGACGTATTTCCTTCACATGCTACAAGTTACCGCGATTTTAATGGGCAGAGAGAAGGAATTAAGATTAATTAAGCCAATTTAGAATTATGTCTGGAAATGATGTAGTACGTGCGTTGTTGGGTCTTTCTCATTATAAATAAATGTCGATAATTGAAATTTATTTTGGTATTACCATTATATTTCCAGCTCTCATTAATGCTCCCCGATCAATTATAAATTACAGGTGTGTGACGTACCTATGTTATTTTATCATAAATAATAGGTTATTCAGGGGATGTGAACAACATTTATGCTTCGTCCTATCAATTATTTTGGTTAATCAATGGCGGATCTAATGGTAATCCGTTCTATTGAAATAGATTTAAATGGGTGTATTCCTGCTCTTTAGTTTTCTTTTTTGAAAAAATTATTAACTCCGTAAGTTCTTGATGAGGATAGTATTTTTTTCTAACCAAATGGAACACCTCTGGTCATCATCCCCACCTGTGCTTGTGCCGTAGTTATTCAACGCTGATGAACCGTGGGCAAAAAATGGTCGATAGCCCTGTGAACCTCAGCGGCTCATTAAATCAAACAATCTTTGCCATACTCGTCGGAGGTCTAATAATGCAAGTTGCAGTCGTTCTAATGACCTGTACGAAATTATAAACCAGTGAATGGCAGGAACCCGAATGCACCGTGCCTCAGGTTCCCCGATGCACAATGCTCACATCATTTCATGTGCACTGAAGTGGTGTGCTATGTTGGTATTTTCGTTCATAAATTCGAGAACTTGTGCGCGTAGAAAAATTTACTTCCCTCCGATTTACTTGCTGCCTTACTTTTTTCTATCAGCATTTATAAAAATCCGGGGGTGGTATTGGTTATTCTGTTTTTCCAGTTCTTTAACCATCAGCAGTTATGAATCCGAAGAGAGATTTGCTTCATCTCTCCGCTCGTCTCATCATTTCTTCATTCGTATCTCCCTTTACTCTCGTTACACGCTACCTTGGGCTCTCTCTGCCGCTTTTTGCGCCTATTCCTCTTTTGGTGTTATTAGGAAAGTTCTGCGTTAAAATATATACAATAGGTTGTCTCTTCCACTTGTTAATTCTTTCAATTCCTGTTCGTTCTTTGTCTACTATAGGGAGAATTGCATAATCTGTTCTTCAATCTGCCACTTTCTTGTCTCCGATGTTAGTCTCCATTCCTCACATCCATTAAAAATTATAATCCTGATATTTTTATGCTGCCATGAGGTGCTCTCTTAGTTGGAGCTGTGTTTTGGTTTATTGTAAAAGTTTTCTTCTTGTTGAATGCATTCTCTGTCGTGGATCTTGGTCACGATTTCTTTCTCACTTCTTCTATGGCCGGTGGCTCTGCTTTCTTAGTAACATTCCTTCGATATTTTCCAGTATTAAATCTAGTTTCGTGGGCATTGTGGAAAGGATATAAGAAGATGAATCGCCTTAGGTAAGGAAGTCATTACGAGGAGGAGAGCATTGATGACAAGGACCTTTGACATGGATGTAAAGAATAGACTTTAATATGGAGTGTGGTTTGGTATGGCTCCGAAACTTAGTCGTTGAGGCATGTTTGAAAGCGTAGGTTGGACGTTTTTGAGATGTGGGTGTGGAGAAGGATGGAAAACGAACGAAGTTTAGGGAATGGTAGGAGAAGAGGGAAGGCTATTGGGAGAAATACAAAGAAGGCAGGACAAGTGGATGCAGGGCGTGGCGAATGGTGATGGATTGTTGAAGAATGTGATAGAGGGAAGAATGTTGGGTAGGCGAGGGAGAGGGAGGAAAAGATTAGGCATG
>LYUA01000097.1:776296-795584 GCA_002093875.1 Calopteryx splendens
CCCCCCCCCCCCAAATAAGGAGAGAGAAAACAGTCCCTGTGCGGATTAAATTTGATGAACTTACGCTTGCTGGGGTTACACGTGTACCCCGCGTGCCTTGCATTAAATATGCGGCGCACGTCCATTTTTGCCTCGGCGCACTATATCGCCCCCGTACACCTGTATCCAACTCCCTCCGACGTGCCTACCTCTTCCCTCCTCTCATTCCCTTCGTCCGTCTCTGAGGTCCTCGAGAGCGCCCGACCATCGCCTCGCCGTGTTTACTGGCGTACGCTCTCTTTTACCTCTTTGTTCCTGCTCCCTCCACTCTCCCCCGTATAACCCTCGCTGTCTCTTCATTCCCTCCAAGACCTTGCCCGTCCAAAACGATCCTTCCTCCCGCTTCGCTCCTCCTGCCTCTCCCTTGCCCTAGCTCTCTCCCTCCTGCCCTCGGAATCCCTTACTCCCATTACCACGGTCGTTTATATCTCCATTGCCTCCGTCCCTCAGGACTAGAGGTAGAAGCTCTTAATTCCCCATTTTCCAGGCCGTATGTGGCCTCCGTGCCTTATCCTGCGGCCGGCTCGCATCCCTCCCCTTGCCTTCAATTCCTACCCACATTTTCCCCATCCCTTCTCTCACCTCTTCTCTTTCTCAGTAGCTAGCCGTCGGTGTGAAATTGTGTTCGTTGAAGTTATTGGGCTATTGGTGAGAAAGTTTACGAGAAAGCGTGCAAGAGCATTTGACGGGTCGCTTTTCATTCCTGATAAATATGCCTCCTATGTGAAACGTAGAATTCCTCTTTGAAAATAAAAGAAAATGATGTTGCCAGAAAATTTTATCAATATTTGCATTAACTGTTAAAATTGAGCTCGGGATGTTTATTGTCATCTTCCGCCGTTTAAGCATTTTTACAGTGTTTAAGTAACGACTTCGTAGTATTTTTCAAACCGTTGTCAGCAATAGGCCGAAGAAGGAAGCCGTTAGTTAAGGCAAAGAACATAAGGCTTCCTGCTCTGGTAGGGTTCCACTGATATCCTCATTTTACAGTCAACTCTGCCCTTGTCAACATCATGGAGATTACTCCTTTGTGAAATCACATCCGCTGAGTGAATTAGAATTTAAGATAATGAAGTTTCTTAAGCCTACAATAACCCTATTATGTGAATAGCTTTGAATTCCCTAGAGTAAAAGTTGTCTGGTGCAAGTTATTTTCTACAATCAAGGTGAATAATTTACCCGCTTTCAGAAAGATCTTCATGCATTTTTAGAATTATTATCATCCAGCTTTTATTACCTTTCTTTGACAAATGTACCTATAGTTTTTACTTTTCGAGTTAAAGCGTCTATGTCACTGACTTCCACGAACGTTTAGAGCTCCCACTCTTCAAAGTTAAATGACATCCTATTTTCTATGTCATACAATGAAATGGTTCTCGCAGACCGAAGTGATATCATGACTGTTTTATCGTAAAATGGTCGCGTATATTACGCGTGTATTGGTCACTTAGCTTTTGCAGTAAACTGAATATTCAATGCACTGAAAGTAACTTGCCGTTTTCTTTTAAAAAAAAGGGTACAAGGTGCGTTTACCCCATTATGCAAAATTCATTTTGCCAAACCTCCGAGGTTATTTATCGTGGAGAAGACAAATCTTTAAATCTTTTAAAGCCGTCGCCGTATTCTTTCCTGTTAAGGTGCCCCCTGGCTTCGAATTTAAACGTTTATTTGCCACCGGAGACAATACATTTATTTAATAACGCCTCTTCTCCCAGCAAGATTCAACCCCGGCCCATCTGTTAGGTACTGGATTCTCTTCACCTATTCAGTGGACTAGTTGGGCGCTCCCTTTTCGTGAGTTAACGGCCCATCCCTGAAAAATTCAATGCAGTTCTCTGTTGTTTCTCTTTTTGAAGTGGTTTTCCCTCCCCGCTTTCTTTCAGGCGCGAGTGTATTTTCTCCACACCGCGGTGTGTTGTATTCTGCAAATGTAGTTTTTGTTTCACCGTGTGCTCTCTTCGAAGAAGTTGTTCAAATATTGTTCATTGTTTTCTGTGCCATGGCGTTACTTCTTCGGTAGTTTTAAAATATATGTTCTAATTCAATAATAACAACTTTTCTGTTTTCCTTCGCTCTTAGTTTACGTTTTGCTGCTTCTGCCCTTATTCATACTAGTGGTTGTCGGCACTGAGCCAATTGATATGATATATTTGATTTCCGAGGTTTGAGATATTTTACACCTTGTTTTATGTTTTGGGTCATTGTGTAGTGTTCGATGATATGTGTTCATCATAAAAAGGCAACAAAATATAAAAATCGGAACTTGCTAATGGGTTGTGGGTTGTTGAGTTGAATTGAGTCAGTTCTTGAATTTGAAAATTGCAGTGTGCAGTCACCAGGCATTTATGTTTAGAAGTAGCAGACCCATAATTTCGTTGAATAGGCTTCTAGCCATGCAAAATAGAATAAAATGGTACGTGTGCTCTCCTGGAAACTTATTCAGAAAATTTTCCTACTATTGAATGTTTACATATTGTATCTGTTTATCTTTTTTAGACATGTTGACCACCTACTTGGTAATGCTGTATCCTCTATTTTTGTAGAACTTGTCTACAGCGGTTTCGAGCGGCCGTGTGTGTCGCGAATATTGCCATTAGAATTTATGGAAATATTTCTCTTTCCTTTTCTCCAAACATACAACCCTTTCCGCTTTTCCAGGATGAACGGCCGTTCCTCAGAATCGTTGGCATTATTTTTTTTGTCATTATACTCGAGGTCAATGCTATTGTTCGACAAGATAAAAAGAAGTCGGTCAATGCCTCGCGTTTTTTCTCAGTCCTTTCGTTTGTGCCTCCCTCTTTTGCTCAATGCAACCGTCCTCGTGAGGGCCATTTCTGGCCTCCCCCCTCGGTGCTCTCTTAGTTGCTCGGACACCACCTGCCGCCTCGTCCCAGCCTACGCCCGAGAAATCCAACCATTTCCGCACTTTTTTCCTGCCCTCGCCAGCCTTTCCCTCCTCCGACCACCTCCTCTTCTCCCTCCTCCTGCCTCCCTCTCGCCATCCACTCACTGCAAGTTTCACGAGAGAGGGAAAGAGTGGCTTCGACATGATTCCGTCACTGTATTTCCAACGCCGTGGCCCTTTGATTTTTTTCCTTAGTTTATTTCGCTCTTTTTCTATCCCTCTAGATGGTATACTTGCGTCGTTTTCCTTCAAAGGCACCTTGTTTATTTTGTCCCCCCATAACTAAAGGTTAATTTCCCCCCCTTGGTGGCTAAGTGATTTAAATTTTCCGCTATTTTTTCCTTTTTATTTTCTGTTAGTGATGAATTTTGACTAGTTTTGCATTTAGAGCATTCATTAGTTGGTATCCGGCAACAAGCGAGCCTTATTATTCTTGAGAATCACCTTGTATTAGTGTGGCTGTGAGCAATGCGAAATAGGCTATTGTGCTTTATTGTGCGAGTTTTCTTATTTACAGTTTCAACCCATATTTGTGAGAGTATTGATTTCCTTGTCTAAGACTTTCTTTCAATTGTGTAACGAAGTCTGTCTTCGCGTAAAGTGGGAATTTTTGTATCAAAAAACTTATACTCCTTCTATCGTCCGTAATTAATTAATATGTAGTTGTATGGCATAATCCCTGAGTTGATAATTCCATGCTGGTATTTGTTTTTGTCCGTTCAATGGGTCCCTTGAAAATTTACGGGACAAAAGAAAGGGTTAAGCATCAATTGGTGCGTTGCCTAGTAACGTTTTAGAGTTATTTGCAAAATCGAAATAAATGATCTTGCTGTATTGTTATTTTATATTTCCTCCCATATTTCCATTACAGACGTTCTGTTTGTTGAACAGTTTTGTTTTCATGCTATAACGAGTACTTCGTTTGGTTTTTATAAATTTACATGCTTCTCCTTTAGCTTCCTTGGCCGCGGATTTATCGCTGCCATTATGCTGAACTGTGGGTTTCAGTGTTTAGAAGTTTCCTCTGCAAACTGCGTGTGCGTTTTCCACTCGAAATGAGTTGTATGAGCTTGGGAACTTCGCTGTGAGAAATAGTTGAGGTCAGATCTAGAGACACTTGTAGTTTCTCGCTATGACCCTTCTCGTACACCTATTAGTCACTTGTAATTACGTAACTTGTTGCTCGATTTTCGTGTCATTTTGTATTCTCAGCTTATTCCTATGTCTGAGTATTGATTCTTTCCATACCATTTTTACGCAAGCATCATCGCTTCTATGAAGAACGCAATGCGGAGTTGACCACTTTTTGATTTCTCTACTCATTACCCTCAGAGTTCTTCCGGATTGGATTCTATAACAGTATTCTTATTCCTGGCGGAGTTCTTAGGGGTTCCTCATATAGTACTCCGCCTCTCAGAGACACGGACTTCTTGGCACAATCGTCAAATATTTTTTTTATATGGTAGTTCACCTGTTTACATAGGTTTTTGACGGTTAAAGGGATTACCCACTGCTACATTTCTAAACCCCGCCCAAAAGTCACTAAACACCGTAATACCGTACATAACTCTCAACCATTCTTCAACTCCTCATGCCTACTCTCTTCCTTTCTGCAATCCATCCAAGTTGCCTAATATTGTCCTCCCCTTCCTCGCTTGCCAAACAATCTCCCCTCTAGCACAGACTTCAACATTCCATTTCCACTCAATATCCCCTGTATCCACTTTTCCTGTCTTCTTCGGATTTTCCCCAAAAATCTTCTCTCCCCCACTTCCATGCTTGAACTACTTCGTTCTTTTTTTTATTTCCTTCCATTTCACTTTTCAATTCTACTCCACACCCATATATCAAAAGCTTCTAACTATACTTGTCCCCATTGCCTCAGCGACTCAAATTTTATAGTCAAATAGCACCATGTTCCACATCGAAGTCTTCAATAGTATAGTCTTCACATCTTTACGTAACATCCTTGTGATGAAATCCCTCCTCTTTTTAAAGGCTTTACCTAAAGCATTTCTTATTTTATTTTCCTAATTAGTCTAAAACACTTTCTAGATGGGCGAACTGTTCCGCCTGTTTGAGTTTCTGCCATATAATTTTAATGTTAGCATCTCCTTCTTAATTCTTGAGGACCTCATTACCTTCGTATTCCTGTAATTGAGTCTCAAAGTTTATCACACTGGTTCTGTAATGCTCTCAGCAATGATTAAAATCCCTTGGCTGACTGGTTAGCCTTAGACTGATCATCCTCAAATCTAACTGATGTGATCGTTGCACCTATTTTCATTTCCACCTCTAGCTCTTCCCAAGTCTTTCTTATCATTTTCTCTGTGAATACCAACGCTGAAAATCATGGGCGATAATGGAGATTCCAGTCAACTATTACCTATCACTGACCACCCTTATTCTCCGTTAGCTACCCGCACCTATGCAGCCTAAGATTGTAAGGGCTTCGTAAGTGAACTACTGCTCCAGTGGCCTATATTCTGCAACACGTTCATTAATTTAGCCCAAATTACTATGTCAAAAACCTTCCCGAAATCTACGAAGCAGAGCAATACATCCTGATTGTGTTCTATGCTCCTTTCGGTGCTTTTCATTTTATGGTATCACGCTTACCCCAGCCTTTCATTAACCCGAACTTAACTTAATCTTTTCTTCTCCATCCCTCTATTGATAACCCTACGTAGTACCTTTGCTATGTGAAACGAAATCAATCGTATGGTTCAAGTTAATTATGTCAATAATATGCCCGAATTCATTTCCTTCATACTCGTTACAACCTCCTCAATTATTTTCTCTTATTGGGAATAGCTCCAATGCTGCTGTACAATACCCATAATGAAGGCCAAAACTATCTAGACACTGGTGCGGGTGTAATAAATCATTATTAACAGTGAATAGTGTGATTATTTACCAATCTATCATGTTCGCCTTCCGCAACATCATGCCTGAACCTACGCAATTGTTTCTCCTTTGGCGTTCAAAAAAAAATTTTTTAATGCAATAAATCACGCTTTTCATTCTTTGAAGTTGTTATAATATATTATTCTGCTGGGTATCGTGGATAGAAACAATGCAAACGAGAAGTCTGGAAACCAAACATTTTCTTTTAATTCCCCACATAAAATTCTTTTTTTTTCTCCGCACTCGACGCTAGACTTCGGTGATCATCGCGTGTGGGAAAATAGGTGAATAAAATTCAACCCGTGTAAGTCACCGCGATGATCTTTTAGTGGTGATGACCACACCACTCGCTCCTTCAAGAATGCGAAACGACTATGTAGAGAAGTAATGTAAAACCGATATAATGATGTCGTAGTCTCAACATCTTAATATTTATTCCAAACCTCTTTCTCTTTCAGTAAATACACATTGTCTCTGCAGTGAAGTGCAATTTGATCAACATTGTGTACGATTTTTTTAATAGTTCGCGCAAATATTTTTTACTTTTTGACACAAAAATATCTATTAGAGGTGCACCATGATTGAACTTTGATTGATTTAAACACTTCTAGTGGTCAGTCACTATAATGTAATAAATATGCGAAAAATTCATAATGTAAAAATCTTTCGCTTGAACCTGGACTCAAACCCAAGTCCCTCGATTTCTGTCTTTCTGACCGAGTGCTTTAGCCATTTAAGCTATCTAGGCCTCCTCTAACATGTACATTTTTTGAGCTTTTACTTGCTTGGACGCTGCGTAGCATAACTGGCTAAAGGTCTCGGCCAGAAATCGAGGGATCCGGGTTTTCCGAGGCGTCCCGTTTCAGGCGAATGATTTTTACATTGTAAAATTTTTTCAAATGTATGCACAGTAGCGGGTAACTCCGTTAAAGTCACTGTCGGGACATTTACCGCAGTTTAACCGTAAATAAACTTTACTTGTGATTCGTAGTACTTAAGCTTATTATGCCCCCTTATTCTTTGTTTTTCTCACGCCCGATTTTGATGGTAGTCCTTCCTCTTATTTTTTTTCAAATGGAACAGCAAAGAAATCAAATGCAAATTAAAGCAATTAGCTTTATGACTGATAAATGAATAGAGAAATCTTGGATAGAGTTCCGGTAAAAAAAAGCTCCGTGCTGTGGTAGACTTCGTGAAAGCATCGCATTTATGATGTTTTTACTTCTCTATTTGCTTCCTCTCCAGGTGAGTTTAAGAGACGGATGACATTTAGACACTTTTATCAGTTTTCAACCACAGTGATATTAATGTTTAATTTTTATCAGACGCATTTAATTATATAATGTTCCTTATTTTTTGCCATGCATTGGACTTAATTCCGTGATAATAATTATTCTATTCACTGTAAATGACACGTCATATGGTTTTCTGAGTAAATTTTGATGGATGTTACCTTTGATATTTGAATTGATCCCATTATATTAGTGTATAATTTACCTCATCCAATTGAAATGGTAGTTGCGTAGTTGATTATTTCATATTTTTATTTAATATCTTAATTTTATGAATTAATTATCGTAATGCTGTTTTGGAATTCATTGACCTATTAGGTGGTTATTTTATTGTTATAAAAATTAATTGCATTTAGAATTTATAGCTGGAGAATAGAGCTGTTTTCAGTGTCAAGAAAAATCATGAGATCATGAGTCAAATGAAAATGGGTGTTCTCAGCTTTCTTACTTGCTATTTCGCCGTGCCTGAAAAACGTTGCTATGAGACAACCTTCAAATGCGTAAACGTATCACTTTATGCTTGAAAAATTACCGTCCTCGAGTGGAAATATACATATTTAGAAAAAAGTCGAAGATTCCTTCATATCCTGTAGAGTTAATTCTTAGCTAATTGTGTATTTGACTAGTAATGTTATATTAAAAAAAGAAAGATTCTAAATTTATTCTCCAACTCCCGCCGGTGAAAATCATTAGTTTCCTTCCCACAGATTTCTTTCTCGAGTTCTATGCTTTGGACTTTCTGTCCGATACAACAGGCAATGTAGCGGAAAAAAACCTCGTAATACCAGCAACTTATTTATTTTTCTGCCGACTGTCCATGGTGTCCATGGATCCATGGTGAACAATATCATTCTAATAGTTTGAAAAGTTTCCAAGGCTGAAATTTGCTCTGAAACTGAACATACAGTTTGGAATCGTCCCTTGAAGTTTACTATCCATGTTAAATTCATTGGGTGAATTCATTTTAAAAGCCGTTTCCCCCACAAGGAGCGTGATCATAAGGCAGCCAAATGGAATGACTTCGTTATGTATGTTCGTTTTTTTTTTTACTTTCGCGGGAACGCGCTTTTCACTCTCCAATACCCAGAATGCCTTTTGGCCTTATTTTTTACCAATCTCTTTATATTCGCCAGATGGGATAGGACTCTAAATAACTCGGCGTTTTGTTTCTCATGTCAGTGGGAGCTCCCGCTTTCTGCAGCAAAAGAGTTGAAGATATAGGAGTCTAAAGGAGATAGGCAGTGATGAGCAATGGGAAGTAATCGATACTGTACGGAATTGTTTCAGTCCGTACGCGCTATTGCAGTGGCTCAAATTGTAATAAAATTATATGCGTTCTCTCTTCAAGCTGTTAACGATCGATGATTTATTTACTATAATCATTAACCTTCTCCAAGAGGTCATTTTATCCGAAGAGATAATTATTTATTTTCAGTGTTTAATTATCTTAGGAAACGATTTTTGCCGAATACGGCAAAGTTAGGTGCTTAATGCCGATTGAAATGTAAATGCGCCGTTTTTCTCTTCTCTTTGAATGTAAATTCGGCTTTCGCATGCAACTGAAGAGGTCATTAACTGTTTCGGGTGAAGTGCATCATTATAGCATCCCTTGTAATTCAAGCGAATAGAACTCGCGTTCATCACAATCATTCTGAGATGCGTCATCATTTTGGTTCGACTCTAATTTCGTTTCAGATAATTCAACGAAAACTCCAATTTAAAGTCATTAAGGGGATCAAGAAGTTTTGCTAATTATTTATATGGCGAGAAATTATGGAAGCAAAAATTAAATAAGTTCTCTCTCTCTTTAAGAGGTGTGAAGGGTGATTTCCTGTAAATCTATGGGAAAGCTACTTCAATGCGTTAAACTATGATATTTTTTTCATGATTCTTTTCAGGAACCTTCATATTGATTTTTTTATTTGAGTAATCCTATGCGAATGTATTACCTTGAATTTTTAATAGTATTATATGGCATTATTTAGAAGTTATATATAGTGGATGTTTTTTCTCGTAAGCTTTCATTGCCACTCCTGTTTAGCGGGGAGCGTAACGATGTATGAAGTTGTTGTGTCAGCCATTTCGTCATGTTTTGTCATAATTGTAATGTCTATTTTTTTTATAAGAATACAGTATTTAAATTTTTTTAAATAAAATGATCACCCAGTAATCTTGCATAATGCAGTTTTTATGAATGAGACGCAAAAACTTCTGTTTGGTGTAAGCTTGCCAGTGCATTGTAATCAGTTTGGATTTGTAAATAAATTGATTATTTTCCTCAGATTTTGTTATTTATATGTATATTTACAATTCTTTTTGATTTAATGATACAGTGGCACGCAGCCTTTTGATGCAAACTAGAATTTTCTTCAAATTATATTTAATTATAAAGTTGATCACTTACTATTATGGAATTGTAAGCGTGCTACTTTTTAGTTTACACTTTAGCAGTAGGCTGTCAATAAAGAAAGATAAAATATGAAATAAAATGACGCAATTAACTCTTTTCTCTCCGTTAATTTGCAGGTGAGTCTCGCATTGGGGTGGAATGCTTTTCGGGTTGCATCCAGTGATTGGTGAGTGGATCGATGATGACCACCTCCTACCCACCCCCTTCCTCCTCTCTCTCTCCTGGACCCCCCTTTCCCCTTCAAACCCTCCTTCCTCGCCAATACCAATTTTGCTCGGGCCCTCTCTTCTTTGCTCTCTCCCTCCCTCTTACGGGCCCGAAAGCAAGCGGTCACGTGACGCCTATACCCTGCGAGTGACTCCTACCCAGAAGTCTGGGCTTTCCATTTCGTTCGTTGGTCTAAGGTCAGCGCAATTATATCCGGGCTGATATCGATTGCCTCAAGCTATTGGCGGTGTTGCTTGTTTTCTCTGGAATGCGTCGTGGCCTGCGTTCGCTAAATGCTCTCCGTTGCCTTCGGGGAGTTACGATATGGACGCATTCTTCGAATTTTCGAAAACTTTATTTGTTACGCAAACTTTAACTCGATAAAAACGAAACTGTTTTGTCCATGGACTTTCTACAGTCCAACTATGTGCACGATAGTATTTGCTCGAAATTTGTCTTCATTAATTGACAGACACTGACTAGGTACTATAAGCATGTTAAATTTCATCAAGCTCCGAATAACGATCATGCAATACTTCTTTTTATTAATAGAGAGCCAAACTTATGTTCGATGTGAGTTTTACTGTGATTTAATAAACAAAAGTGCTTACTTACACCTTCACATCGTATCCTTTCGGAATTTGCTAAATCAAATTCTTACTTTAAGCTATTTTAGAAAACTTACTCCGCTTGACTCCCTTGTAACTCTATCCTTTCATGCTTCTGTCGCCTCAGTCACATTCGCACATATTTCCGTGCGTGATTTTCTTCTCCTTAAGAGCTCTAATATTACTTGTCTTGAGAATATCATGGCCCACATTAAATATTATTCAAGTGACGTTATCGTTTCAGAGTTCTTTACCTTATGAGTTTTCAGAATAATGAAATTACATGATTGTATGAAGAGTTCTCGGGATCTCCACCGGGTCAGGAATTCCATTTCTGCCGACGTTTCGAGAAGATCCCGAGAACTCTTCATACACTCGAAGAGATCCCGAGAACTCCTCATACAGTCCATACGCCGGGTAAGCACCCGATCCTTCTTCAAATTACATGATGATCGTCGACAGCTTGTATTTATGTACTTACTCCATATCTTCTTTGGATTTATTGTTTTCTCTTCTTCCAAAAGGCTAGCACATAGTGAAATAGTAACTAAGTGTGTTATCAATTATAAAAAGTTTTGATTTGTATAATATTGTAGCTATATTTTCACTGAATGGTGTTTGAAAATCGTACGGAGAGGGGTCACCATCTATTGTATATAAATTACGGAGACACCCTGTGATCAATGATTCAGTTGGTGCTTTGTTGCACAGTGTAAGTGGAGGTTGTGGATTCCGTGGCTCTAGATCCCGTTGCCCCGATACGTCTTCAAGCGGCGTCATTCGGCCGCTTGTGATTCCAGAGCCCTCCTTGCTCTGGCCTTGGGAGGTGAGAGCACGTCGGAACATCCATCCTCTCTGCTATGCCTCCGCGATGCGTTATTCTCTCCATATTGTCTCATCGGCATTGCATACCTAGTAGAAGCACGTACGTGTTTTCATGTAACCTAAACATCCCTCTTTCATTTTCTCACAATCAATCTCGGTTATCGAAATCCTAGGGAAGTTTGTCATCAAAGTTCTACGCTCCTTCTAATTGGGGGTAACCAATTGTGCCGCGATATAAAATCCTCGATGACTCTCTCAACTTACGGCGAGCATATTATAGGCCAAATTTCTCTCCCATCACCACTTTCCGTCTTTGCTCGGTACTTATGTTAAGGTGGCTGATTGATTTTTGAAATGTGTATGATTATGGCGGAAATTTGACTAATATCTTCCCAATGCCGTCGAATGTATGAAAGAGAAAGATAAATGAGTTACTGCATTAGTGTTTTTCGATAATCACAGGTTTTATAAGGTTTTCAGTCTTAACTTTATAGTGGATTTAGCATTTCTGGTTAAATTGCCCAGTTTGCAATCAAACTTTAGTTAAAAAAATGTATTTTACCATAAATAAGAATCATTTTTACTTTGGAATCTGCCTCCAAGGTCGGGCTTAAATTTTATATTAGTACGTTTAAAACTAGTTTCTATTGTTCTAGTGTTTTAAAATTTTTCGTGAAATCAACGGAGTTAAAACAGCTTTCAATGAACTCGGAGTTCAAAGTTTAATGAATGCGTCCGCTAAATTAGCATTCATATAATTCACTTAGCCTCATGTATAGCGTATTCACTCTCGCTAATTGAAAAGTGCTTAGATAAAGAAATAAGATTCTTAAATTCATGAGGTCAAATTGAAAAAGAAAAAATCATCAGTACGCGGAGACTAACAAATCACGAACTGATTCACTCACCCTTTTTAAAGCGTTCCCATCCAGTGCCCCACTGGCCTAACGTGATGCCTTTCGAATCGCTCTGTACCGTCGGTTTACCTTACCCCTCCCCCATCCCCTATCTCCAGAGCAGATTCATTTGCCTTTTAAACGATTGAAGCATCTCTCCGGTTTGTGGTCCCCTTTGACACGAGGAGTCACCGCCGATTCCCTCGGCGCATGAAGGCGACCCTTTTTCCAGGTAACGTCCGTCGGGGGGGCAGCCAAGGGGGTGCGGGCGGCGGGGCACACGTGTTCCACAGGTCCGCTCACACGACAATCGATGATTCCCAAACCCTCCGCTTTTCGGGGCGGCAAACAACAGCAACAATCGAAGCGCCACGCCACCCTGCCATCCACATCCCTCTATCTCCGGTTTCCGATGGCCCGCTCCCACCCTGCGCCGCCGCGGCCCCGTTTCTCGCATGCCTTATCAACCCCCCTCCCGACGGGGAACGGTTGCACCTTCTCCACGCGAACCCTCGAGTCCACCCGCCTTATGCTGCCGAAATATTCCCTTTGTTCGACCCGGCACCATGGGACGCCTGGCTTGTGCGCTCCCCGAGCTACCCGCTGTTTCTGTTAATCATTTATCTCTCCTCCCGTTTGGCGTGTATGGCCGGGTGCTTTGTCTTACGGTGCACGCGGAATGTTAGTATATCATGAGGGAAGGTCGTACCTCGTGAAGACGAAACCGCTACACATTAGTGTGTTGCTTTCCCCCAAAAGGTTATCCCAGAATTGTGACCGCCTGTGCGACGTGAGGTGGGTTATTGATATATATATATACCGTGCCGTGAATAAAGAAATGGCAGCTAAACATTTTTCTTCGCGTCTAAAGAACCAACTGAATGAGAGGCATAGGTTTAATATTTTAATGCTCTTAACCTCCACTAAAACGCTTTACTTGGCAGTAAACCGTACAGGTACTCATTAAATATCGTCCATGTTAACGTCATCCAATATATTTGGATAGTGTTCAAACTTTTCAATAACCGTTCTGTAAATTTCAAAATAAACTTCATCATAATATACTGCATATGCACTTGAGAAATTTGAGGATTTTATTTCCAACGATATTTTTTGTCATCAATTTAATGATTGTTTTGTATTTTCGAGCTATTTTTGCTCTGTTTATGCATATTAGTCTTTTGAGGTGAATTGTTTTATTTTCTATATTTCTTTTTGACGTAACTTAACGTATTTTAGTACTATAATTAGAAATTAAGTTTTTATTCGTTCCGTAAGGTGTTTCGAATAATAGTTTGAGTTAAAGATTTAGTTACTTTAATTATATCCATGTTTTAAAAATATGACATCAGCAGGACTATTCCGAAATCAGAGGCCATTTGTAAGGTCGGCCAAACCTAAGGTTTGTCCTGCAGGAACGTTACGGCGGGAAAATCTGAAGGCCAGGCCTTAGAGTCTAACGTCTGCTTCACGGGGAAGTATGAAAGTTAATAGCGGTGCAGCACGAAAAAAAATATTTTCGGCGCCACTGTTATTTTTAGAGATTGCTGTATTTTTCAATTTTAAGCAAATAATGCTTGAATGTGTGGCTCGGATAGCAAATGACAATGGAAACGGGAAGACAACCTCTGTCACTCCGCATCCTATGCAGAATTCTATTTAAAACGTTAAATATTTGACATTACATGTAGACGCAATTCGGCCTTCTTTTTTCAGTATAAGAAATTTTGGACCATATTTGAACTAAAAAAAAACCCAATGGACATTGATTGGTAAGTTTTTCACACATCTATGTATCACTGGTAGAAACAAATACCATAGTGTTTTTGACAGAGAGTACTTTAAACGAAATACTTAATTGTATTATGTGTAGCTGTGTTCTGAGGGTTACCATAAATTACCGCGGTAATTTTCAAACAACAATTTCTGGTTGTAGTTCAGCGCCAAACGAATCGATTCGAAATCGGATCGAACCGATTTCCAGATATTTTCAGCACCGTAGACGGCCTCATTGGTCTGGTTCGGCACATCCTGCAAATTTACGTGCTAAATACGTCAACAAATAAATTCGGAATGGGGCTCAAAGGGCAACTGCTTCGTTACCCTGTTATTGATAAGTTCGCTTAACTCATAAATAAAACCGAGACTACCTGACTGCGTGTTTCCCCGGGCCCCTTCGTCAATTTTGTGTCAAAATCTCGACGATGATTTTCATGAATTCTAACGCCTCCACTCTCCATTTTCCCTTCAGGCTTAGCTCTTTTGGTTTTATCCTATTCCCTGATCATCATTTCCCGCATCTCTCCCCCCGCCCTCATGCCCCCCCTTCCTGTCCACACTATCTCATCCATACGTTGCCCTTTGAACTGTCAATCAGTACCCCTTCGGAGAGAAAGAGAAAGGTGAGAGAGAGGTTGGAACCTCCGAGCTGATGTCGTCCCAATTCGTGGGTAAATAGAGGCAGGGGCTTCGGGTACAAAAGGGGAATTTGGAAATGGAGGTGTCCCTGCTAACAGTTGAAGTGTGCAAACTAGAAGGTCGCAACCTCTTTGTCGCTTATGCCTCTGCCCACGTGTGCTATTAGCCCAGCAAATCCCCCTCTTTTCCACAGGTGCTCAATTGTTTATTTTGCAGACCCTCCCCCACTCCTCCGGCATGTGTAAATTTCCGATTCGTTAATCCTGACCTCCACTCCTTTGAAGGTTTGATGAAAAAAATTGGATTAAGCAAGATATCATAGGAATAAATAAGCAAGGCTCTAGTTACTGTCAATAGAATTGGAATCAAAGGCCAATTTCTAAGACTAAGGCTATATGAGATAAACAGACGAGGAAACAATAGTGCATTTGCTTAATGGAATTATTTGCGACAAGCTATTATCGTAGCATATTGAAATAATGAACGATTTGGTGACGTTTCCACTGAGCCTTGTTACAAAAATTGGCGTATCCATAAATGTAAACGTAAAGTGAAGGCAAATGCTTCGAATGATCGGTATACTCAAATAGCAATATTTTGTCGGTTCATAACAACTATTATGCGCTACGTATCGCGTGAAATTACTCTTGCTTGTCCTACGTTATTTTCCACTACAGATCTCTGTACTTTCTACATTCAACCATGCCGAATAGAAAGCTTATTCCCTTCCTTTCCTTCGTTTTTCCTTTTCACATAGCATTCTCTCTCCGATTACGGATTTCAATATCCCACTTCCACGATCACTATCCACTTTTTCTGCCTTCTTCGAATTTTGCCTAGCAACTATTGCCTCCCTCTGTATTTAAGACTTCATATTTCGGTTTCTTCTTTTTCCAATTTATTTTTTCGATCCTTTCCCATACCACATCTCAAAAACCTTTATTCCATACCATTCTCTTGTCTTAAGTACCAGCTTTCTTATGGTGTATTGGTCTGTATTAAAGATTTTTCAGTATTTTCTTTGCGTTTCTATTTTATATACTTACCTGTTATCAATTCCCTTCTTCATTCAAATGCTTCTTCCGCTAGCGCTATTCATCTCTAAACTAGGTACTGCCCCTATTTTCCTTCAAAATAATACCAAACATTTGAATTTCTCCACCTGATACAGTTTATTGCCTCCTACTTTAATGTTAATAATATTTCCGTGAATGGGGCTAGTGTGGCGAAAAATAGGCCGGATCTTGTGAGACCCACCCAATTAGTTACTTAGCCATTTAAGTTATCCGATTTACACTCTCCCATTTCTGAGATAAACTTCGATCCTTCTGTTTGTGCTTATATTCTAATTATTTTTGAATCAGAGAAACCAGCGTATGTACTCTATACATATATGAGAGTTGATAATTTACCAGATGATTAGGTTAAGTCTCTCCCATCCTTAAGTGCTTGTAAAATTATTGGTTTAATATATTTCCGTCGCGCTTGAATTTTGTACTCTTCGTTTATCAATCATTCAAGTAAAGTATAATTTTGACTGTACATGTCTGGTGTGGAAATACCTCCTTTCATACACTATAGTGATGACTTGCAGGGAACCATGTAGATGTGGACTATGTAGATATTCCTTATTTTTATCCACGTTTAAATAATGCGTATTGTAAACAGGTAAGTTTTCAATCTCCAAATAAAAGTCATCCCCATCTCCTTTGAAGCTGTTTTCGCGTGTTGCTTACTACCAAAACTGTTTTTAGTACACCTAAATAGCGCAGTTAATAAATTAAGTGGTGGGGAACTTCGTCTTAACTTCGTCTACTTAAGAATTGGACGTTATTGGCTGTAATCAAATAAAACATGCTGGTCCATACTTAAAATCTCTGCTTTCTTTATCCGTAATCTAAATTTTTTCTCGCGACAAGGAAAAATGTTATCTAATTTATTTGCATTATCGTGAGAGACTCGAGGGTTGGGGAGTGGGGATGGAGTGGGTTTGTCAACGGAAGCCGTTTTCTGTGTTCGTAATTGGTTTGAAGAAGAATTAGCTCCATAGTTCCATTAAGGGGGCGCGTAAGTCCCGAAACTGCGAGACTACTCAAACTGCAAGCGTTAGCCTTCTGGTTGGCATGGCTAACACGCTTTAGGCCTGTCTTTAGTGTTCGTGTGTAATGCTGTTCCCCCGTCGCTTTCACCGGATCGGTGGACGCATTGCCATCAACGTAGGGGGATAGAGAGCGGGGTTGTTGGTTTTTGACGAGTTCCCACCCTGTCGAAGGAACAATATTGTGGACGCCTCTTCGAGGTGATATTGATGGAGTTGGATCATGAAATTTTACCCTTATTTGCCATGGGAGTTCCATCTTTTTAGATTAAATTTATTAGTATCCTTACCTTGTTCGCATGATGGAATCATAAAATGATCACGAAAGACGAAGATGAAAATACCAGCACGTTTGTTAGTCGCATATAATGAGTAAAAATCGTCAATGTTCGCCTGTTCATAAGAAAAAAATGTTAAGAAAGTTTTGTTTCGACTACTTCTCCATGCTATATATTTTATTTGAATATTTCTCGTCGATAGCTTTAAAACTATGTCAGGCACAGTTCGGGGGCGCTCAAGTTTGCCGATGCTCCACACGAACTAAACTCCGTGCTGATGGCGAATAAGCTTAAGCGATTACTGTGTGGCATGCATTTTAATGATAATACGATTTCAATCGGGCGGTCATCCACAAGTGACCCATTGCTATATGTTTTGTTAGCCATAGTCCTACGCTAAAATTCCGAACGCATGAATTCATGCACGGTAATTTATTTGTGTATGTAAGATGGGGAAGAAATGATCGCCCTGTTCTAATATTTTTTCAGTTTTGTTTTTTCGTCCCCTAGGTTGCTTGACCGCTGATAAAAATTACAAAATTCTGTTCAAATACATTTTGTAATTTGATTTACTATCAAACTACCTTTTAAGTAATGATGACAGTAAATAATGAGTGGCAGTTAATGATGCCATTTTAGTAAGCAACTTCTCTTATGAGTGAGGGTAAATTTCATTGAGTTTTATATTTGAGGTTATGGATCTTACTCGACGAATTTACTTAATTATATGTCTTTTGTCTAGCTAAGAAGTTCTTTCATAATTTTCACTTCAGTTTTTTCGATGAATTATGCTAACGTTATTACGCATGCTGGTACTATCTGGTTTTATAAAGATACAATGTCTCTCCAGCAAACTCTTATCTATTGATTTATAAGTTTGGTTCAATTTCCTAGCTTTTAATTTCCTTGTCTGAGAGATGGCTTTTTTTGAGTCCTCTCATTGGTCCAATCATTATGACAGCAGAATATTGATGCGCCCACATTTTCTGATTAGTCTTATAAAATCGAATAAGTTAAAGATCCAAGTGAGGTATTTTCCCTAATGACGCAGTGCTTTAACCTACGAATATATCTACCATCATCCCATAGCGTAATATATCGCCCAAAGCTTTTCATTCTATTGACATATGCTCCCATGACATGAAGTAATTTCTTCAGTCCCCCATGGAGTTATTTATCGCATATCTTCGTCAATATCGGTCATTCTTCTGCTATCGTCTCTGACGGCCATGAACTCTGTGGAACAATACTTGATTGCCTTTTCAGGCTGGACAATTAACACTCGGGGCTTCCCCGCATTAACAGCGGAATCATAGCATTGGAAAACTGTTCCCCAGTAAGCTTTTCCTTTTCGTTTCCCGTGGATATTGTGCTTAATTGCTCGGCTGTTTTGGAATTCCATTGGAAGGGCGGACGAATCGTTTATTTTTTCCCTTTTAAATCTCAAATTCATGGGTGGAGAATGAACTTCATCTCTCTTTCCTCTTATTCAGTGAGCGTTCCTCATTTTCCATCGCTTGAACAATGGTTCTTACGTAGCAAAATTCTCTTATAGGTAATGAATGCTCATGCATTTTTGTCTTTATTAGAAAAAGACGCTCCGGAGAACACGTACGATTAGATTTGCGAACTTGACCTACCAGTTTTTTGGCTATATAATTGAATTGTAAGTGGATGCGAGTCATTAGACAATATTGAAAATTTTGAGAAATTTACTTAAAGAGGTTCTCGAGTACCTATCATTTTTCGATTCCGAAAATTACCTGGATAATAATCGTGGAACTAGTGACAACGATATTGATATCAAACATTATGTACGAAAAGGTACTCGTCTACTCGTCTTGTAATTTTCTTGTGTTTCAATTTTCCCTTTTGCATATATTTTTAACGTTTTTCGTCAAGTTTAAATCATGCGGAATAAAAAGAAAGCTACAATTTATTTTTTTTGCCCCATCATAGTTAGCAATTACTAATATATTCCATTTACGTCATTCAGATAATCAATTTCATTGGTTGTGGTGCGTGTAGCCCATGCCATTGTTGCTCATGCCAGGAGGATTTTGTATATTATTTAAAGCCTGTCTCTGCTACAGTTATCTATTAAATGTTTAGTGTTTATTTAATTTTGAGCCCAATTTACTTCAATTATTTCCAGATGCAAAATATAGAAGTTTGGGTAAATTAAATCAATGGGTACCTACCAAGGTTGGCACTTCTATAATAAAGTACTAATATTTTTAAAATGCATGATGAGAACAGTAATGTAGCTTGAGGTTTATTCCTTTCCTCTAAATCTATAAAAAATGCTGAAATTTTTAGTTCGCCCAATATTGAAGTGTCTTAATTAGGGCGCAATAGTCCAGTGGGTAGAGCGCTGAGCTACTAACCGGAGGGCCCGGGTTCGA
>LYUA01000097.1:809551-822060 GCA_002093875.1 Calopteryx splendens
CCCCCCCATCACTCTTACCGCTTCCCGCAACATCTTTCCAAACTCCCACTTCCTCAGCAACCGGCCTCAAAAACTCCCCAACTCTCTAGGCGCAAACCAGTCCCTAACCCCCTGGTGCCCTCTCACGGCCCCGTTGCTTTTCGCCCCCTCCACACACTTTTTCTTGACTGTTATCATATCGGGACAGACTTAGGGTTGTCCCTTTCCTACCTCTCCACTACGGCATTATTATTATTTTTCTCCCTCGACCCCCAAGTGACGGCCACGTGAGCATCTCTTGATCCGGAGATATCCCGTCCCGTTCCCTCATCCTCCCCACGGAGACCAAGATGGCTTTGTCGCGAGCAAAAGTATCTCCTTCCCGAGATCTCCAAGAAGTATCGCCCACGCTTCCCACCTACCCTCTCCGACCTCTGTCTCTTGACCGCAGCTCCCCGAACTGGAATGTTTTTTATTCCTATCGAACTCCGGTGGTGATGTAATAAAAGTTTCCCCGCGTCTCTGAAGCTATTGCAACCGTGTCCCCTTCACTGATGACCTACAATCCTGCCTGACCGTGGTGATCGAATTGAGTTTGAATTCAATTCGAACAAACATGGGAGATGCTCGTTGCTCCATAAGGTGTGAAGAGGGTGGGCTGAACCGTCGTGAAGGAGAGTTTGTTACCTATATTCAAAAGTAGGGAGGATACGAGCAATTGCAGACCTATCTCCCTCGCATCCATTTAATGTGAAGTAATTGATCATAATGTTAGGTCGATAATGAACTATCTCGATAACCGGGATTTAATGTTTAAACATCAGCGGGGTTTCCGTGAGTATAAATCCTGTGATATACAAGTTACACTCTTTGCTCATGTTATTTTAGATTCGGGAGAAAATAATGCTCCAGTCGATGCGATTTTTTTGCACTTAAAGAAAGCTTTCAACAAAGTGTTATTCACGAAGCTAGAATCCTACGCAGAGACAGTCTCTTTTCCACGGATAGAGTAGTATTAGCTGATTCCCTAAATGCAGAACATTACTGCTGTGGCACTTGCAATTAGAAATAAACTCAAGAAAGTGTGTAGCGAAGAATCTTTGGATAACGTGTAGTTCTCTCCCCAACACCTTTTGTTTCAAAGGTACTGAATGTAAAGACTATTAAATATGTAGGTATTACTCTTATTCATGACCTGTCTTGAGGAAAACGTATTCGGGGAATTCTAATCAGAGATGTTAGATTTGTAAAACGATGTTATTATAAACTTATTAGAATGGTTACTGGATTATTAGAAAAACTGGATTATTAGAAAAAACTAGAAAGGGCATAACTCCACGACCCCAAGACTAAATTATAGGTAATCATATCTTAGTTAAATTAGAAGCGGGAATTTTTTCTGATTATGCTAAAAATGTTTCACTAACTCCTTCGTAACGCAGTGCGAGAGATTATGAATGTAAATTTCAAGTGATAACCGGTAGAACCGTCAAATTTAAAATTAAAATTTTTCTTGGGATCGATAATGGTTGTGAATAATTGCCAGCGCTCAGGGAACAAATTTTTATGCTAATTAGCCTATATAAGTTTTCTTACAACCCTAACTAGCAGCTCTTTTCGCATGTCTGAAGTAGTTTTGTGTATAGGTTTTGTATTGTAGGTGTAAGCTGTTTGTAAAAATGTTTTCAATCGTTTGAATTATGTATTTTATCCGTTGTTCATTAGCATTGGAGTAACATATTACATCTGGTGCATGGCTGAAGTATGACCCACTGTCACACACCATAGTGACTATCAGGGTTCCATGTGGATAGGAATTCCGAATAGCCTTTGGGAATGCGAGGAGTTATATCGTTCCATCTACCATCCCTACCTCCCCCGCACCTTAATGTCGCGGATAGTTTGCAACCTCGGTAGTAAGATGGCCAACTCACGTGAAAATCCCTGGTTATACCACATATCTTTTGGCATCACTATGAAATCAGAGTTCAACGCTTTCAAATTTCTCAAACATCAGTACAGCTGAAATCCATCATTGTTAGATTTAAGATATTTTTTATGTTACACTTGCATTATTGACTTGAATAAAAATTATTTTTGAGCCTAACTTAAATACCTCTACGTTTATCATTGCCTTATTCTATATATTGCTATTATTCTGATTATAAATTAATTGAATTTCGAAGTCAGGTAGGTAATATAGCGAACTGTATAAGTAATTCTCCTAGAAATTTCTACATTGAATGTCCGCACCCGACTTATCAATTTTAAATCCTTTCCCTGCCTTAGGTCATTTTGTGAATCATTTAGAAATCAAATTAATTTGTCATAATAGTGAGTGAAATATGTGAAGCCTTGATGGAAGAGAAGATATTATAAGAAAAATGAAATGCATTGAAATATAAAGATATCAAATCGGTTTCCGTTAGGTTCCTGCGGCATTAATCGATGTTGTTGCAATGTTGAATTATTGAAATATATGTTAAACATATGTCATACCAATTATTTTTCATATAATATTTATCTTGGAGTATAGAATACAAAATTCACCCGGAAATGACAGCAATGTGAAAAATGATAAGTTATACTTACTGCCCTGTATATATTTCTGTAAAATAATTTTTAAAGTTGCCAGCATAAAATAATTATTTTATTAAACGTTTTTTCTTTGTACTAAGTGATAGTTCTTTCTCAAATCACTCATCGCTAACCCTTAATATTTTTTTATCTCTTCTTTAAGTTTCTTTTTTGTTGAGTCATTTTTGTGTTTGAAATCTTTCTGCATCTATTTAACAACCGCCCTTCGATTTAGTTGAGCGTTAAAGATGGACAAACGGAGATTTCAAGAGACTCCATCAGCTACAGAAGCTATTGTCATTACCGGAAGTATTTTACTATTTTTTTAGTAGATCGTTTTTGTTGTTACGACAAAATTTTACCTTTCATGTTGTTATTTCTTTGTTGGTAATTTAAGGTCCTCTCTCCTAGAATGAGCACGTGGTAAAAATTACTATTGGGAATAAAAATCGCTATTGGGAATGCCTTGTGCTTCAAAAGTTCCCCTTTGCTGGACAGCCTCAAATAGAAGTTTCCTCCGATTCAGAAATGCAATGCGACATGGTTTCCGTTTTACATTCTCGAAAAAACGCAGCCGCATTCCCCGAGTGCCATGCAGTGTATCTTGTTTCCGCTCTGAAGTTAGCGATGTAGAGTGTTGGCCGAATTTCGTACCAGTCCTGCACTAACTCTCCGTAGTTTCTGGGGCAGTTTTTGTCAGTGTTCCAGTTACTTATATTAGGCTTCATCTTAGATGGCCGTAACGAAGTCATGTGGCATCTCTATCGCATCGAGAGAAAGTCGTAAAAATCCTAGAGCGTTTTAATCAAATTAATTCTTTGTTGGCATCCTTATTGATGCATTTTTTATCTCCTTTACCGATTTACTTTGTATATACATTTTGTATTATTTTATGAGTATTAATTTATCTGTATCAATTTGTTATATTTTTATCAAAGATTAAAATACCTATTCATCCTATAAGGGTTGAAATACATTTTTTAATGATAGAATATCAGGCATGTTGGCTGTAGAATAGTTTGAAATTTGTTTAAGCGGCGGATTGTTGAACTGTTATCATATTTATGGACATCTAATCAAAATTGTAAGTATTTTTCTCAGCTTTTCTCAGTTTATTTGTAAATTACCATACGAAATCTCCAAATCGGGTGGTTACTGTGCTCCTGTTGTCCCTACGACCTTTTTCTTTTTTTCCAGGGTAATTAATTCCTGTGTAGTCATACTCGTAGCTTAACAAAAATAATCCAATCAGTTTTCAAATGTTTCAATAGTGAAATAATTAGCTAAAAATAGATTATTCAAATTAATCTTTATGTCACCATGCCAAAATACGACTCTCTATCTATCGAAAACGCGAGTGCGTTTATTTTTTAAAATGATTTTAGTATGTTGAATATTTGATTATTGGATTTTAATTGAACTAATCTAACAATTCCTCGGACTTGAACAAGAAATTTGTTACTTAATCTGTCAAGCTTTTCCATAAGTTCAGTCGCCTTTCTCCTAGTAGAACTTTTAACCTGCGATCTTTGCATTAGCAAACGGGTATCTAGTCTACCTTTTGCACCCGCTGGAAAAAAAACTGGGCAGCTATCTTCTCTTTACGGGAGTTTAGCAATTGAAATCCGTCGAGCTAGCTGCGACCGCTATTTTCTTTATTCTATTTTTTTCCCGAAAGAAATTTTTGTTCCAACGCGCGCTTTACTCGAACTTCACTCATCCGTTACCTTCCCTTGTGTGTATGTGGCACCACCACTTTCGGATTCTTGAACAGCAGTCCCGAACTACTTTGCAGTTGCCCTCCGCCTTCGCACCCCTCCCTGACCGCAGCCTCCTCTTGCTCCCACTCTTTCCTCCTCAGCCTTATCTGCTTATTCTCTTCTCACCCCTCCTCGTTACACACCTACCCGCTTCGCGATCCTTCCCCCGGCCCCATTCCTTCCCACTTCACTTGATTTCCGCCCTTTTCAGCCATCCATCCATTATGAAGCACTTCCTTTTGCCTACCATAACGCCTTGCCTACCTCCTCGCCCGCACCGCCCCCCCCCCATTCCTGCCTCACTCTTCCATGCCTTATTTCCACCCAACCCCTCGCTTTCCCTCCCCCCTTCAGGCTTTTCGCAACTTAAGTTTCCAAATGATTCTCCCCACCCAATCTCCTTTCGACTCACCTAGGAGGTCCCCTCTCCATCCCTCCCCCCAGCTCCTCCACAATCTCCGAATTCTTGCTCCTGTGCCGTGAGGTGGGAGATAGGCTTTTTACCGCCCGAGTGCCCGTTCTTGCAGTGGCGTCTCCACAAAATAGAGGGTACTTTCGGAGGAATGCAGCGACACATTTGGATTTGAGTACTACGTAGTCGAGGACTCAGTATCAATTCATTTTTAATTTTGTCTTGATTCTACTGTGTTTTTCTGTTTCACTCTTTCTTCTGCTGAATTTACACCGTTATAACTCCTAACTCCGTATGTTTTACGTTGTCTAATGCATCTCTTTCAGGGCGTAAATGTTTTCAGTTGAGGGACTGTAACAGGCTAGCCTCTTTTAATATTCTCAATTCCCCGTATAATCTTATCGTATCGTATCGAAGTATTTTGTACATATGTCCGTATATACGGCATGCAAAATGTCAGAATTTTCTCTTCGTCGCTGTACGAATCGATACGACCGTGGTGGTTATTAAAATATTTTATTCTTGAAATTTTCTTATAACCAATTAGTGTCATTCTTAAGTCAATCTTAGTCTTAATTTAAAGTTGGAAAACGCATCAGCTCCTCCCAAAACAGCTTAATGTTTTTAATTAAACGAAAGCTTAATAAAGGACTTGTAGCAGACAACAGGATGGCATCTTATTACTTCATTATTATGAACGAAGTGATCATAAATTATTTAAGTATTTTGCCTTATCTTATCACCCGTGCCAAATTAATGTATCAATATTTGGGATGGACGCATAGTGTTAGCTTTGTTCGTAGTGGTTCGCTCGTAGGGTGCATATGGGTCAAATATATTTGACGACCTGGACCTGACTGGTGAATGAAAAGAAATTGATGGTGTGACTGTTATTCATTCAATCGTGCTAGCGGTAACAGTTATACAGCTTACTAATGCTTCTCTGAAAAAAGTGAAAATTTAATCCAGCATGTGCATCAAACCCTAATATCTCGGTACAGGATGTGTTTTGGATTATTCCATGCCCGTAGGGGGCTTAAACTTTATACGTCAGCTACACCCGCTGTGTGTTTTACGGATCTTTACGGTCAGTATGATTTATATATTCGGAGTAGGTTTTACGGATCTAAGCGGAATATACAGCTTTCCTATTACGCAGTCTTCACGTGCAGAAATCTTCTATTTACACTTTCATAATTCCGAGTAGGAGTAAGTGGTAGAATGTGTATTCATTAAAAAGAAGACCTGTGTTCCTAGTTTCCGTTTGGTATTTCAGGCCTTGTATTTCGTATCCAGGGATGAGCCTTCAGCTTGGTTGTCACTTTATAGATTAAGCAAGATGATGTCGTAACCTCGGTACCACAAAATGAAACTCAATTGATTCCATAGTATTGTGTATAGTCACACGCCAAATTTTGCTTAACTTTATCTACCTTTACTTCATTTAGAAGTTCAATTATAAGTTAATGTTAAAATTCTCGTTCAAAATTATTCCAAACATTAGTCATTACCATGATACGTCGTTGAAGGGTTGCTGTATATTTGCTCCCCGACATTTTCTAAAATGTGGAATATATATAGTACTGTATTGAGGGCAGTGGGGCGGCTGGTAGGGAGTACTGGAACCTCCGTTTCTCTCCCCAACCCTCCTACTTCGGTTGACCTTTCATTATCATTTTCCACCGTCTCGCTATTCAAATCCACCCCCACTCGAGGAAAAACCGCCCTCCCCCCCTCGCTCCCCTCCCATCCGTTCATCTTTTCCACCTGCCATCATCTCGTCAATAACTCATTTTCATTATTAACTCCCATTATCTCCTCTCTCATTCTGGGGCACTCGGAGTCCTTGCTTTCCTCTTCGGAACCATTTCACTCCCCTCTCCTTTCCACTCCCCTCTCCTTTCCACCCCCCTCTCCTTTCCACTCCCAACTCTCTTCTAGTTGCTTCCTTTTCGTCTCGATTGAGTATTGCAATTTTCCTTCCTTTCTTTCTTCGGCCCTCTTCGCCCTCGGTCACTTTTCTCCGCATCCACCCCCGCCGTTCACTCCGTCACCTTCTTTCTTTCGTGGAGTAGGAAAATGGTGGTACTCAAGGGGAGATGGTATCTGAATGCCACTTGGTGGGTGAGATTTCGGCTTCCTCTTCCCACTCCTTTCCTCTTTTTCTGTCTCTGCTTTCTTGCCACCCACTTACCTGTTTTCTTCCTTTTTCATCCCACCATTTTCCCTGTGTGTACATTATTAGACCAAGTGTGTCTACGCCGAAACTCTTTGTAATGACCACCTTCGTCTTCGTCTGCACAAATATGCATTTATAGTAAAGTGATCCTTTTTTAATTTAATTTATAGAACCACGTCAAATGTTTTCAAATAAACATTCCGTTGAATTAAAACTGTCGAAGGTCGTTAGAGTTTATTTCAAGTATGTATTTTTCGTAGTCTTCCTACTCTAAGGTATTGTTTCCTGATGTATCCGATTGTCCTTTTTTCACTGCAGCGACAGCAGTACTCTATTGTTAGGTTTTTTACTCGAAAGCTCATCGGGATATTGGATACATTAAAATTAGTAGTAATTATATTAACTAAAAAGTTAGTAAAAAATTAGAGGAATGAAGAATTTTAAAAATAAACTTGTTATCGAAAATGAAATGGTAATTTCAAAAGCACACTTTTCGTATAGTATATTAAACGCAACCTTGTGAATAGCACTGAATCAGCGACCTAATTATAAAACTAAAGTCTCTAGTAATATTTATTTTCTGAAGTTTGCCCGATTACCCCATTTAATGCGCGTGTTATGAATAATTGTTTCTTGGTTCGAAGTGCTTATTTAGAGCACTAATCGGATCCGTAATCACCTACGTCATGTTCTGCCTCGCGCTATATTGGGGCCAATAAAGTGATACTCTCTTATTTCCCATATTGGTTGAACTCGCTTACGCGTGTAACCTGTGAGAGAGAAAGCTGTGAACAATCACCCCAGTCATTGTCTGGAATATTAGAAGTATTGTCATAGCCGAAAAACGTCGAAAATTAAGTTGAGTAAATTCTTTGACAAATGAGGCAGACGCTTTGTGACTGAATTATTGTTGTCGCTAGTAATTAAAATATTTGGCTCAAAATTTGGCGGCATTTATTTACGTGTTACCTATCCTCTCATCAAGGTTAGCATCAAAAAACTACTTTTCTTAACTTTTCCCCGCATAGCTGATCTTATCCCTGGCTTCGCGCCTGCCGTATGCCTCGGGTAATGTTTTTCGGTGCGTCACAGTACCTACGAAAATTTAGCCCATCTCCCTCACTTCGCAGGCCCTGCTGTTAGTGCAATTAATTGTCCTTTTCCTCGTGTTAGTAAAGGTGCAATTTTCAATTACGGCTGTCTCCTGCTCTCTAGGAAATGTGCTTGTTTGCACACTTGGAGTAAGTAACCTTTTTCCGACCCCCAAACCTTTTCCTTGATTGTTGTTTCACCTTTCTCAGTCGTTTCCCATGTCAGTCCATTCGCAGCTGCGCACCCTTTTTCCGAGGGAACTAATTATTTATCTGGAGCTGTGCCTTAAATTAGTCCATTTACTCTTGTCCTGCGACTATTTTCACGTTAGCAGAGCAGCTTAATTAAGATTTCTGACGCTCCTAGTCAGGTTTATGATTTACTCGTTGCGTTTTCAGGGTGAGATTATATGGTCCAGCATTAGCGTGTCTCTCAACAAATCTTGCATTCAACGAAAAACAAACGTAATTCCGTGTTTCTCGAGGATGTTGTATTTAAGATTTTAGGTGCTCTATCAGGTGAAGTCCTTCCGCACCTAAACTATCTTGTCATCATCTTCCTAGCTTTATCCTATTTTCACTTGTGGTCCGCTCGTTGAATCATCTCTCCACTTTTGAATCCACTTGTTTTTTCGATCACTAATTGTCCTTTTCATCATTAAAATGTCAAAAAACTACCGGAACTCCTATTTTGTGTACCTCCGGATTTCTGCACTTACGAACTGTTACTGCCCTTTATTTATCTTACTGCACCTCCATTGCGGATATCCAATCTCGTGATCTGCGCCATGAGCACCTCGCACTATTGAGAAATTGAATGTTGGGAGTCGAGGTAGAGAGACCATGAGGCCCCACAGCTGAAGTTTTACATGTTATTAGAATACGCATCACCCAACTATTCGCGGCATCTAAGTTATCCACAAAAGGAAATGAGTATCCTGATGAATTAACATTGAACCATGAGGAATTCAAATCCACGTATTATTCGTTATCGGGTGAAAATGACCGAATAGGATAACCACTATCTCCTCCTCAGAGTGTCCTGGGACTGGCCCGCACTGCTCACTTTTCCGAGGTGACTCTTGAAGAATGCTATTTAATTTTTAATTCTGAATGAAATATGCTGTGTTGGTTTCTTCGCACCTTCATCGGTACCTTTTTCCATCCTACTACTTAGGGAAAAGTGTCTGCTTCCCTTTATCAGGATACATTTTTATAATAGTAAAGAATATGCATAATTATGTTAAAGATGCATGAATACCGATGAAACGTCAACTATAACCCAGTATAGTACAATAGGTTATTGATATATATAACAAGGTGGATGACGACATCCATACCTAGACCTTTAACCGCCAATTTCGTTCTTAATAATAATAGGTAGATCATGGCCATTATCGAGGTGATTTGCCCCGAGCTGGGTTTGTGGTAAAATAAGCAATAGATACCTACTATCCAAAGTTAGCGGAACATTCCAGGGTTGGCATAAGCCTACACTGAATGATAGATTTCGTAAGATTACCGTGTGCCCTTAAAAGAAACTTAAATACGCCAGGGAACTTTTTTGGTGACGTTGTTCAGCTACTCGAGCGTTACCTTAGGGAAAATATTATTTCTTTCAAAATTTGTTCCGGGGTCCAGTGAGCTTTCACCTAAGATTCGTAGCCTATCAAAATAGTTTCCCGTTTACCCTGCGGTTACAATGAAGTACCTACTTTTTCAGTATCAGCCAAACAGTGCATGATACCTCGGATAAAAAACCAGCCCCATTATTTGTTGAACCCAGGCCCTGACAGTGGGAAACCGTCAGGCAAGGAACTTCACCAAGGCGATGCTTATCTTTCACTTTTCTTCTTGCCCTCGAGCCTTCTGTTTCGCCGTCGCCATGGTTCTTTGGCCCTTCCGCCTTCCATTTAATCCCCCGCTCGCCTCTTCCTTCATTCTTCCTCCCCTTCGCATCGTCCTCCCCCTTTCCCTCTTCCCTTCCAGCCATCTCAATCTCCCCTCCCCCAACCCCTACCACCCCTCCCCGCCAAGCTTTCAACCCTTCTCCCCCGACGCTTACCCTAGTCCCTTCCTTCATCCCACTCTCCCGATTCCGGAACACTCCTGTCGCCGCACACGAACAGTTCGTGCGGGGATGGAAGGGGCCTCCAAGCACACAGCCGCACTCTCTCTCCTCCTTTCATCACACCCACCACACCACCAACCCGACCCGGCCTGCCGCTCCCTTTCCGCCGGGTCTCCCCTCCCCCCACCATTCTTCCCCCGCTCCTCTCTCCCGTCCGAGGGCACTCCACCCCTGATCCACTTCAAAGAAAGCCACGGCACGTACACAGTCTAGGCATCCGCTCCATTATCCCGTCCATGAATTCTTTTTCCCCGTGCTCTCTCTCTCTTTCCCCTCTCTCTCTTTCCCCTCTCCCTCCTCCGCAAGCCCGGTGCTTCTATCCTCGGCGGATCGCTTCCAGCCGTCCATTACCGCCGGGAATAAAAGTCCAATAGTCCATATTCCGATGCGCTTGAAACATTTGTCGACCCACCCCGGCACGTGTAGGATTCGATCGAGTGGGCTTGAATACCCTCTCGAAATTGTCGTCCTTCAATTCAATAAGTATTTTGTTCGCGGAATGTCTCGGGAGTGCGTAGTCAGGCTCCCTGGTGAGCATAAAATTGAGTTGCGAATTGGGATTTTTTGGGGGGGAGATGAAGTACTTACCTCGGATAGGAAAATGCTCGCTTGAGTGCCGCTTAAATCTCTCGGCAGTAGGTGGAGTAGTGTGTGCCAAAAGGGTTTGGGGACAAATGATCCTTCAGCCGCAATCGGTAGATTCGTCGTAAATCATGCCCGAGAAAAATCGCGCGAAACGTCGACGCTCTTAGTGGGCGAGATTTTTTTTATTTTCGAAACGACCATTTCAATTAACTGTTGGGCGATTATGTGATGAAAGTACTTTGGATATTAATATGAAGTTACGCGTTTTATTTCATTCACAACATTTTTGACCCATATTGAGATTTATATTCATCTGAATGAGGATTTTTATTATTTTGTAGAGAATTGAATTTTTGTATTCATCAAGTGACTATTACTACGATCTTATTTTCGTTAGTCTGCAACATTTTCCGGTCAGTAGTCACAGAATGCTTTTCATTGTCTTGAACGTGCTAATTTCTTTTTTTATTCCCACTTTTAGTAGTAGTTTTCTTTCATCATTTAGGGAAGTGGATATACATTTAATAACAGCTTCCATAGTATATTTTGATGTGTTTTTAAGATATCATATTTCGCTTGTCCCCAACAGCCGTAATTATTGTTTCCAAGTTTTTGGTTCTATATAAAACTTATGAAGTCTCCTTGTTCGCCATTTTGGCCCTACGCTTTCCCTCCTACATTTTCCCTGGAAATCGAGAATCGAAATTTTAGAACTTTGTACGCATTAGTTTTGGCAATCAGAATTTAGTGCAAGATTTAAGTTGAACGCCGCATTATGTTATAATTTCCTTCGCCTTTAATTATAATGTGAACCGAACATGTAACCCTTGCTTTGGTTGAAAACTTTATGTATGTGATTATTGATAATACGTAATATATACGTTATGATTGTTGTTAAAGTCTCATAAGAAAATTTTACCCTTGCAAGAATAAATCAGTTGCATTACATCTTACGGCTGGGTTTCATTAACGGCTTCAATTCGTGTGTCGGATAGAAATCGATTAGAATTGCGGTCGAGTGCGTTGTGTAATGTAATTTGGTTTATCCTGATGTTAGCTCAAAGGAACTAGGTGAATGTATGCCGTTTTGAAATCATTGTATTCCAAACCTTTGTGCTTCAAACTATAACCCAATTTTCAATGTTTTCCTACGCCTTATTCCGCTTGATGTTTAGCGTGGACATAAGCTATTTTAATGGCATTTAATAAAACACACAGGCTAAGCATCCCCGAAGAATATCTCCCCTCCTGTCGTCATCCGCCCTAAATAACATTTTCAGCTTTAACGGAAAGCGAGGATTCGGCAAAAAGACCCAGGAGGGAAACAATTATTTTTGATCGTCGAGTACACTCAATTAGACTTGAGTAAAATTAACACGCCGACTGGGCTCCGCGTGCGCACTCGACCATTCTCGCTCCGCGAACCAAAAAAGAAGAAGATTCCCGTGGGATGAGGTCCATTGTTATGCGATTAATTGGGGAACCTTCCGCGGGAGACGGTGCCGGGATTGCGTTTCTTTCGCCTTCCGATCGCGTGCCCGTCTGATCCTCTCTACCCCCCAATTCGCCCTCCTTCGCCTCCTAGCCTCTTCGCGGTCCCTCCCGGGATCTCATCCATCTCTCCCTCCCTCTCAACGCCCCCCTCCTCGCCGACCCATCTCGGGTAGGAGGGAGTCGCAGAGCAGCGCCGTGATCATATCCCTCGCCGAACCCGCGCGCCAAGCTTTCAACCCGCCTCCCCCCGATTCCCATTAGATCCCGGGTGGTGAGGCGACGGGGGCGAGGGAGTGGTTGG
>LYUA01000097.1:822606-834091 GCA_002093875.1 Calopteryx splendens
CGCCAATGTCCGCCCCCTCCTCCCCCTTATCTCCTCTAGCCCATCTTGCGGCGAAATATATCCTTCAGGCCCACCAAACCCCCCCCCTCATCGTCTCCCCATGCCTCCCTCGCCCCATTTCCACCGTGCCCTCCTCCCATTTCTGCAAACCCCTCTCTCCCCTCGCCCACAACTACCCTCCCTGGCACCGCCATGCCACCCCCCTCCTGGCGTGCCCGATAATGGACAAGGAGATATAGTCGGGGCCTCGTTTCCTCCCTCTCACCCCCTCCCTCATTCTTTCGGTTTCCCTCTTCTCGCTCCTCTTTCTCTCGTCCTCCAGGGCCCCTTTGTTCCTCCCTCGCTGGCCTTTGATGTTTCGCTCGCCCCCTTAGCGCCCAAAACCGAGATCCAATTTTGCACCCATCGTATTTCTTTTTTTTAAGTATGCCAGCGATTGGAGAGTAAGTGGGGGCTCCTGGCTTGCAGGGGGGGATTAATGGCTCTGTGTAAAAGGAATAATCGGGTCCATTGTTTTCGTCATGTAAATCCGATTGCCTCCACGTGTGTAAAGTGGCGGAAAAAAGTTGTGGATGTGGGATTATTTCCCCCTTTTTACAACCTTTTAGCAGATTAGATCTCTGGACGCGTTGGTGTCAAAATTTCATTGGGTATTTTGTACTCAAATGTTTTTAGCTTGAGAGTCTTTGAAGCCTTTCTATTTGACATTGTAAGTTTATTTTTATATTCGTATTTATTATTTTCGCGGAGTTATCTATTTTATAGGTTTTTTAGTAGCTAAGTAAAATTTCCATATTTTGTTTTTACTCAGTCATGCTATCTGTAAATATCTATTGATCATATTTTTTTCAAATTCTCTACTGCGGTCTAATTTCTCTGGAAAAAAATCCGTAAATATCCTTTTGATTGGCTTATGGAATTCCTGTTGGTGGAATATGCGTTATTAAAATACATTAATAATCTAATTACCCTATCATTCAAAAGCAATTATTCCTCTGAATATATTTAACTTTTACTATGGTTAACCTTACGGTGCCAAACCTATTGAATATTAAACTGATTGAGTACTTGGAACGTCTAAAATGGTGAATTATCATTGCGATCAGCCGTTTCTCTGAGTATTTATAATCGTTATATCGGGTCATCCTTTCCAGAACATTTAAGGACCTATTGATATATCGAACTGTATAGACTTATCGAACAGAATGTTAATTGCCTTACTAAATTGCACTACCCGTAGTAGTTTGATATAGCTTTGCTGTAACCCTGAACTTAATGTCATAGCTTAGTTATTTTCCTTATGTTATTTTGTTATTTTTTTTAATTCCTCGTCATTAACTACTTAATCCAATTGTGATTTTTTCCCCAGAGTTACAATTATTTCTAACTGTACAGTTCAATTTCAATCATCAGGTCTTGATCTAAATTTTTTATTTATAAAATCGTTGACTTAATCAAATACTCAATTTAAGAAAAAGAGCAAATTTAAAATAGTTTTCTATTTAATTCTTTTGTTTAATGTAATTTTTCTGTGTGTTTACTACTTTGTAGTTGAAATTCTGTAGATAGCTTATTCATTTTTTATTTGATTTCCAACACTTAACAACTCCTTGTGTTCAGATCTCCTAAGACCAAATTTAGGCGCGTGGAGCGTGTGTATAGTGCTCGGCGGTAGGGCAGATAATTTACTTTTGAAGGTTTTGGCGATTTTAATGAAGTTTTTTTCCTTTTGTATATACTTTTTGAAGCGAAATTTAAACATTTACTTTTAGTTATTAATAGTTAATAATCGTTTGATTGTATATTCTTCATTTTGGTGCCTTGAATTTCAATTATTTTAAAATTAATATATGTTATTGCACTGATGTTCAATTTGTGCTAGACGCTTTTTCATTTCCTTTCCTAAAAGGAAGGAATAACGTAATTTGCCATTGAGTTTTATCGGATGACCACCTTTACAAGAGTTGGACACGAGCAAAATACGTATTTGTTCTATAGTTGATGGTATCGGCAGTTATTTGGTGGAAACAATTCATCATTGAAAGACAAAACAAATTTATTTTTCCACAAACTTTAAAGTTTGTGGAAAAATAAAGTTGTTTTGTCTTTCAATATTTATTCTATCTAGCGTACTCCTAACTAGAAGCAATATTCCAACCTTCTTTAATTAAAAAAAATAGCCTAATAACTGGCGTTGTGTGTAACTTAGTTTTAAAAAACTAAAATAAACTGCGGGAAATGCCGAAAATAAATCATTTATGAGGACCTTGAGGAGAGTTATGAAAGTTGAGTAATGCTACAGCATTCTCTTACGTGTATCTACACTTAATTTAGGTTCAAATGATTTCTCCAAGAACGAGTAGAAGTTAAATATTCCGTTTATTTTATACCATAATTTTAAAGTGTGATTTATGAAAGTAACGTTACGGTCAGAGCTAGAAACTAGCATCCTTGCATTTACCTAGAACTGCCAATGAGATCCCAATCATGTTCGCTGATGGAAAGGGATTCACTTGCACCGCCTCCACCAGCAATAGCCTCCGATGAGTGATGCCATGACAATCACTACGTTTACCAAGCGATCTCAGATCGGTCTGAAGTCAGTCCGATCTGAGAATAAGTAGTGAGCTGGTTAGCTCGATGAGTTTATCAACACGGATTTAATATATCGATATTTACCTATCGACTCCAAAGCTCGGTGCGCCGATCGCCATGTCAGTGGGATTTGTTATTTTTTTTCACACTGTTAAAATTAGTGATCATATCACTGCTGATATAGTATGTAAGTGAATAGTTTTTCGAAGTTCGCCCTGCAGTGCAAGATGGAGTTAACAACGATATCCTCTATGTTTTGGCAACATCAGCAAGGAGTACTGTTGTCTATCTTAAGGCAGTATACAACGAACTTTATTTTCCTATTCTAAAATAAACTGCTGAGACTAGAACTTTACAAACTTTAACCCTTGGTATCTAATCTTTGCTCACAAGGGACAACGCACATGTCTATAAGTTATTGCGGTTATTACGATTATTTTTGTTTTCTTCCGCTGACAGAGGAGAAGCGAAGTCCGCAAGCGCGCTGTTCAGATCGCTTCGTTTACCACTCAGACCGATCTGTCTGGGTCGATCTGAAATCTCAGATTGGCTTCTCAAGCGGGCTGACTCGAACTCCTACAACTTTAACAGAACGTCATGATTACTTAAGAGAAGTTGAATTCCATCCCATTCTGTGATGAAACACTATCCACTGTGAATGATGCTCTATATTATTGTATATTTTAAATTTTCAATGACTTACAAAGCTATAAAGAGGCGTAGAGATCTAGACGTTTATTCAAACAAAATCTTAACAAATTGCTATGGCTACTCGTATGAAGCAACTGCATCATTCAAAAAATATGTAAACATGTTTAAGTATTTAATGTTTGCTTCAAAATGTGTTCTAGTTGATTTCATTCCTACCTTACCTACGAATGTACACTTTAAACATTTCATGTTATAGAAATTTATTAGTGGTAACTAGCATAAAATAATTACTCGAACTAAATTATTTTGTCTTAGAAAGTGAAGTACCCTTAAACTTCAAAGCTGCATTGCTACCGTTATCATACCAAACAGATTCTAGAATTAATACTAATGTTCCATAGATTTTATTTCCCTTAGATCATCATACTCATTTTGCTATAAAATGGGTAGTTAGTAATTGTTTTAGTTAAATTTAGTTGGCCGCTAACAGGCATTCAAATTGTAAACTACACATGAAAAAGGTGCTCTCAAAGTAGTTGTTTCCTGAAATTGTTTCTCACATCCTAGAAAAACTGGAGCTTATCGTACATGTTTACTCCAGTAATTTAGATTTTGTCATATTAGCACATGACCATAGTGATTTTGACCGAATTACCCCTAGTCTTGTCGTCACCAACATTATGGAGACGCAAATCGGCCATTTCCCGTCATTGATTAAATCCGCGTCAGGCGAAGTTCACGAAAATAATTCAAATCAATCCATTCCGAGGTCCAACTTCTTTTAAGACTTAGTGCCGAAACAACGCTCTCGCAAAACGAAGGCGTAAGAGAACGAATCCGGAGGCGCATATTAGGAAAGGAAATAATTAACCGGTGGAAGATATAGAATTAGACACATTTGAGCACAAAACAGACTTTCATTATCTTAATAAGGGCCGTGGCAATCAACTAAGAATTCTTCTTAAAGAGTACTGAACTGAATAACTTTGCATTTGAGTCCAGTGTATTATTTTGCATACCTTAACACGGGAGGAGGTTTTAAAAAATATTCTGGAGCATAACCTGGAAGGTTCTCTATTTCTGGGTTATTTTTCTGCTCTAATTATTGTTGATTTTAAGCGTTACCGCAGCAGAATTCCAGAATTTCCCTGCATAATAATGCTTTATTACTGGTTTCCGATGAAAGTATTCTGAAGCTCTTTTACAAATTTTTAGGAACAATAAATATATTTTACTTATACGATTTGGCGAATCATGTGCCACTCAGTGGGATGAGTGTGAATAAAATTGATAAACCTTCCCAAACGGCTGTTGTATTTTTTTCTTAAAAATTTTAATGATATTTTACAATGTTCCAGTATTTTCAGCACTTGGCCATAATTGGCCGCAAGCAATTTAGTGGATAAAAAGTTCATGCTCATTTAAGTGTAAGTACGTGAATGCAATAGAACTACTCCTGTTTTGATTAAATTATAACACTTTCAAATGTGCTAAAATGTTCGCCTTTAGTTTTTAATAGCTGAAGAGCATAGATGTTTATCTGCAAACAACGTATGGCACGTGAATTATTCGCGAAAGTATTTAAGAAATCGGTTTTGCTTGGCATTATATCCTTTTGAATCGGAGTCGTTCGACGCACATGGGAAAAGCTGGATGTTGTCTTGAAAGCGTCTAAATCCCAGACTTAAATGTCAAACAGCACTGTCGTATTTCTCGGCGTGAGTTGGTGCACTTGTACACGGGTAGCCGCTTTTAACGATTATTGACCGGCTAAGATCCTCATGAATTTTACAAGTGCACTAGGAGACTAATGGCGGATTTATGTCCAAGGTGGGAAATTCCACGTATGGTTTAAAAACCCGGAATTCGACCCGGCAGAGTCCAACCTCGAGTAGGAGTAGAGCATGGAAAATGGATTTCTGTTTTTCAATATTATTTTATGTGCAACGTATTATCCTGGATGGGTTGCAAACACCCTCTTTATTGTGACACCACGAAAACTGTTTTATCAAGGGTGACTAGAGCTGTTTAAATGCGGGTTGCCAACGTGCTTACGCCAACAGCATATTTCTACACTCTAAGCGTTTGATTGCATCATCTTTATGACTACACTCAAGGGCAACTCAGATTAATTTAAAATAAAATAAAATTAGAAGTGTGTCTGGTTTCACCTACTTTTACTTTAGTGGCTGGCTAATCCACCTAACTGAGAAAATGGACAACCTGGTTCGAATCCGTATTTTTAAAAAAATGGTTCTCCATGGTGAATTTTGTGTTGAACAATAAGTGTTCCAGCAAATCATAACATTTCCGTTCCATGCAACTATGTTGCCTATCGTTATCTCAAAAATATGACGAGGAATGAAAATGTTGACCGTCACTCATGCTGTCCGCGGTTGATGTAAGTACCACCGTGCATTTTCCCAAAAAAATAGGGAAAGAACGTAGGGGAAGTTATAATGGCAGTGGTAGTATTAGAAGTATTACTCAAGGTAGGTCAAATGCTATGTTCATAAATGCTTTAATCGAGATACGTTTCAAAAAAATAAGTGAAAGTAGTTATTGCTCATTAAAAATCTTAATTCCTTGCTTCTGTTATTTTCCTTCATTTTTCCCTCGGATCAAATATCTTTTTTCGGATGTGTACGTATCTGCCATAGGTATTTCGAAATTGTTTTGATGGGGTAGTCGCGGTGGTCGCAATACGATGGATCCTACGTATTCCCGAGTAAAGAGATATCAGTTTTCTCTCAACCCCCTAATATCCTATCCTCTGTATATGTAATACCTTATATTCAAGCATGCTATCACTATATCCATCATCCTGAAACCTGTTCCCCTTTATTCCTGTTACAAGACAGCCAAGGACCTGTAATAGATTTCCATCACGTAAATCATTATTTTCAGTGCTCAGCCATGAGACCATGAGTCCATACATCTGAGTCCATGTCCATGAGACCATGCTGCCCTCGTATAATGGATGGGTGTAGCATTTATAAACGTCTTATTCTAGTATAGATGGCCAGTCGACTTCCGCTTTTCCAGGGGCTTGTTTTGTGGCTAACTCAGCCAATTCATTTCCTTTGATTCCGACATAACTTGGACCCAAAGAAAAGATACTTCGATGCCACAAGTGATGTGATCTATAATTGGACTACTGGGCTGTAGCCTGTAGCCGTTTGTAGTCCCACAAACGCGTGTTCGCTCTCCTGCTAGTTGAGTAGTGGTGGAAAGAAGTGGTGATTTATATGGTCCGATGCCAAACACTAAGGGGTTTAGGTGTTTTTATCCTTCTTTTTTTAAGGCAATGCACCATGACCTTGGTTCGAGCACCATCGATTTTCTATGTGTTATAAAACAATGTGTTAATTTTTTTCATTCAAAACCTACAGTAGAGATTTAATTTAGGCTTTAGGAATGTTTTGTAATTTCATTTATAAGTCCACATATCTAAATTATTACTAACAAGTGTCTCGATTCTTTTTGCATGCATATCATTTCTAAGCTTGTTGGAAAATAAATAGTGTATATTTGTGCGGTAGACTATTTTCAGCCCTATTAGGCTGTTGTTCCTTTGGGAGGGCGAACCCTATCTTCCTAGAGGTCCAAGTCTGCATTCTAAAAATCTCGCTTTCAGTTGTTTTCACTTTATTATCTCTGTCAACATAGAAGAACTGACATATCTCCTACCCAACGTCCCGTTGCCATGTTCCAGCTCCGATTTTGGTTTTGGATCGCGTGAACCCATTTCTAGGATTAACTCATTTTGCGGGGTGATAAATTGGTCACTGCATTACAGTGCATTCGTGTTGCATTTTTATTGATGCCGATGGATTGGATACTTTTTCAAGACCTAGTGTTGTGGGTTACAACCTCGGAAAATATGTACCTTTCAGAGTGGTGTATTTTAAAAATATCCTTGTTACGGCGTCCACGTATTACGCACGGGTTTTGATTTACGAAGGAGTCTATTGTAAGAAGTGTATATTTCATTTATATTTTACGTGCGACGCATCGCCTATTCGGATTTATCAGAACAAATCCGCTTCTGAGAATTTGGATGAGAAGTCAACCTTCACCTCACAAGGAGCTCGGAGATACAAGTTTGGAAGGTATTTTTCTTTTTTACCCTCCCCATTCGCTCTTTCTTCCGCCTCGAATGGCCCGCATTTTCCCACTCTGTCTTCAATTCCCCTCCTTTCTCCTCCTCTCGCCAAACTCCCTCTCAACCGAGGTGGAGGCCAGGGCTTTGGGATGCTTTTCTTACTGTGCGTCAAGAGTTTCCTCTTGCATCATCTTCCTTTCGTCTTCCTCAAGGTCTCATTCACCTTCTTTGTTTTGTCAATCCCTGAGCTAGTTTTTCCCCGTACGAGGAAGCTCTGTGAGAAAAACCGTCAATCTCCCTCTTCTCCTCCCCCCCTAACACTCGCCTGCTTTTTCCTTCTCAGCACCGCAATATCTGTCGGCGTATCACACGCTTACCACTAACAGCTGGTCCAACCCTTCCCTCTCACTCCCTTCAACCACCTCCGCACACACGCTCGTTCGTACATGTGCTATTAGTGGTTCACTTAAGGAGCTCATTTCCACAGTTTAATTTCTCTTGTTTCCGGCCCATGTAACTCGAGTTCCAACGGATTTATGTTTCGTAAACCTTACTTTTGTTCTTCAAAAAGGTTGCGTGATTAATATTTTTCGCGATCATCCGTAAATGTACTGTAAGAATTTTTCTTTAATTGCAAACGATGCTAAATCCGTGGTACACTTAAGGTAAGAGTTTCTTATTTCGGGGAGACATAGATTTTAATTCCATTAGGCGTTCGCGATTACGTCGCCAAACATCACTTCAACCTGCACACTTTCAATGGCAATTAAATTAGTTTTAATGGTGTAAAAATCGCAAATTGAGTTCTATAGAATACCCTGTTCTTAGTATTTTTTATTATTAATATCGTCATTTATGCATATTTTTTAGCTCTCCGGGTTATACTGCGGAATAACGAAAGGTAACATTTGTTGTTATTCGAAGTTTGTGCTTATTTATGTGTTTTTGTTTAAGGCATACTCGTACACCCTGCCACACACCCTTGTGTCGGCTTGTAATATGCAGATGAAGAAAATTAAACTCCATGGAGTGAGGAAAGTCGTGGAAAAAATATTCCTGGAATTATTGAAATATCTGGGATCCTTCTTGTATTCCATCCCATTAATGAGGATGTTATTCAAATGTTGCCTATTAGTCCTTGGCGCTCGTTCTTATGTAGTTAATTATTATTAATCGTATCACATCATAATGTTGCTCTCTATGAATTTATTTATTCTCATTATCGTAATAAGTACTTTAATTACGTTATAATAAAAATATGCAATGGTTTTCTTTAACTGTTCTCTGTTTCTCTTTAATCCATTTTGTTAGTATATATTTTATTAATACCTCGATACGTGCATGAAATTTCATACACCCCTTTTCTTTTCGTTTTGAAACTTCAGGCGTTCATAGTACATTCCTAAAGCTCACATGAATCGTTTGTTGATGTATGAGTTGAAGTGCTAATGTAATTTCCTAAGCTAAGCTGTAGCCAAGAAACACGGATCATTTTCGGTACGGGACTTGAGCTCTAGGCGGGTACTATGCGTGACCCTTAATCTCCATTGTGGGAAGTGTTTTAATGGTTATAATGTTCTGGATTTTCTTTATTTTACAACTTTCGAAAGGATTTGATTTAATTAATTAATGGTTGGAATAATAAGTAAAATTGGATTGGCAATTTTTACTTCGTACCGAAAAACGTTTCCGTGACCCTTATTTCGTGCACAATACTCCTGCCTTGGTCTTAAACAGATGCTATCGTTTTTCGGAGTTAATAATTAGTATGATTTGTTTGCTCACCGTTTGTTACGTAAACGCTCAAAGATATAATTAGAGTAAATATCATTCGAATATTTTTTTTCGCAATGGCTGTTCATGCATCCCCATTGCGCTTCTGTATCCCATTTAAGGTGAGCAGAAGTGATATGTGCAACATTTGGCTTTGGTCAACAAGTTTTGGGATAGACGGAGGACCCTGAAAATATATTTTTTTTGCGAATGAACTTAAAGGTAGAACTTTGACAAAATGTTTTCGGTTAACCTTTCATTTCTAATTAAAATCCAGTGATTTCTGGTGATTAGCTGGCGGGTGCACTCTAGCATTCGCAGTTATTTGACTCACTCGGTTGAACCCATCGGTCTTACTTTCGCTAACAAGTTGCCCAGGGATGTTGTTGAGCGCTCTTCCTTTTTTTTTTAGAATTTATTTACCCACTTTACCTCCTGGGGCCTTGGGTTCTGATTCTTTTCGTCTCTCCAGCTATCAAACAATATTTCATGCCACAGCGCGGGAAAGGTAGCGGTCTGTGAAAAATTACAGGAGTTTTATGTGCTCCACAAACTCAAATGTCGGGCAGACATTGTTTTAGGCCCAAATATCTCTTTCCTGCTAACAGCCTTCCCCGCTCTTTCCTTTTTCTCTTCCCGTGATTTATTATGCCTCCAACCCAATTTTCCCCCTTTTTGTGAGCTCTACTAGTCGAAAACGGTACTCCTATAATTCAGAAAGTTTAGGTCGAGGGCTAATTTGCATTACTTTCCATATTTTGACACTTTGTATTTCGTTACACTATTCATGACATTAATACAATATTTTTCCACCTCACGGAATCTCTCATCCCTATTGCATATCAGTTACATCAGAGTTGTCTTATTCTGTAATAGTTGCCATAGTATTGAATTCAATCCACATAAGAAGCCTTTACAGGATAAAAGGTCTGCTTCTTGTTATGGAAGACGGACGAAGGCATATGGAGAGACAACTCGTTGAAAGAGGCTTTAGCTTACTTTCTAAGCAAGGCCTCATTAAACCACAGTTTTTCATGGCCTATTGGCCGGGTGTTGTACTTGAAAGGGCAACCAATAGGCGTTTGTAATTCTGAGAAGACTCATTTTCTCGCTTTGTTTAGGATCGCAAAAGAGAAATTATAAGTTAATATGCTATGTTTTCTTCGCAGTGCTCGTTGCTATCTGTCTTTGAACACTGAATGAAATTCATCATTCATTCATCAGGAAAAGTCCCACTACTCTTTAAATTCAAGCTTCAAGCAATAATTTAACTGCCATTATAGAGGTGCTCATCTGTTCTTTTCGCTCACCTCATCATGTCTTTGAGCACGTAATCAAAGTTTATGATTAACAAAATTCCAACAAATATAAGTTCAGGTTTCATGTACTGTGGTGGAACACTAAGCTCTGAACCAGTCAACTGTATTTCAGTGGTACTGAACCGTAATTATTGACGTGAAATAGTTTATCTCTTTTTGATGAGACTTAAATTTCGGATTAAACGGCGAGTAAAAAAGAAACTTAAAAAATTACTAATTCTCACATTAAATTATTATCGTGGATAACAAATGAATTTATTGGCACGAGTTTCCGAGAAAGCGATATACCGAGGTAGAGTTCGCAGAAATCCATACACATTTATTTGCATTATTTATCGAAGGAAGTTAGTAATACCACAACTTTTGTTTCTTATGCCCAAGGTTGTTGTCTTTTAGAGATGTTTATGCATATCGAAGTTGATGGTTCTCAAAGAGTATGGTCCGCCTACCCAATTAATATCCCTGAACAGATCTGATTATTTTTCTTTCTGCTATTGTAAGTCAGAAGTTTCAAGTTTCGTTATTTTAGCATTCTTCAAATTGTTAGTTTATCTCCTTTTGCATGGCTTATACCTTTTCGCGTGAACTTCCCCCATACCATTTGCCGTTTCAATGTCCTAAACTAGCGTATTGTGACCTTGAATTTGCGTTTGGGATTATTCTCGCGCCTCTAGTTCCCATTGAATTGTTTCTTCGCCAGTCTTATTTTTATTCTTTTCTTCTTATCTGAGAAATTATTATTCTATGGAAAGGGAATAAATGGGGAAAATGGGGCCGTTGCCCATTTAAAGCTTAACAGTAGTTGGGACCATTATTTTTAAGCTATATAAAGAACTGAATCGGATTTTAAGTTAAAACGTACTATAAGGTAGACAAGCCATATTTTGCTGCGAATTTTGACTTTTTGTGTATTATCGTTGTATGTAAGTGATAAACCTTTTATGCCCGTCATAGCTAACTTAAAATGGAATCTTTAATAATATGTCAACGTAAACTTTTGCTGTTTAAGATGCCAGTGTAAAGGCCCGTTTACACGGGGCAT
>LYUA01000097.1:834182-848158 GCA_002093875.1 Calopteryx splendens
GTAAGCGGGCCTTAATGAATGCCAATAATTAAGGCAGTGATCGTTAAATTACCATTGAGTATTTTTTAATAAAGCTTTAATGCACTTCCACGTATATAGAGAATATAATATCACTTCAACACAGAATATTTAACGTTGTACAATTCGATCATTACGTGCCTACTCTTCGGTCGTCTTCCCATCACCTGGGACGTAAAATTTGTGTATGTAATATACCTATAAATATTTACTTTCAAAAATCCTTCAAATTCAATTGTCTTAAAAACTCTTCTTTTTATAATGGATGTATTATCGATCATCCTTTGTTTAGTGCTCGTCGGGTCTTTAATCAGTTAAAAAAATTAATTCAAATTTCATAATTCAGTTGAAATGCAAATGGCTTGATATTAGATCAGATTTGAGTGAGTTAATGAATATCACTTGATTATAATGTTAAAATATTTTTTAAGAATTCATTTTTTCCTTGATCAATTCGCAACCATAACAATATATGAATAATGATAGGGCGCAATAAAAATATATTAGTTCATCTTATATAACTCCATAATGATGGGTTACTAGAAAAGCTAAACATCTCCTGACACACGCCATTCAGGCGGCTAGCAAGGTGTGCTGTAGGTGTAGATAAAACCTCATTGAGTGCAGATGTTGCTTTCTTGTGTGCGTTCACATTGTTCTACTTGTCTTACAGTAGAGATTAATGGTGGTGCCTTTAGATAGAGGAAAGTCAATTCCGTTCTGTTTACCGGGGCGGCCTAGGTCCAGGGTCAAATATTGATGAAAATGATAAACTTACTGTCTAAAGAATTAAGTGCTGCCTCAGAAACTCATCATCTATTTTAATTGAATGATGAATGGTTAGGATACCCCTTCGGCAATGAGTCCCACTATTCGCCTTCATGCCTGGAATAACTTTTTAGGGAATGAATTGTGTGTGAATTCACATGAAAATACAGTGCCTTCCATATAAGGACATTTTTTAAACTACTTATGGATTTAAACGCGCGAAATCTTTCTCTCACAACTGAACACATTCAAAATCGTTCGGGGTGAATTCCACGACGCATGAAAAAATTAAAAGCTGTTGAAATGGTGCTACCGTGATTGATGTACTGCTTTGCTTTATTTTTCCTGTGTATTTATCCGTAGGGGTTTTAATTGTTTCACGGTCAGATTTCTGTTAATAATGCTATCGCTAAAAATTTCTTTTCTTGTGTAACACAATGCTTCCAGTCAGAGTCATGTTATTGAGGGTGAAGTTTGGGTAACATGCAACAATTACACCCTAATAAATAAAACCTTTTAAATTTATCAACACCGGAACATTCATTAAAAGTTGTACACATATATATATTATATTAATTTTGTCATTTCAGCTCGATAAGTGCAGACTTTCAGTTTCCGCATGATATTCACCTTTTACCTTACTTAATTATTCCTGGGTTCAGAAATATATATTCTCCATTTGTCTCTTATTCTTCATTTCTCGTTGTTTTTCAACTGGTTGTCTTCGTAAGATTTCACTTGACACTTTTGTGCAGATGACATATATTGGCTTTGATTTAAATTTATATTCGCACCTAACATTTTTATCATGTTTTAAACATCATAACCGAACATAGAACATAAAGTCAGAAGCCCTCTGGTAACACATATACACAGATATATCTTTTTAAGACTAAACACGCTCGTCGTGGTTAAAACAAAGCATAAATCACATTGAAGTTGCTATTCAGTTTCTTTTTACATTTACTGTTATATTGGAGGAATCACGCCAAAATTGATATTTTTTTCTCGTAACTTTTAGAATTTTTAGCTTTCAAGCACGTTTTTTCCGTAGAACATTAGTATTGGAAGAATCAACTTACAATCACCATATTCACTTTTTTTTGCTTCGAGTAAGGAACTCCTCAAACAGCATTTTTGCGCACATAAACTCTCTCGTACACATGTATGTAATCTATAAATACCACAAACGTTACTGAAGCATCGTACTTTCACCTAGACATACTCTTCCTCACTCGCACTTCACCGAGCATATTATTTTCACGTGACAATGGGTGAACCTCGTGAAGCAGCACAAACACTCGCAAGTGTGCCATCAAAATTTAAATCCCCCTACTTCACCTTTCCGTATCGGCACAGGAGAACTTTCTTAAAAGCCTGTCTGAACACTTTGTTGAATATGGTGTAAAACACAGGGTTAACCATAGAGGAGGCGTATCCCAGCCACGTGACCAGGTCCACCACACCCTTGGACACACGCGATTCACACTCGGGGCACAGAGCTGGCACTAGGTTCAGGACGAAAAAGGGTGCCCACAGCACCACGAACGTGAAAAACACCACGCCGAGCACTTTGGTCGCCTTCTGCTCGAGGCGGATGCTCCTCCTGTGCTTGGACCACGTGCCCCTTCGGCCACCACCGCTCGTTCCTCCGCCCCCGGTCCGGGGCCTTCTCCGGGACTTGAGGATGACGTTGGTGCTTCTGGCAAGTGGGGAGCGGAAGGAGCTGCCGCGGGAACGGGACTCCTGAATTGTCGGCGGACCTTCTGCGGTCACCGCTGTCCTCCCCAGCGGCGAGAGCCCGGCCGTTGAAATCTCCACCGAGTTAGTCCCACCCAAGCGCTGAGGGTGCCACGTGGCGACAGTGTCCAACCTCACGGTGGGTTGGCTCAACCTGGACTCCGAGTTGGTTTGGCTTCGCTCGCTCGCGGCTTGTCCAAAGTACGGGCAACGGCAAGGTGGTAGGGGGAGCATGGGAACCGGCTTGTCGTTGTGCTTTTCTCCCTCTGATCCACCGTCTTCGTTCGTTTCTGTCACCGTTACCGTTACCTTAGCTGAAAGGGAAAATTTTCTTAGTTAATGGTTGCCATTAAACGTGTAACCAATTTTTCAAATTACCTTGAACGTGAGAAGTAATTTGACCTTGGATTCATGGCTCATATGAAATATATCCACCGAAGGTCGAAATTGAAATGGATGGTTTTAATATAGAGGCGCAGTATCAGTCGAAAAATGGAATTGTCAGAAAAACCAAATGAAGGTTGTACCATGTAACTACTTGTGTAGAGTGAATCATGGCTTGCACACTTAAAGTAAGGAATACCATTCTCGAAAAAAAACTTTTTCACTGATAGCTAAACTCAAAATTTAGTCCCTTAAATCTTATTGATCTAATTTAGCTATAAAGAAGTATCTTTAGAATGTTTTGTATAGTTTCCGATGTATCTTGTATCCTATGAAAATTTATTTTCAAAGCTTGTCGATGTTGTTGGATAGTATTGATTTTCAACATGTGTTATATCCCGTCTCACCCGCGGCGTCTCCGTTCGCCTCGGGCTTCGTCGACGCCCCCTTGCTTTCCGTAGTCTCCACGGCTGCTGCCGGCCTCTCGTCCCCGTCCTCCTTGGACCCGCTGTCCCCCTCCTCTCCCTTGGACACCACCTCCGTCTCTTCCCTCTCATCCCTGTCTTTTTCCCCTTCCCCATCGCCCTTGCCCTCGCCTCCTGACCCTTCCTCGCCGTCACGACCCTGGTTCTGCTGCTGCGACTTCCGGTGCCTCCTGCTGTGGTGGTGGTAGTGGTGATGCCGATGGTGATGGTGGTGGTGTCGGTGGCTCCGTCTCTTGCTGCTCTTGTCGCAGCCGTCCGGATCCGTCACGTGGATCGGCGGCGGACGGGGGCCTGCAGGGCTGACCTCGCTCCGCCGGTCCGAAGGCTTCGGGGGGCTCGGGGTAGATGTCCTAGGCGAAGACCTAAAGGCAAAATTAACAGATCAGCCCTGGTGCTCTTAATCTGTGGGTAGGGCCTTCAATTAATAAGTTAATATGGTTGCGCTGTAATCCTATGTTGTATGGTTACGCGAAGAGACGCTTTTTGTGCCAGAGAGTGGTTTCGGTGGGGGTGCTGTTAAGGGGGAATTAGGTAAACGCGAAAGGTGAGTTTCCATTCGGGTGCCCTAAATGGTAATCAAATCATTATATAATTTAATGCTATTATTGAACAAAGGTGCAGCATTGTTTATTCGGTAATTTTATTTTTCATAATTATCCATAAATAAACTGTTTTAATGCATCAAAATTCGTTAATTGATTTTGAGGCGATTGAAGTTAAATGGAGTACATTAATTATTCAAAAGCTAGTGTTAATTCCTCGTGAAGCTGACATCCAGTATTAGTCTAGAGGGGAAATGTTGGGGATCACTGGATTATTCAGGGATAATGGTAGCTCTAGTTATATCGGCTTTAATAAGCAGAATTTTTCACAGATATGGTGAAATTATTGATCTTTCTAATTGAAAACGTTAATTCTTTTGAAAATTATTTCACTGCGTTATTAAGCATAGGCAGAAGCATAGAACTGTTTAAACCATGCTCAACGCGTTTAATCCATAATATTTTTCATTTTAAAGTTGGTTTATTACCAATTTTCTTTAAAAGAGCTAACGACGTAATGGGAGGTTAACCTAAAGTTGCAATATGACGAATGCATTACGTACCTACTTATACGTTAATTGATGGGGTTATTGACTAGAGTACTAAAATGCCAAATGTTGCTGTACAGAGTAGAGAGTCCATTGATTTGTAGTTTTAAACTATTATTTTTTGCCGGAATTTTAATGCGGTTGAGTCAAGGCCGCCTGAGAGCCGAAAACATATTCACTATTGTGATTCGATCAGGAATGTGTGCGAGAGGCTTCGACGCTGGCGAAGAGGGAGGAATTAATTTCGTCGACCGACTCACGTGGAGTTCGCTGTTGAAAAGGTGGTCGCCTTCGGCCGCGACTCCACCGACCTGGTCGGCGGGGAAGAGGAGATGAGTGGGTCGGGTGAACTCTTTGTGACGACAAACTCAAGACCCCGCGAGAGTCGCAGCATTTCGGCGCCAAAGCGGTGGAGCGCCGGCATGGGACCTGGGGAATCGCTGTCGTCGTCGTCATCCCAGGTCGAATCGGGTTGCACGGGTGACAGGTTGGCCGGGAAGTGGTCCGGCCTAGGGGTGAGCAGACCCAGCTCGGTGGCGTCCTCGGTGTCCGTTGTGGTCGTGGAAGCGGTGTTGTTGCTGATCACTACACCTGACAGCGATCGGGCGGTCGCGGACCCCGTGGAACTACATAGGGACTAGATCGAGAGAAGATTTTCGGCTTTGGTTGTGAGAATTTTTTTTCTTAATTATATGCTCTTTCACTTTCCCCGTGTACCATTCAAAACTTAATCGTAAACATTGTCCGTGAACACGTCATGCAGTTTTATTATTGGCAACGTAGTACCAACCTTGAATATATTAATGTTGAATTACAAATCTTCCATGCGCAAGAGACTGGATATATTATTATAGAAACTTAGCCAGGGCAAAGGCGAAAACTTTCTCAAATCAGAGAAATCGAGTAGTTTCATGTAAAAAATTCATAGCTGGATCACATCGTCATTTAAACGGAAGAGCAATTTTTGGAATATGTTAAAAAAATCATGTTTCATTATTGTTTTATGCTTAAAGAATTTGGGGCATTGGAATGGCAGTCAAATTATCCTTCAGAAATCACCTACAGAAAACAAATATGATGTCTTGAGCCAGAAAAAAATAATTTCTTTACATTTGATGATTCGCAGACATGGCTGAAAGCCCTGGTTAATTAGTTTATGTATTACCAATTAAATTTGATTGCCATCGAAGATTTTATAACCCTTTAATGCGTGATCCACAAATGAAATCGCTGTACCACATATAGTAGTGTTTTAAAATCTTCGATATAATCTCAAAATAATCGCCCCGGGTGAGTATAAAATACGGAAAAGAATGGAGCAGTAATATAACATTTTAGAAAACCCCGGACCAGTGATATGTTTTTATAAATATCTAAACGTAGATTTATTCAAATTTAAATAATAATCTATTATACAAATGAAATGGGCTATTAATTAACTCATTTTTTATTAATGATGGAGGCTTTTGTGATTGCTTTGGTAGAAAACGATTAAAATAAGGTGGAATTGACGAAAAACAATGAAGTTATACTCTACTTACATTGGGAAGATTAGGGAAGAGAGGAAGTTGGATGAAAGGTATCGCAGGAGGCAGAATGGATGGTAGGTGGATGAGGCATTGAGCTGATGAGAGGATGCTGTGTACAGCATTAAAGGGAGATAGTTGGCCAATCGAAAAAGGGGAAGGAAGGTTTTGAGAATTGTAGACTCTGCTAAGGTAAGTAGAAATTACAAAGAACTGAAGAAGTCAATATTATAGGGCAAACGGATTTTGAGCGGAGTAAGTCCATCCAGTAAGTGACACGTAATGATTGTTTGGACCCATCCAAAACCTACCTTCCTTAGGCCAACTATCTCTGATTATGTGATGAAATTCGTCCTAATAATACCTATTGCTACTTAAAATGTTGCTATTCTGTTCAAGTTGTGGTCCTATTCAGTTCCCTACATCCACAAAATGGCGATGACAGGAAAACTAGAGAGATTACGGAATGCTATTCGTCTTACCATTGCGGCGACGATGGGTGAGGGTGCGGTTGGCGACCCTCCTGGGGAACCCCCTCTGACCCCAAAACCTCGTCTCCGGCGTGCGGCGGCAGCGGTGGGCGCCGCGGCGGCTGACGTCGCGGGGCTGTTGTGGATCCGCCGGGGCGTCCGGGTGGGGGTGGAGAGGGGCGAAGAGGTGGAGGTGAGGGTGGTCCCCCCGCCGCCCAGCCACGTGCTCCTCTGCGACCAACCCCCCCCGAAGCTGCCGATGTTCTTCATCTGCACGTGCAACAGCCGGACGGTCAGGGCGTAAGTGAGGAGCATTACAATGAGGGGAATGTAGAAGCACACGATGGAGCCGATGAGCTTGTACAACGGGTCCGGGATCTGGCAGTCGCCGTCCACGAGCACGGAGTCATGGTCCTGCGAACGATTGAGCATGTAGTACACCATGCAAACTTTCGTGCACTAAGGGAAGCCACAAAATCTGTTTGAAAATATTACTCCTAATGAAAAATTTAGCGTCCCACGGCTATTATTGGACCTATGATGGGAGGCGAGCCAAGCATGAAAATTAAATTTTAGAAAATCGCTACTTGAAGCTGTTAATTGTCTCCCAGAGAATAATTTTATCTCAGCAATGCCGTTGAACTGAAGTAGCATTTTTAGCCCAGACCGCTGATAGGATATTAAGGAAATATCCCATCACCAACCGATAAAATAGATCCCTCGCACAACGCGAGCATAATCGTAGGTACAATTGTTAATTGCGAAATAAACTAATTATGCATTTAAAAAATCTGCTTCAAATATTGAAATACTCTCCGGCCTCGAATTGGATGCATTCCCGTTTATGATTATACGAAATATACGTTTTCGAAACATATTAGTTTGTTTATTACGTGGATTCGTATGACCTTTCATTCGCTCGTATGCATGGAATAAATAAATTACCTTGGAATACATGAGTGACAGAGGTAGAGACATAGCGATGGAGAGGAGCCAGACGAAGAGAATCTTGAGAATGACTCGCTTCCTGGTCTTGTGGCTTCCGAAGCGTAAAGGGTACCGCAGTGAGAGGAAGCGGTCCACGCTTATGGTGCACAGGTGCATGATGGAAGCCGTGCAGAAAAGCACGTCGAGGCAGATCCATCCCAAGCACCACGCTGAGGACAGTGGGAAATAACCTGAAACACAAACATGGTCAGTGAAATTTAAAGTTGATGAAGCTCCACTTAATGCGTGTCAGGGGAACTTTAATATCAAGTATATATAGCTTAGTCGCCGTTTCGTCAAGTTATTAGGTACTAAACTACCAATCTCAGAATCGCTAATTATCCGTGCAGGTGTTGGAATTTCGTGGGAGTCCGATATTTTCATTTGACACCTTAATTAATTTAAATAGTTTCACTGTTCTCATTGGCTTCCATTTGTTATTTGCAGCTCAATATTTATCCACTTTTAATGGCATTTAGGCTCGCAATTCGAGTTTCATGTATCTTACATGTTTCAAGTCTTTCATTTGGTGTGTACACAATTTAAATTCAAGAAGCATCATAATAGTGGTTATGCGAGTTCATGCTATGGATAAAATAGTCATCTACCTATACGTTGACATAAAACCTTGAACGCCACCTTTGGGGTGTGTGGCAGGGGGTGACTCCACGCCAGGCATACACTATGGGAATCGCACTAATCAAAGGGGCCATGAACCGAATAAAGGACATTTGCAATAATAATACACAGTAATTTAGCCGTCACTTGCAAGAACTACACATGAAGGTTAACGCACAGCTACGTTTTATGCTACAAAGGTACATGCAAAACATTTACTACATGCTATTACTTCATGCAATAAAGGCAACATTAAAAGTAAAACAGGTGAAGAATAACAGGAAATTAAATACACCAATGTTCACATGCAACTATATTTCCACTTGCCATCCTACCTATCTTTTCTTCACTATCGCTTTCGGCGAGATTATTATGGTTCTTAATTCTTGCTGTGGTTCCGAATTGTTTGAGGGAAGAAGGTGTTTTTATATCTATTGTTGGTGCAGTATATTTCTCTTATTTTATGTGGGTTATGGTATGCCGATTTAGTGTGTAAATAATATAACATAAACGATCTAAGAATTTCCCAGTGACTTTCTATGCATGGGGTATGTTTTCATGCAGCGTTTGCATTCAATGTGATTTGAGCATTGATGGTGGTATAAATTTGAGATTCCAAATTGGAATCGGTCGTGATTCGGCTATATTCCTCTTCGAAGGAATTGTAAGCCGTTCTCGTAGGAATCGAGCCTCGCCTAAACCATCCTAGTCATCCCCTCGCGGTGAAAACGACGCCGGATGGTGATGTCGCTTCGAGGGCGATTTCATTCCTTTCTCACCGCCTCACCGGAATGGGTGTCTGTCTGCCTCCCTGCTTACTGCAATAACCACTCGCATTTGCCGAATGATTCCCTTTCCCCGTCCACTCCCTGCGGCTCAGCCTCGGGGCTGACTCCGTAGATTGCCGAATGTACCCCTCCCATTCCAAACGTCCCCGTCGATACTCCTTCCAAGCCGCAGCCGCATTTCCTTTCACCCAGATTCTTACTCCGTCCCTCTCCCTTCATTTTCCTTCCATCTTGCCACGACATCTCTCGCCTCCCTCACTCCACCCAACCCCTCTTATCTCATGCCCCCCCCCTTCCCGGTTTTGTTTTTTTGCGCGTGAAAGGACCACGAAGATTTCTCAACGCAACGGACGCATTCTTAAAAGCTTTTTTTTTCTTCATACTTTCAGTTTTGGGCTCGAGAATTTCATTTTCCATTCAAAGTCTTCTTTCTGCGTAGGTTGGCAACGACTTGTTTGCTCATGAGTTTCTCGAGTTGAGAGTAAGCGTGGTTTTAATGGAATTCTTTCTGATTAAATTTTCCGAGGGTTTACCGTCATTTTATCATTCATTTTTGAGATGTCAAGCCTGGGAGGATTTCCGCTCCCATACAAATAAATTTAAATGATGGCTAGGCTTCCATTCAAACTGTGGCCGAGTTGTTTCTACCGTGATAAGTTTGGTCGCGAACTTTTTCGCGATTTCTTTATGCAAATATTCTTGTATTCACTAGCGAACCCCTGTATTGTGATATTGGGCGTATATTTAAGGCAATGGAAAGTATGAGTAAAGTATTTATTATAATGAATGTCTTGCTTTTTTCATTTGAATTTGTTTTTCTGCCTACTTCACTTAGTACGGAACTGACTATTACGACCTCGTAACTTCAGAGGTATGATTCAACCATAGCCCGTCATTCTATTGCATTGTGCTATATGTACCTTATTTTTTTAATTGTCTTTTGCTGCTTATGAATGATACGTGCATGAATGAACTCTAAAATGCATGTACTTGGCATGTTATTGATGCCAGTTAATAATAAAGCGTAACCAGTATAACCTTCTCTTCATTAATTTTTGCCGAGATATTTGCTTAATAGACTTTTAAATTTTTAAATTTTCGTCTAAACTATGTTCAACGCTAGGTACTATCGGATGTTAAGAAGTCGCATTTTCAGATATATTCACCATATTCGTGCATGAGTGGCAGGTTTTTTCAATGAAAAATTGGAGATATGTCTTACGGCTTTTATACCATCCCTGCATCTCCTGCCGCACCGAAAGTCGCGAAATTTCCCTATCACGCCTCGGCGCTTCCGTCGCCGGATCCCTCGCGCCCGCCACCATTCCTGCCGAAGAATCCTCGGGGGTGCCGTCGCACTCCTTTGATTCAAATCGCTCTAAAAATTCTCCCATCGTCCAATCGTTCAATCCCCATCGCTTTGGCGCTCATATTTATTCCATACCTCTTGATCTCTCTCCGTCGCCCGCATTTCGCTTGAACCACCCGAATTCCTTTCTACATCTGGTCCCCGATATAACAAAACTCTTCTCATTTTTTTCGCAATATTTTTTTGTGAGGCCGGTGATTCGTTGATCCCCGCCACCATCCCTATCCTGGTCTTTAATTTGAAAACCTGAGACGCCTTGCGAGTGATTTCTCTAGATCTCTCCGAGGGGAGATTGCTTCGTCGCCTTCAATCGCGGGCATTATTATCCTATTCTCCCGGATCTCTCTCACTCCTTCCCCCCTCGGACGATTTTGAGATCAACACCAATCAGGTAGCCCCTTTTTTTCTACGACGATATTTTTTTCCCTCGTCGGATTTTGTGATGGCTCTGCCACCGATTCCCAATCTCTCAACCTCCCGTTCATAGCCTACCGTGCCGTTGACAGCGACACTAAGCTCGTTTAACGGCGAACCAGTTCTTTTTCTCTGCGTCTCTTTAAATTTCATTTCCGGAGATATCTTTGGGTAATAAATCCCTCTCAAAGGTTAATATTTGGCGGAGTTTTTTTTGGAAATGTATACATTTTATCTGAGAGGTTAAAATGATATTCTGTTTGTATTAATTGTTTGTCTACTGAACAACTTTTAATTTTTCTCATTTCTGTTTGGTAATGGGAGCTACGTTTTTATATTCATAGTTCATGAGTTAGTTTAGGCCCCTCGTCAATTACTTGCGCTTCGGTGGAGAGTTGGGTAGTCTGGAGATTTGGGACGATCTTCGTGTTTTCTTTGCTTTATGGGAAGGGAAGGCGGTTGAGAATCTTGCAATTTGCACCTTACCCAAGAATTGCGAGGTTTCTCCGTTCCCCGTTTCTTCCTTCCTTTCACTCTGCTTTTATTACCTGTATCTATCTACATATTCCTAATTCCCGTGTCTCTTCTCTATGAATTCCCCTTTCTCTCTTCTATCCCTCCATCCGCTCCCTCGTTCCCTCTCTTTCTCTTCTTCGTCCCCTCCATCTCCCTCCACTTAACTCTCACTTTCTCTTGCTCCTGTTTCCGTCTTACGGATTACAATTAGCTGACGGTGTTGTCGAGAGGCCGGAGAAGGTCTTCCATCCGCTCTACCTACCCTGGTCAAAACCCACTCAGATCAAAATCTACAGTCTGCCTTTGCCTGTTTCAAACTTTCTCAACTTAAGCAGGTGATGTACCTCTGGCGTCAGATACCCTTGTGCCCTCCCTCTCCCCCAAGTAAGGTGTATTTTCATCAGCAACGGCTTGTATTTGGCGGAGTTTGTAAGTTTTGTCCCTAGCACAAACCCGGAAGACCTTCCACAAAGGGCTTGTGTTCTGCCAGCAAATTTATGCGCTAGGCAAATTCTGCACATCAGTAAGGCAGATAACATGGAGAATGACTTAAAAAGGGTACAGGGCGTACGAATTACTTGAAGACATGTAGACTTGACTAACTGCCTAATTTCTTGCAGCTAATTATTTTTTTTCGCAAGAGCGCTACCTCTTACGTGTACCAAAGCTGTTATTAGAAGGTCTCGCTGTAGGGTCTTCATGGGTAAATGGTATTTGCCTTTGTTTTATCTATCGTAAAAAATGGGCAAAGTAGTTAGGCAATTAGGTGATGCTTTGTGATAAAAAAGAAGTATGTAGTTTCTTACGAAGAGGAGGGACTAGATGATGAGAATTTTGAGCAAAGATTAAAAAAGCCTATTGAAGACTAATATTAAAGAGCGTTCAATATTCAGAAACTTGTTCTCATTGAAAGTGAAGAAAAATGGATCATAGGTGTTTGTGGAGACCTTGGACATGGCACATAGATTGATAAAAATAGGCTTGGTAGAGAAGAGAGCAAACAAATGAGTACATAGTTTCGGGATTTTTCGAAAGGATTTTGGTGGTGAATTTTCAAGAAAGGCAGTAAAATTTGATAGAAAAGATTTTGAGAGGCGAAATTTGTAAAAGTTTGTAATTGAAGGTAAAATTCGAGGTTAGAAGGGATAAAGGAATTTTGCAATTCGGGTGGCAAGAATGGGGGTGTTAACTATGGGTAGGGGGAAAATAGGAATAATTGAAGGTCGTGTTGTTCAGAACTATTTAGAAATCAGGCAGGGGCTGTAATAATGTCCAGTGACTAGAAAAAAACCATCTCTGAATCGTAGGCTACCTCAGTATGTAGGTCCTTATCTTTATAACCATATGCGTTCATACTTTCTACTATATTATTCTCAATATTTTGCACGTGTGAAAGGTCTCGAGTGTGTATATCCATTCAGAGTAAAATATAATAATTTTCCCACCCACACTCCAATATGGCCACTCTTTGGCGTAGCGAGACCATCCCTCCTCTGTTTCCATTGGCCCGAAAGAGATGTTTCTGCTGTCGCGTTCGCTCAGATTTTGAAAGAAGCGTGGCCCTTCACGAAAGGATTTTAGTCCTTCCCTCTCTTTCTTCTTTCTCAAAGGCTCTATCTCACTGGCTATACTCCCACCGACCTTCTTTCGTTCTCTTTTACTCCTCTTTTCACTCTCGCTCTCCATTCCCAAGCAAGACGTTACTCTCCATCTGCATTCGTTCAAGTCAGCTGACGTGTCTTTCCTGCAGAATCTCTCTGTCCATTTCCATCATTTTTACCTCCAAACACTGTTTACGTTTAAACAGTTAATGGCGCCATTCTATGGTCAAAGTAATGTCATTTCTTGCTCGTGTAGTAACGTGAATGTCGGTGTTATTTTGCTTAAATAATACGAACACTTTATTTTCCGCTTACTCTCCACTATGTAACTATCCATTTCCATTGCAGCAATTGTATAGAGTGTAAGAATTGATGTCGAAGCGTGAAGACCGTTGAGTCTGTGACAGAAATTTGATATTTTCGCGACTCGTGATAATACCTATGTAATATTCATGTAGCGAACTTAAAATATAGCATCCACAATTTTATGGAAATTACTTCAACCAAACGGTAATGTTTTAAAAGATCTTAAAAGGACTTAAATGGTACGTTCTTTAACCAAAAATTCTTGGAATTGAAGTGGATGGTTAGGTTCCCTCTTTTTCCCATCAGTAGTTTTCCCCAAAATGTCTTTAAACAAGTTAAACTACGTAATTAGTTTCGAAATCTTTCTCTCGTTTAATTACTTTTATCATTTATTTCAGTGATTAATGTGGATATTGTCTCTTTCTTCACGGTCCCTTTCATCTTTTCAATTTATCATCCTTAGCGTCAGGGAATTTCATTAGTATTACTCTTATCAACGATGGTACAAACTGGAATGGAGGCCAAGGCGTCTCAATTTTTCTATTGAAAAGTGAAAAAGAAACCTCACCGTTTGCCTGAGAGTCTCCCTTTGCGCGTCAAATTCTTTTCTGGGTTCTCCCACGCCCTATCCCCTTCTATAATCCCAACTCGCTCCCTTAAACCATTTTCCTTCCACCCGCACTCTTGTCCTCATCCGCCCCCCGCACACTTTCTCCAAGCACTCTTCCACCCTTTACCCCCTCAGGCACCATTCCCCATCCTCCCACATCGGAAAGGAGCTTATCTGTCCGCCTGGCCCGGCGGAGGTGATATCTCCTGAGCAGCGGCATCGCTCCCTTCCTCTCCCTCCTCCGGTAGCCCCCAAGGGCGCTGCCCCCGCCCGCCCGCGTCCCGCT
>LYUA01000097.1:876582-888368 GCA_002093875.1 Calopteryx splendens
TAAACCCTGATTTCGGAGTAATGTCTAAATTAAACACTAAGTTTAAATTGTCAACCTTAAAATCACTTCCTCCTTTCAAAAGCGTAATTCCTATTGAATTTAGTCGGATGAGCACTTCTGAAGCCTAGCTTAATGTTTAGTATTTTTTTCATGTAGTCGTTTCATATTTAAAAAGCACATTTACGGACAGATATTCTCCACAGGCGGTAAAAGCAACGCAAAATCTCTTGCGAAAGTGTCTTTTCATTGGTTTCATTCTGTTTTTTGGTATGGTAATTCATTCTTTTCAGACCTCGGGACGAATCGTAAATGAGGCTCAGTCGAATATTTGAGCTGAATCATTGTGAATTCAGTGATCATTTGAATTCATTTTAGTTAATCCACGGTTTAGTGTTACATTACCAAAAGTAATATAAAAAGTATAGTGTTAGCTTAATAATCAGTGTACCTTGCATCAAGTCTTGATTTTTTGTGATTAAATTTGATTTTAAGCCGTAAGTTTTTGTAAATCGTCCACTGTCATGCTGTGATAGTTTTGGAAAAATTTGTGTGGTAGGTGGTAGAATTGTTTTCATTGATGCTCGTTAAGATGTAAATTTTAGCCACTCGTCATCATAAATGGAAATTTCAGTTAATTTGATATAGTTTGTGTTCTGATCGGCTGATAAGATTTGAGCCGAAACTGAGAAAAACTAGGATATATGCGGGTATGAAACTTTATACGGTTGGTGCTTAGGTTTTCACATATTTAAGAGTAAACTGAAAATAGCAAAGAGCTTAAGGAAAAAACGGTCACATAGAAGATATTTAAAAATAGCTATCTGAAAATGGCTTTCTACGTTTATTTCGGTTATTTTTTTAAATAGGCGATTTAGGAAAATCTGACGACATCTCTTGAGTCACACAAAAGATTATAAAGATATCGATCGCTTATCCTCCTATTTTATTCTAAATAAAATGCTATTTATAGTAATAAATTAGTTTTGGTTGAATGTATGAGGAGCCATATGAGTCAATTATTATGTTTTGAGTGTGATATGTGTGTGAGCTTGTATTCATAAGAAGAGATCCCAATGATTTGTTTATCGGTGTTCCGAGTAGGCAATGTGCGACTCTGCTATGTATACATTTTATAATGAGTGCACATATATATTGGGATTGTTTTCTTTACTATCGAACTCCAAAATTAAATGCCACGATTAAAGAGATGAATGTTTTTGGGCATGATCGCTGGGCAATGGTTCAAGCATATGGCAGGTGTCTTCTTTCAACCCAGTTTAATATCAACACTAATATAATGTTGGCGAGATATTTTACGCATCATACCGGAGTTCAAATAGTCATTGGGTCTTACTATTATATTCGCTTGCCCACTGTTAGTCATTGAAGTTAAAGTTAATCGTAAATTGGAGGCGCTGTTAGTGACATTTACCTATTTAAAATAATTTATCATGGAGAATCTAGAAAACAGGGATTCATTTTTTGGGCCTGTAGAGTGAAAAGAGAAGATGTATGCATATTTTAACTCGGGCACGCGGAGCACACGATTACGACGATTAGTGTCGGGCTTTGAAATGGCTGAAATCATGGATATTATTTCCTTTACCTCTAACGAGCGTGAGGATCCCGAGCGGCATGACGAGCACGGCGACCATGAGGTCCGTGATGGCCAGCGACATGAGGAAGTAGTTGGTGACGTTGTGCAGCCTCTTCTCCCAAGCGATGGCGAGGCACACGAGGATGTTGCCGGCCGCGGTGCCGGCCACCAGCACCAGCGCCAGCAGCGCCCACCAGTTCGCCCCCTCATCGTCGAACCCCGGCCCTCGCGGCCCCCCATCCGCACTAGCGTTCCCGCCCCCCCCGACGACGTCCCACGCCGTCGCGTTGGAATCCCCGCCCCATAGGGGACCCGCCCCGGAGCCCAGGGCGGCGGCCTCCTCCCACCCGCCCCCGCGGGCAGCCCCCTCCGACTCGGCCCCAACCACCCTGCCGACACCGCTTCCCCACGCTTTGTCACCACCGGCGCCGCGGCGGGGCGTCCCGGCCTCTCCGCTCTCCCCCGCCGCGCCGGACCCCACGTCTCCGGCGCTCTAGCGGAGTCCGGATTCGGCGGCTCCTCCTCCCCGGGCGGCGGATCGCCTCCTCTTCGTCGGCGGGAGTTGGTGCTGGGAGGTCCTCCTCTGGGCTTCCGTCGTCTCCGCCCCCGGCCACCACCACCCCCGTCGTCGTCGAACTTGCGGCGCCGAGCGGTGAGTGGCGGGATGGTCGGAGGGCGTGGCGGGCGCGGGCCGAAACCATGGCTCCCCACCGCGCTGTCACCAAAGAGTAGCACCCCGTCGCGTTGCCATGCCCTCGGAACAAAGCTCCGGGCTGCCGCCGCCTCCTCAAGGCTTCCAGCCTCCGCCGCTAGCTCCTATTCGCCGCCCCCCAGTACTCATTCCACACCTCCTCCCCTGTCTTCCGGCGTCCCTATTGTTTTTTTTAGGTCCGTTAGTTTCGGTTTTATCGCCTCCGAGTTGACGTCTGTGGAAAAAATAGATTGTTTCATTCCAAGGATAAGGGGTTTCATTTTTGGTGCTTAAAATAGTACACTTAATTCATCCCGTTTCGAGCTAAATATCACCAGGATGTTTGTGGGCGTTATCAGGATTACTTTAGGGGAAGAGTTTTATTCTTTAATACTCCTAGTTAACAAAAAAATCATTTTACGTTTAAGATACCATGAATTTATCCAAAATTACTGTATCAGGATTATTCGGAATACATCTCATGTTTAACTCTCAGCTTTTATGCAGTTATTTGTGTTTATATAGGATACAGATATTTGTATTATCATAGATTGTTGAAGAATGTGATAGAGGGTGGTTGGGTAGCCCAATCCGGGGGAAGAAAATATTAATGTCCATGAAACCTGCCTTAACTGGTAGATTACCATTAATAATTATTTTAATAAAAATAGTTGCACATTTTTGTATAATAAACGTATTTCCGATCTTATGTAAAAAGGAATTCTCTTTCTCTTAGTGTAAATTTTGTCTTAAGTGACAATTACATTCGAATTATAATCGTTGATGTCCACATGATCCCCGGGTTAAACCTTCTTGATGTACATTTTATCCTTCTGGTATGTTTATGATGGTACTTCTGAGGAAGAGTGCCTCTTAAATTTTGTTTGCTAGGAAGAGATAAATAACTGCCTTTTGTAGTGTTGAACCTGTCTCTTTCTCACTCGCTTCTTTCTCTCCATTCAAAAACCCTCTTTCCTATAATCGATATAAGTGGTCTTTCACCCTGGCACGAATTTCGTTTCGAGGAATAAAAGGTAATCGTGCGCCTTCGGGTGGCTCAGATGTTGGCCAAAATCGACCTGACGAAAGGGCGAGCCTATTTATTTAATTAATTCTTAGGTTGTTGGAAACAATTAATATGTGCGACGGAAGTAATATCTATGTGTCATTTGGTTTAGGGAATTCAGTTACCTAATTTTCTTTTTATTACTTATAGAACACGTTTTATAGTAATTATTTCATGAGTTAACTTAATCATTTTTTTCGGAACTATGCAGCAGTCGAATACATTTCCATGCCTGTTCGGCCTTGATGTTGGAAATCTTCAAGAGATAAATATTAATATTAAATTATTGCAGAGGATGCTTATTCTAAGGCTCGCAAAATTTAATTTTACTCCGAATCCCACCGGTCTTTCAGTCTAGCCTGCAAAAATCAGCACCAGGATAGGAACGATCGGCACTGGGCTGTGCTTGCCATGTTCTATCGTGGACAAGATGGGAAGAAAATAAAGTGGCATCACTATAAGCCCTCTCTTAAAGGAAGAAACCAAAGGCACACTGTTTAGTACCCCACAGAATGTTCTTAGAGTTCGCTCCACTTGATTTAGTTGGGTTTCGGAATTTTACAGAGGCGATGCTCACCACCGAAATGTGAGCTCCAGCTTAGAGTGGGAAGCCGGTTCCCCAATCATGTCTCCATCGACTGACCTCGATGGCCATCGTGAAAAAATGATGTAATTAAATCAGGTCATACAATCTACCTTTCACCTGGGTGCACCATCAAAGAAATTCTGGTAAAAAATGAAGCTTCCCATATATTCTGATATATGGGAGCGGGCCAATAAATAATGCCTTTTGATGGAACTTCGGGAAGGGAACGTTTCCCATCCTGTTCACCTCTGCCTTGATGTGCTTGACACCTATTAAATACAGAAGGCGATGATCCCATGTAAATTATACTCGTAAACTACCTTTTATTTTATTTAGACTAAAACAAGAGTTTATGTTTGATTTTTGTTTTTCTTTCACAAGTCAATATCCTTGTGCTCGGCGAGCAAATAGAATGAGAGTAACCTCGGGCGATATGTGTACAACAATATGCAGCTTACGGAGCGGGGACGAATTAATCGATGGCGCCTCATGCAACCCAGCGCCGTGCGAGTGTAGAATAGGGGAGGTGGAGGAGGGAGGGTAGAAACAAAAGGAGAAGACCTCTACTAGGCCCTTCAGGTGCTGGATGACGTGGGGTTAATACTCCTGTTTTTGTCACCGTCTTAAATTGGACTTATGCCAAGTTACGTCGAGCCTGTGAGTGGCTTGATGATGCGTTACGCATTAGTTCGTGGTCCGCATTGCAGTTCTAAAATCTTCCTCGGCGAGGCATAATTACCTTAGCATAGCACAACAGGTCTCACTTTTTCAGGAATCTTGTGAAAGGTAATTTTAGTGATTACGCCCCAACTGTAAACGTAATCCTTAGTTCTTTCTTATGCTTGAAAATCGCTGTACTACGCGAAGTTTTTTGCCATCGCGTATCTCATTTTTTTAATAACAATTTTTGGAAAAAATTCGTCATTCCGTTCATTTTGAAATAAGCAGGATTTGGTTTAATCCTCACCTACTATCTACTCAACTACTATCTGTTCCTTACTGCTCGTGTGACAACACGTCACTTTTGTTCTTATTTGCGCGATTGCGGAAGAGAATTCCTTCGCATTTAAAGCTAAAGTATGAAATAAAAAAAATGTTCATGGTGTTAATTTGTCATGAGTCTGCGATTTCCGTTACTCCTTTGGTAAGCAATGCTTTCGTGTTTGTGTTGTTTCCCTTTAGCAATTACGTTGTCCGTTGCACAGAGCTCTCGAGGTTAACGTTCCTAACGCACAAATGGAACTATTAACTTGAGTGTTCATCTTTTAGCACGTTGGCTGTTTTCGGTATAGGTTTATTACGGCAGTCGATTTTCGCGCCGAATCCAGCCATAATTGTGAAACGACCGTTTTATTTCTAGCTCCACGACCTTTCATTTTCGTGATACGACAGGGCAAAACCCTGAATGCCCGTCGTGACTTGGCGCCTCCCAGGCTCCGACTATGAATATTCTTGAGTGGATATAAGGCAGCGCATGATGGATTGGTGACTAATAATATCACGCGAAAGCAAAGGGTTCGTTGTCCTAGATGACTGGAGTAGCAGGGCCATGTCATACTGAGAATACCGGAAGTGACATGGGAAACGCAAAACCTCTCTCCTGAGCCAAAATAAAAGTTGGCTTTTTTTATTCTTCCATCCTCTTTCCTTCCTTTCCACCCACCGCCCTGAAAACTCACCGGCATAATGGCCGGAATCATGTTTCCTATACTTGACCATTACACATGGCACTGTTTTCGTTGGCAGCGACAGTTAAGTCATTAGCAGGTGTGCGTGAGGCACGAGGTATTTTAGCGCCGATGGTGCGAAATCCTGCTCGGATCATTTTCTTTGTCCGGAAATACTGTAAAACTTCAGAAGTTCTTATATTCTTTGGAGTTCAACGCGTTCAATGTCCATAATTATTTAGAAATGACACGCCTTGTGTTGTTCGTACTACGTCCTTCCTCCTGGCCTCTATTGAGCATGAAAGTTCGTGGCATTTAGGGAAATTTTTTCGCCGACTTTATATTTTATTTGAATTAATCCCATTTCGAATTTACCTAGACGCTCAGCCACTCAGTCTATTTTTGTGTGTAAGTAATCCGTAGATCGTATGAAATCGACATCAAGTCTATTCTGCAGTAATAATTTCATGTAGTGGTAAAATTAAATTACGGTGGCAAGATAAAAGGAGCTGCGAAGGAAGGTCGGTCCATAAAAAAAAATAACGCGTGAAACAGTCGGTTCCGTTAACAGGAAGAAGAATATATTCTCAATTATATTGACCGGAATGAGATCAGTACATAATTCTTCCTATTGTTTCTTCTTTTCCACGTTCTTCAATTATCCTTTACGTATCGTTTAGACGAAAATAATACAAAAGGTGGATACACCTAATGGAAAGGGTGTCTACGCCGTTCTTAATTTATCCAACCTCAATCATTAAATGCATAATGAATATTGGGTATTCGTTGTGAGAACTTTAACTAACTCATATTTTGTAAAACAACGTGTCAAAATGATGTGCTTTTAAAATGCTGACACCAGCCTTATTTGCCATCGAAACGTGCAGACGCAGGCAAACCTTTCATTACCAATTTCTTGGGTGCAATGCCTGTGAATAATACCTAGTTCATTAAACGATAGAAATGGTGGTTTTGTTATCTATTGCGTCCTTAACTGAGTTAGAGTACGAGTAACGTTTTAATGTTCGGCAAATTGAACGCTAGATTGAATTGCGTACAAATGCGTCTGCCTTCGCGGTTATTAGGAGCCCAAAAAGGGGGGCGGGATTACGAAAGGGTAAAGGGTGGGAGGTGGGGGAGAAGTGTTGCCGACAACCATCCGCCCTCTCCGCCGGATATGAGCACTCTTTTCGGCCCTTGATCGGAGGGAGTGTGTTAGGGGGGTTTGAATCACCGCTTTTATTCGCTTTCGAGGGGGCATAAGCGAATGGAAATTTCGTCGCCGCTGACCACTTTTGCGGAGGCACCACTCGTGTTGGAGAGCGGAGGGAGAGATCTCTGGGGAGGAAGAGGGGGAGTGGGTGGGTTTGGGGAGCAGTCGTATGATGGGGGAAGGATTCCCTCAAGGAGATATACAGGGGAGGAGGGATGAGCCAGGGTGGGTGGAGTCCCTCTTTGCGTTGACCCCCTCCCTGTCTCCCTTAGCAAGGAGTGCGCTCCTCTTTTCTGGGGTCGTGCACGGGGAAAGGACGTGGGGTGATGGGGAGGTGTGGGGGTGGAGAAGGGATGCTAAGGGAAGTCCCAGGGAGAGGGTAGGCGAGATTGATCGGGCGTGCGAGTAGTGGTGTATGGATTCGGAGATTGCGGGGGGGGAGAGGAGAATGGGGGGAGTGGGGCTTTGAGTAATCCATAGAGATGCCACAGCCCGAAGGGGGCGCTCAATGCATCAAATCCTCCAATTTCGCTTTTTTCCCCGCTTTGCAATATTGGTTCCGCCACGTCCTTGGTCCGGACCCTTCACTCTCTCTCTCTCTCTCCCCCACTTTCCTTCTCCCACCTGTTCTCTTCATTACGCGCCTAGGAGGATGAGGGCGTTTGGGTTTCGGAGCCAGCGCGGCCCAATAACCGCTCCCTCGCAGTGCATCTCGTTTGCCTCCCCCTAGCCCCATCCCCCCCCCTGCCCAATTATGCGCATAAGAGGTTGTTGCTGCTTGCTCTTCGGGCCCGCGTCCATGTCGCGTTATCCGGTATCGACCTGACTCTCAAGCCGTGAGCGGTGAACACGGATTTGATGCTGGTTTACTGCGCTGGTATTTTAATGCCGTGCATCACGAGGGTCAGCGCTGTTTATTATGAATCGTGGTTAGGTGCATGCCGACTCTGTCGGTCGGAGGGGAAATTAATTCCATTAATTATTCCGCTTTTACCTTTGATTCCTTGTTTCATCGCGGTAGTACTATCCCTTCCTTCTAAGGATGGGATTTTTAAATCTCTGCTCTGCACCTTATATTCGTCTAATGGCGGGTTGTGTTTTCTACCCCTACTGTAGGTAATCGAAAGGAAAACTGTGGATTTCTGAATATTGAGTGTTGTAGACACCATTCGAGGCGCAAGTTGAAAGTTTTCACCCCTTTAATTAATTCGAATGACGGACGTGTAATTAAATATAAATCATTTTGAACAAATATTTCATTGAAGAAAGGTTTTTCGTTCTTCCGTATCTTCCCACTAAGAATATGTTGACATATGGAAAGCCTGTTTTTTTCGGTTTGGAAGATGATTTTAAATATTATCAGTTTGATTTATAAAAAGGATTTATTAATAGGAAATTGATATAGGAAATATACAGTGTATAGGAAATAAAAAAGCACCAAAATGCGTCTGTCATTCTATGCCCCAGAAGCAAGGGAAATGCATTATTATTCGTATAATAAATTGATCCTTGGAAATCGAAACATTTTTCTTCATTAACTACAATTTTATTTTGTTTTAGTTTAATCTATGAAACTTTTTGACATTCTAATTCATATAAAATATGACTGAATTTCCATTGTGAAAGGTACCATCACGGGCAATTAAGGATAACTAAGTCCAACTGATAATAAAATCCACATTGCATTATTGCATTTCTATAGCAGAAAGCATTTCTATAGCCGTGGTGTTACAATGAATTAGCAAAAAAGAAAATCCTTCGAAAAACAGAATGATTTCGGAATAAGATCGGATTTAATTAATTTACGACAGATATATATATCGTCTTCTGTCATTCCACCCTATTTTATGTTGTGAAACATTAAAGGGGCGCCCCACGTGGGGTGGGATTTTTTTAAGTTTGGGACTGTTCCTCGAATATGGGGAGTGGGAGATATTAGTCTCATTGGTGAGGATTCTAATATCCCTGCTCGGCCTTGAATTTATACCCGTCCCGCACTTTCCCCTGACCCTCGGAAGAACTCTTGCATGGCCTCCGCTGGATTTACAAGACCGTGCAATTTCCATTCAGCGCGCGGTCCAAATGCGTTGTCTACTGCCATTATAATTTCAGCGGGTCGGGATCACCAATCGCCAGCCGACCGCCTCGCCTGGTAGTGGATTCGAAATCGGCCCGTTACCCTCCACTTGCTCTCCCCGCCCACGGTTGCCATTGTCGTACCCTAATGGCCGCTCTGCCGCACGGAAGCCGCAGGTATGGAAATGCGTTCGACTTCGGTCAAGTGGTAAATACGAACTCGCTCGTTTTTATTCTTTTGTTTCTTTTCCGATGCCTCTATCCTCTCCCATTCCGAGCTGACATCCCCGTTCGGTGACCGTTTGCAGATAATCCACAGCGGCGTGTATGTTCGCTCGGCACGTCGCACTGGTCGCCTGTAGCCTTGTTCGAAACCTTTCAGATTTTATTTTTGGAGTATGAACACACGTGAGTGTGTTTGTCAAGCATCGGGACTGACGTAATTCCTCGTGAACCCCATGCGTTTTGGATGATTGGCGAATATAAAACAACCATTTCCTCTTTTTTTCGTTCACCTTTTCGTAAGGAAATGAGAAACACCGCGACGGAGCATAAATAAGCCTTTAAATAGAGTTAGTCGATCGTTCATTTCGCGTTAATTCCTTGTGCATTTTCTTGGAAGATGAATTAGACGAAGGGAATAACCAATGAAGAAGTCCTATGACGGGTTTGGGAAAAAAATAATTTGGTGGAAAACAATATAGAGAGAAAGAAATCAACTTTCGAGACGTTCTCTAAGGCATAACAACCTTCTCAAGAGTGTAGTGGAAGGAAAAATTGGTGGAAAAAATCGCAGAGGTATCAAAGAGAATCCGCCCAGCAGATAATGAGAGATTCAAATATAAAAAGTCGTAAACAAATAAAGGGGGTCCGAGAAAGGAACCGAGTTATGTGCTGAAGCCAAATAATTTGCGGAATGTTATTTTCTGATGAAAGTTTGCGTTAATCAGAGTTTTAATATGAATAATCCTTTTCCTTCCCATCGGGGCGGGGCGACTCGTTGAGGTGGTTGAGGATAATGTGCATACCTCCGACTATTCTCCTTCTCGCCTCTTCACTTCTTCCCACCCCTCGTTCTCTTTCCCGCCCAAGCCTAAGCTTCGCCGTGCTCTCCTGCCCATCTCATCTCTGTTAAAGCGTTCGTGGTATTTTGGCTCGCACTTTCTCCTCACTGCGCACGAGTTACGAGTCTGGACTCATCGCTCGGGAGTTTTAAGAGGGTCTAGTCTGGTAACCTGACCGCCCTCCGGTCGATGGATCCTCTATATGGTGGAGGTTTTTGATTACGCTGCCGGGAAATATCCCCACCGCTAATCTCGAACGCCATCCATCATTTTCCTTTTTCATTAGGTATGCTGAAGTGGTTAAACTAACATGATTACGAGAGAATCTTTGCGCTCCTGGTAAAAACCATTGAACTAATTTGGTAACTTTTTTATTCATCACATATGTCCCTTTGCTAGGAAGGATTTTTCGTAAAGAATTTGGGAAATATTGAGAATTTAATATGAATGGTTGGCGTAATGGATATTACATCTCTTATTATCTGGTCACTTAAAGAAGCAGTCTCTAATTTTAAGCAAGCCATCCCGTCGACGAGTTCTAACTTACAGGTTGTGCATGAATTGTTGAAAACGCGATAATCTACTCCGTCACTACATTAATATTAAATCAAAATATGAAATAGTAGCTAAGAGAAATGACATGTTACTGAATTAATTGCAACACACTTCTTTCAGACACCATTAAAGTGAAGTGGTCGATATCGAATTTCCTTCATGATCCTACTAAAATGTAACCTATTAAATATAGCATATTGAAATCTTGGTTACTTTTTTAAGAAACCTTGATTACTGCTTTAGCAAGGCATGTCCCTCGCTTCACCTAAAGTTCTTACTCAACCTCAATGTGCTCAACCCTAACTCAGTATTCTATTAGAAAATCGTTAATTAATTACAGTGTTAGTAAGCCTTGTACCACGCCTCGCATAAGATTATTTAATTCCCCAATCATTTTTCTTCAGCTCCTCTAATAGCCTGTTGTGATTAAGTAACTGGGTCGTAGCTTGTTTCGACATGCAACCCTAGCTGTTATCAGCCTGTCTCATATGCGTTTGCTTTTTTAGGTGTGCGTTGTTTACTCTCTGACTATAACATGCAGCTGGATTTGTCCAACTGGTCCGTCTCCTCTCATCGCACATCTGGAGTTTGGCTCGAGAGATGCCGCCCCGTTCTCATACCCGCGAGTTCTCTGAAAGTTTTTATATCTCTTTACGTATTTATGCCGAGAGTATACCTGCCCCCCCCCCTCTCGTAATGTTTGAGAACTTCCTGCGAAATTTATAAGATGGTATCTGCTGACCTCGAGAATGCTGGGAGTACGGGTAAAAAAAAGCTTCATCCTCAGAACCTTCATCCCCAGGTATACAAACCTGAAGTGCTTCGAGGCCTTTGCACACTTTGAGAATCGAGATAGACCACTTTTCCTCTTCGCTTCCTCTGCGCCCTCTTCCTCGTTATCTCTCTATACCACGTGGAGAATTTTTCATGCACTCTTCCCGCGAAAAAACCGCGGCAGGAGCGATCAATCTCTCTTTCCTCGATTGCCGAAGACACTCGTTGTCTCGACCTCCACTTCCTCCTCCCTTCCGTGAGCGTCGTTCCTCTCTCCCGCCGGTCTAGAGAGCGAGAGGGAAGACCGAGGGATTGTCTTCGAGGCAAGTTGGGTCCCAAACTGGCTTCCCACGGGGAAAAGTTCCACTAGTATCGCTCTTCGGAAAAAGTCTTTAAACCCGGCGCGCGTTTCTTTCCGAGAGCTCCACTCCCACGCGAAAATCCACAGGAGCACAACCGCGACGGAATCTCGGGAGCGGGGGGGGGGGGGGGGGGGG
>LYUA01000097.1:894100-904424 GCA_002093875.1 Calopteryx splendens
CATCCACCACCTAGGGCATGGATGTGTGTGCGTGTCTTTGTTATATATTAAAGTACATGTAATTGGGGTTACTGGTATTCGCAAAAGAAATTATTATTAAATAGGTTTATTCTAAACCAGGAGATCGTACGTATTATTGCATTTGGTAATATCGTGGTGTTGAAGTTGTGAGTTTGCAGTTATGTTAAATGTTAAGCATGGAGAACGCGATAAAAATTAGTGATTTAAAATGAAGACGATGAGAAAGCTCGCGCTGAATTTCTTTCTGCCATAGGGACCCTTACTTTATAATAACTATTTCTATCTAATCTATGATTTTATTAAAAGGTCGAGTCATACTGCCAATAAAGTTGGAATGTTATTATTTTCACTCGTATCCAGTTAAGCAGTCTTACTCTCCCAAACTTCATAAAGATGATCAATAATTGAAAGGTGGTAATGATAACTATTTTGGCAAAGTTGTAAAATACCACGGTTAGAGGGTGGTAAAGCATGTAACAAGCGATTGGATGCAGTTCGTTTCTGTATTTTAGCTATGGGTCCTATTCATTGTCGCTTTTAGTGTCCATTTTCATCGGTGGTTATTTTGTGTTTAATTGGCCACTTTGAGTTCATGGTTTTGATTTGACTTTGAATAGCGCTAATGATATTCTATTTGGTGATCGAATTTTCTGAGAGGTTCAAATTGGTGGTTTACATTCGTAATATGCCTTCTTACACTGCGGGCCTAGGATCTATGAGCCTATGAGCATATAGCACAATTTTTCGTGTAGCACCAGTTCCAGTTCCTAGTTCGTTACCGAATTGAGTATGTCCTTTTCGCGACGTTTGGCACGTTTATCTGATACCCCTCGATGCTTTTCAAATACTTTGAAGCGAACACCTATGCTGCTACCCACCCATCCTAATGTATTTATTACCCACATAGATGTGTGTTCGTTTCTTCACTTTGCTTCTGCAGTTGGCGACGAGACTTGAATGTTCATAATTGAGTGCAGATGCAAATACAATTTTATTTAAGGCAGAAACTGCGCAGAGATTGACATGTTTTGGAACCTCAGCTTCGTTCAATCATAAAGTACTTCTCAATTTTGTGTATATTATGCTTTTTCTCTAGCAATGCCTTCTTCGTCCATTTTGAATGATATAACGCAAAGTCTTCTGTAGACTTTTCTTCAGTATTGTATTTGTGGTACCTTATTTTGGTATTTATTATTGATCTTTAGTATCTTTACTTTATTTATTTTTATTTTATCTTATCCGTTACTTATCTTTTCTGATTTTAAAATTCTTATTCTTTATGTACGATTTATCATTGTGCAATACTTACAATATTGGTACTGTATTGCGCACAACAATCGCTGAAATCCGATTATACCTACTTTCCAAGTCCATGCTTCAAAAATATGTTGGTTTTAAAAAAATAAAATCAAATGACGGAGTGCTTGTTCAACGTAAGCTTGATCATCCGCAAATCTGAGTCCATTAGCCACATCATAATTTTATTCTTACCCAGCCCATCCAATATCTCCCTCATCATTTCCTTAATATCTAAGTTGAAAAGCATGGCCAATTACGGACAAATCTGTTCTACTCCTCTGCCAATTCATTTCCGAGTCACAATGCGTTATCTTTTACTGGTACAGCTTGAGTGTGATAAGTTTCCAGTAAGACACCCATCCACCGCTGTATGCCCATATCCTGCAATACTTCATTAACTTTTTGGAAGGCGTAATCCTTCAAGTTCGTTTTTTCTCACCAGGGATAACGCATGGGTTACGTTTCACGAAACTGGAAATAGTCATGATTTCGAGAAGGCACTTTCCTAAGGGAACGCCTCCTTAGTGCAATTCCATTGTAGCTTTATTCCTCCCCGTACCACCGTTTCTTCTCCGGCGTGGAATGCATGGAGTTTATTGCCGACGCTCAGGCATTTTAATTAGTTGTGCATTTCAAAACGTGGTAGCTCCAAATGCGCCCGGTCGTATCCGTCTGTGCACCTCCTTTAAATCCATTATATTTTGAGCTGCAATGGAGATGGAAAATCTGTAGCGCTGGCGAAGTTTGTTGACGCATCCATGTTAATCCAAATTTAAGGAAAAACACTCACTGATACGAAAATACGAGAAGGTCTGCGTTTCTTTTCGTTCCAGCACGAGACGAAGTACTCTGCATTTCTTCCTTTGACGGAAATTGACTTTCTTTGGCGGAACTCAAAGTTTTAAATCACTGAGTTAATTTATCAGATTCAGAAAAGTGAAGGCGAGGAGAAATTACAAATTTTTTGTCTCAAATGTGAGCGGTTAAAATGCAATGACGCAATTGTTACATAGTCAGCAATGCAGGCGTCGGAGTTTGTCCCGTAAGAAATATTTTTATTTGTGTCGAGAGCAAACCCCTAGAGCTCATGTGAACCCACAAAACGCCGCAAATGCGTATGTTAAGGCCATTAGGTCAGTCGTGAAAAAGGGATGAAGGTCTGGAAAAGTAAGTCACTACAGCGTTGGTGCTATATAAAATCCAGAGTATTCAACTATTTTTGTTAATCGTAAACTTCATTTATTTAACTCAATTTAGGTTACTTCCTTTCATAGTGGTTTCATATTTCTTTATCTACGAGATGCTTTTAATACTTGTTGAGACAGGTATATTATGTAATTAGACTGATATAGTGGAATGGTTTACGAATTGAATTTAGTGGGTAGTTGGCAATTTCAGGTTTTACTTGCCGTCATGTACCTGAAGATAACCAGTGGAGTAAAACGCATATTAAACGCTGGTTTCTGAAAGTGTTTGATTTGATCAAAATAGTGTTTGTTACCGTACGTACGTTACCGGATCGGTGGAGAGAAACTCGGCGTGGTCGTTAATTCGTTAGTCGTTTCATGGCGGAAAGAACCATGGGTACAGTTTATTATCCGGTCCAATGGACAAAATATTAATTTGAAATGCGGTCATGGCTCCATCCCAGTTTTAGATCGAAATAGCATTTAACCAGATTATCGTCGTAAATGGAGCCGGTCTTTTCGGTGTGGAAAGTCATATAAAATCCACCAGAAAATACTATCCTTTGTATAAATTAAAAGCACTGCTTAGGGTTTGTCTGTGAAAGCTAATGAAAATCTGTACTTTAACATGAACAATTAAAAAATTTCTCGGTTTTGAAATCCCTTTATCCCATTAGTATTTCGTGCTAATCGTCTCGGATTTCTATTATAATATTCTAATAATGATTTTTACAATTTAAAAGCGTTTATAAAAATGCAGAATGAAGTGAAGAATCTCGGTTGTGTGTTGGCTTAAAACTGCTTAATGGTTGAACATGTGTTTTTATTTGCTCACTCATATTTCTTCTGACATAATCCGCTCCCATATTGTTGCATATATTGTTTTCATGCAGCGTGAAAGACTTCATGGGATCAGGCAGTAGGTTACTCTTTTCTTCTTCGGCCCTAGCGAAAATTAATTCTTTTTTGCTATTACTTCACCTTAGATTTGCCTATCAATCCCATGTCTAGAAGTAGCAACTCGAACGACCCCTTAACCAATCCCGGCATTCAATCATTTCCCTTCCATAATGAGCTCACTTCCAATGCCCGCCAATGGGGAATCTCGGGTCTCTCGAAACAGAGAACCTCTCTGCTCGTCCCGTTTTTTTTCCCTCTTGGCAGTCGTTTTTAGGAAGGAGTAAGATTTTCTCCCCGTCAATATTGAAATTGCTCGTCTTCCGTCACCGTCCCCTTGAGTCCCCCCCACGGAAATCTCCCTCGCGCCGTCTGTCTCCTCCCCTTTAAAGCTCTTTTTCTTTTAATGTTTTTCCTTCTGCAAGTCCCCCATTTACCCTCTGCGCCTTTCACCTCACTATTCGGGTCTCTTTCGCCACAAAAAAAAAGTATTCAGGGTTTGCGAATGCGTCACGAAAGAGCGGCAAATCTGAGAAATGCGAACTCCTGGCGAAATTATCAGCCGGGTGAATATCTCCGCGCGTAGCATAAGGATGTTTTTTTTCAGCCGGTGTCCTATGCGATGGTCATAAGAAGATTTTAATTCTTATCCAGCAATTTCCATAGCTTATTTTTTGTGGTGGAAAACAAAGGATTTCTTTTTCTTCTAATCGAATTTCCGCGAGACCACCTAAGTTTAGAAACAATGGAAATACTTTCTATAGTGCGAATTTGTGTTTCTGTGACTAACAAGATGGGAGTGCTCGAAATTTGTTTACACCTTTAGGGGGCTGTGGGAGAAATTGACAATCATTGACCTACGGTGGCACTTCTTCTATTTTTTTATTAGTGGTCATCCGTGATGAACTGTCTATTGTGCAGAAAAACTGATATTAATTGAAATTTAATATCACACTTAGCCTCTTCCAAGTCCGGCCTACATTGATTGTTATAGTTCTTATGAATGTCCTAATATGCTCGAATTTTCTTGTAAGAACTTAAATTTATCTGAATTCCAGGGTGTCCATCAATCGGGGAAAACGCGAAAAGCAAGGCTTATTCGAGTATTTTGAGTATCGGGGAAAACAGCGGGCATTATCTAGTCCATCGTATATATTTTCGTCATTGTGTATCTGTTTCATATGTTACTAACTCCAAAAAATGTATCGTCTCGACGCACATTTAGCGTAGGTTAGCCTCACTGCTTAGAGGAGCATTTTTCGGGTACCAGGTCATCCTGGAATATCACAGGCGGTACACGGAAAGGAACTGGCCACCCTACCCTGATGTGTGAATTTCAATCGCCGTTTGGCCTCGTGAGTGAGGTCTACCTTCACCTATCAAATTGACCTTTGGGTTGATTACTGTGATTTGAAACCATGTAACAGTAGTTATGGAAGTCATTACGTTTCACTTTAATTCATCAAAATGAGACTTAATTATTCGTTGACATGTTCTCGTCACTAACGGAAACGTAACTTTTGAATACTCAACTCGAATGTCTGATGCCACCAAATTTTTAAGGGGTTTATTCTATTTATTACGGCTTACCATCAAACTGAAAATGACTTCCACTACCTTTTGGTAAATTAATATTTGTCTTGAATCGAATGTTCCAAAACGGGAAGGGTGTTTATTGAGATTTAATGCATTTTTTTCCATTTTGTGTTATTTTAAAAACCACAAGGACCAAGTTGATGGATATTTAATGGCAAATATTAAATTAAAAACTTGCTGAACGCTCATAATTACAACTTAACTTGGGGCTAAACTTTTCAAGAGTCATTTGGTGGAACTCCGTTACTGAGAAATTGGTAATTATTTATATAGCTCCGCACATTTTATTTTCCAACCTTGGTTTCGACGCAAAACTTAATTTGTGAAATAATTGTCACCTTGAAAATTACTTGAAAAGAAGTTTTGCTTAGAAGTCGGCGCAGATGGCTTCTTGGTTTTGTTGAAGGATATGGCTTGTTGAATTACCCTGATGACCTTAGCAGGTCTCTAGACTTTGGAATAGAAAATAATGGTACAACACCTTTTATTAGTCCAGCTCTATCTCTCGGCTCCGACGCACACCAACAAGTGTTATGGCTTTGGATTTTATATTATTACCACTGTTTCTGCGCAAATATTAATAAAAATTAACTTAACGTGTTCATGTTGCTGCAGAGGGGATATCGCATTGAATCTCTCCCCTTGGTTGTTTTCTCCGCACTCATATGTACTGATTTCGTTCGCTCTCGGTTCGGCAATAGCTGAAACAATGTCATTTTTGGGTTTAGAGGCCGCTCACATAAGTGTGAAAAAAAGTATGCCAGCGTTGTGGTATTTCTAGGACCACCCACATAATTACTTTAAAAGGCGATGTATTGTTCAAGACCATTTTTCATAACATTTATGGTATTTTTTCCCGGGTAGGCTGGGAGTTATGCGGCAATTAGTTATCCTCGTTTGAGTAAGCACTTTTGCTTTTCTGTCTCTCCATCTAAATTCCTAATTTTTCTGCCTCAGCAGACGCTGGTAAATCTTTATATTGTATGCAATTGTATGTAGATACGTGACCTGTGTTATTCCCGGCGAATTGCCTGGGTGAAGAGTTCTCGGGTCTCCATCCGGGTGAAAAGTTGAGGATCGACGTTTCGAAGGCTGACGCCTTTAGGGTGAAGTGCATCTTTGTTCTTTTTCATTTAATTGCATGGTTTTTATAATGATAGTTCTTTTTGACTATGTCATTATAAGATGAAGGGAAATTCTATTTTTATTGGATTTTTGTGATTACATCTGCGTAATACCCCGCAACGGTTTGTGGCAGGAGGTAACCACTTTGATTACATTTTAATCCACGCAATTTAAGTTTCGGAGACTCAATCTCACTCATAATGTACGTATTAATATTGATTATTTGTTTTAATATTTAGGTTGTTTTTCCTCCGTCTATCTCGTACAATAGCCATATTTATTGAGCAGTTTAAATGACTAGGGTAGCTTATTATCCAACTATCATAGTTTCGGATTGATCGTCATTTTATTTATTAATTCTCAACAATGCAAAAACGCGTGACGCGCTTGGTTCGAGAATTAAGGTTTTTAGAGAGTCGGGCGACTTATTTTATGCTTTTTTGATTCAGAAACTATGTCCATCTGCGCTGTGTCCCGATGCTCGACGCGATTACAATGTGTGGCATAACTGATGTGAATTGACATCTTCCCTAGGAAATCTTGGCCTTTGAAAATATGCTTCATACTTGGGCCGGATCCGGAAACCGGAATTTATCGTGCAGACATAAGCTATTTTTATCGATTTATAAAATTATCACGCTATAGGAACGCCTTAAGGGACGTCAATGATATGGGAAAAAGTGGAGTTGGTAAATAGGAGTATCGCCATTCGGATTCAGATTACAATTCGGGAAATTTTGTATGGATTTATCTTGCCCCAGGAAGTGTTGGATGACCTCTTTTGCATTTTTAGCCAAATTATTTGTGTGTTGAAAGCCATGCAATGTGTTTTTTTCTTAAAATAATTTCTTTAGATTAAAAAGAATAGTTTCCTATAGTTATGAACCATCTACGAAGTTACTGGGCAATATAGGGGCCTGGAATTTATTGCTTTACTGTAAATATATTATGTATTGGAAATTAGAGCATTTTAATATCATTTCTCGCTCAGTGGCATGTTTTATGCGGTGTGCAAAATGGAATCAAGCACTCTAACCTCATTCGTCTGAGCTGACAGATTACGTCACATGAATTACCTGCCACTGAGCGCAACACGTTCGAGCTTGTTTGCACGAAGTGTTTCATTCGCTAGTCCATTGTGTTGCAAGTGCGGCCGCCCAATGAGTGAATGTCTCCGTTTGAGCGCGTGAGTGAGTCATTCATTCGGCATACGCGGCTCCTCCTCCCGCACATCTCTCCATCCCCGGTTTTCCCTTTCAGTCTCGCAGCGCGTGTAGCAGTGCTTTGGAGGGAGGCAGCGGGGGGTCTTCGCGGGTCCTTCCCACTCCCAGCATCGACGCCACTCTCCTGCTTGAAATACTCAGGCGAGTGTCGGGAGCGACATTGGTGCCTGTGCCTTCGCAGCCTTGTGGTTTTAATGCGCTTGCGTTTCCCGTGCATGACAATAACCTTAGCGGAGAGCAGAGTTAGAAAACTCGTTCATCATCACGCGACGACGTGGGAACGCAGAAATTCTCCCTCTATGGCCACCCTTTCACATATGCCCCGTTAGATGACCTACTAATTGTTTTCATGTAGGTCTTTGTCATGTCCCTCTGGTCACCATCGGTACCCCATCTGTACTTGATCGTTCCCTTAAATGTTTGTTGATCATTTGCGATACCGTCACCTTTTTCGTTGGAATTGAAATTATAATGCATAGGAAAAATATTCCACAATATTTCTATTCCGTGTGTCTGCTAAATCTTTCGCTAATTGTTTGTGCTTCGCAGTGTGTATCATCAAAATAGACATAGCAGGATATATATCATGCTGCGATGTACATGATCATTCCTTAGGAAGTATCTGGAATCGGGAATTAGTCTGCGATAGCTGCTCCTCTCCGGCGAAACTGTTTTATGGAGTCACGTCCGAAACTGACTTTATGAAGACTTGGTTAAAAATTAGAGCGTATAATGTAGCAGGAAATTGGCACAAATTTCAAAATTGTATTGTTTTGTATGTTATATCCTCCAATCATGATGTTTATATCTTGCAATCTGGGACAAAACTTGTGTAGCAAAATTAAATCGAGCAAAAAGATCCACATTATGCGTAAACGGCGAATATATTCCGACTGTCCTCACTCATTTAATTTTTGCTTACACAGCGTTACCATATTAATCACGCTTACTGAAGCTGTGCTTCGTGATAGTCGCCATTGAGCTCTATTATTTAAGTTGATAACTCCATTAAATAAATTTTAAAGCAAATTTTGATAGCATAATTGCACGGCATTGCATATTAATTTATATTCAAGTATTATTTTTATTCTCGGATTGTGCTGTGTTTTTCATGTGACTCTTATTTTTTGCTTTTTTTCCCTTTTCGTGTGCAATATTGGGATTAAGCGAAGAACTTTAATGGGAATTTCGCGGAAAGTGATGCTCGGACCCTGCTGTAATTTTTCGCTCCGGTAGACCTTAAACTTACCTACCATAATTAGTCACTCTTCGGGAATTAAAGCTCCCGAACACCATTCAAATTTGAGCAGAAAAATATCGGACTAGGGCGGTGGGTTAAATGGCTTAAGGCTGTATTTTTCATGGTTCAGGGAGGAAGCCCATTGCATTAGATACCGCCCCGGTGAAGGGCTAACAATGCTTACCCGACCTCGCCCTATCCCTTCGCTTTCGTTTTTTTCATCTTGCTCGTCCGGTTATGCTGCTTTTTGTCTTCGTGGACGGACGCGGTGCGTGCCGTAAGGTCCCTTCCACTGCAATCGTAATTCCAGGGTGTCACTCTCAGCGGCGGAATAGTATTCACTTTGTATAATGCACAAACGTATATCTGAGTCACTGTGGGTCGTGCAGCCTTCCCCCCCTCTCCCTTCTCCTCCCCTCTCTCCCATCGCCCCCCGCCCCGTTGATGCGATGCATCTTTGCTAATTTCCTTCCTCTCCGGTGAGCCGAAAAACAGGCACCTCAGCATCATCCTCCCACTCTTCGCGTACCCCTCAGTCACCCTTTCCCCCTCCCCGCGCCGCCCTCTGCTCTGTCCCATCCCCCCCGTACACTCATCCACTGCCCTCCCAAGCATCTCCCTCGCCACACACACACCATTCTCCCTTTCCCTCCTCGCCACACTCTCCAACTCTCTCCCTCCCCGCCAAAGTATGTTGCGGTCCCCATCATGAATATTTATGGACCGGTCCGCCAGCGGAGAGGCACGGGATCTCTTCACCTTCACTTCCTCCGCTCTTTCTCCACTTTTCCGTATCTACCCGCCTCACTCTTCTCTTTCCCTCGGTCCCAAAAAATGTCCCCTTTGCTCACCCCGCGCTCATTCATTTTATTTCTTCTTCCATCTGCTCCCATATCCTTCTCTTTCATCTTCCTCCTGAGACCCGTGTCGTCCGTAGATTTTATCTGTCGTCCAAGGACTTATCGTCTTATTCCATCCCCCTCATTCCTCCTCTTGGACACGGATTGCTTTCCGAGGAGCGCCAGACGGTCTAATATTCTTTGATAGTTTTCCACCTCAGAATCTTCGTGCAGCGCAGACGGGGAATTCGAACAGTTTTTTTAAACTGAAAGTTTTTTCAGCGGGATATACGATATATTCATCACAGACTCATACCTACCGGCAAAAATGCTGGGTTTTTTTCCGCCCACCCAAATGCGTCCGGAATGGCAGCTTAGAATGCAGGTGCATTCTTCTCTATTTAATATATATCTGTATCATTTGAAACTCTACTTTTAAATTCTACAAGGAAAAACTTTTGCATTATCAAGCTGCAATGCATTTCGTGAATTGTGGAGTGTAGAATTTTGACGCGATGTTTCATGAATATTTCAGTAGTATTTCAAAGTAGTTGGTCTGACCATTAAACGACGAGACTATACGTAGCTTAAGGCTACTATATGTTTCAACGAGAACATTATAAGCCTTAGTGTTTGATTTTTAACTGCCGTGAGATGTGTAGGTTATAGGACACGGAGCACCGTGCGATAATCCGATCTTCTAATCTTGGCCTCATTTGGTGGCTTACATGTCGGCCAACTTTCGGCGGAAAAGAATTGAAAATCCATTTTCACCCCATTGTCATTGTGATATATATATATATATGTATGTATATATATATATAACTTTTGAGAGGCTTGAGGATATAAACGAACACAGGAAAAATAACACTTACAGTTTTCTTAATTTTCGGTGGC
>LYUA01000097.1:912810-922897 GCA_002093875.1 Calopteryx splendens
GGGATATATAATGGCTTAGTAACCCGAGTTGATCTTATGAATGTCAACGTATTAATTATAAATGGTTCATACAAATAAAAAGGGGTTTTTGAACTCTTTAATTTGTACATAAGTATGGCCTTCTGTAATTTCCTACGCTCTTAGTTTTAGCCATTTTAGCCTCTTATAGTAAGGAGTGACATGTTCATCGTAGCGGATATTGAAGATATATAGTAAGCAGTTATTTTGGAGTGATTGTAGTCTATTACTCATTATGTAGCTGCATCATTTGTGGATATGTTGTATTATTATATGTGTTGATAATTAAATGTTCAAAGCATATATTATTGGCGTGATGCCTCGTTCAGTCGGAGTCGTCATGCCGTTTCCATGTTATTAATGGGACTTAAAAAACTTCTTAGTGTGTCTTTCACGATTATCGGAAGAAAAAAATATGAATATTCGACCAAATCCAACCAGGGAAACGCTCCGTCAAAGATAACCTGTGTACGGCTCTAAACTTTCAACCGTAAAAGATCGTTGAAGGAGTGCATTGTCAGAATACGTCAACTTTTCATGTCTTCATTCCAAGTTTCATGTAGTTTTGTGATAATTTCGTGACAAAACCCAGACTATGCGTAAGATTTTTTTGTTTCCACTTACTTAACTAAAACCACCAGTGGTAATTTTTATTTGAGTGGGCGTTAAACAGTAAGATGCCGATCGTGGTTTTCGTTTTGTTTAGCTAAGTATTCGCGAAAACGGGCGTCATTGGCACTCATTTATTTCACAGCGGATTCCTTTGTTTTCTTTTGGTCTTATTCAATCTCCTCGCTTTATTCATCATCTGCTGCTGTTCATGTAATCTTCCTTCTCCGTCTGTCATCATTTTCCCCTTCCATCTTCATGTCCTAATTCTTTTCTGTCTTCCGCATTCTTGGTAGCTGTCAAGATGTTTCCATCAAAATGAAGAGGGATGCTCCTTTTTTCTCAGTCCCTCACCAAGGCATTCCCGGAGACTTACCCATTGTATTGCCGCACCACTACCCTCCCGTTCTCTTAATGTTCCCTTAGAATTGAAAGCTAGGGCATAATATACGGAAATTTACGTGAACCCCTTTAACGCGCTGTGAGGCCCAAGACTCCGCTCAAGCAAGAAACGACCCTTAATAGTTTCAGAAATAAAAAATCTCTTTCAACAGGAACTGTTTTAGCTTCCTTCGGTATTTCACGGGATGTATATTCTAACAATAAGACCATTTAGCAGCTCACGATACTACGTTTCTCACGTATTTTTTTCATTTCATTATTAATTTTTACCAGATTTAATGGATTCATTTTTGCTATGAATTATTTAGCCTTTTTCTATTATTTTTAAATGGCCGACGTCTTGCCAGTAAGTGATTCGTAGTATAGCACTGAAAATGTTAGTCGAAGGTAACGCATCCGGCGCTTCGGATCTCATGCTCGACTTCGCTGTGGCGTTTCTTAACTTATTAGAAGTAGGCCTATTTGCTTATTTCTTGAGCCTTTCTAGAAACTGAACTTGGAAACGAGCTCAGGTAACTTTGTCTTTGACCGAACCAAAATTCCTATTACGTACGTAAACAGCTAATTCCCATTTTCGTGTCACAATTTAACTCAGTCGTTCACCTTCAAATTCGATTCATGCAATGAATTGTGCGTCCTGTGCTTGTAAAGAGAGCTGTAATTAGTATTGTATATATTTTAAGGTTATTTTATCTAATTCTTTTACATAAAACAGTGGATGAGGGGTAGTATACTAAGCAATTGATAATTAGTAGATTTAATTCGATCATTTTTTGCAAAATGTTTTTGATTTTTTGTAGTTTTTTATAGCCGATTATAGTTTTCCTTTGCAAATTACCAAGATATAATTACTGAGAAATCCTAGTAATTGAATCCGCGCCTGTATAGTACAGGTTTTATTGTCACGAAATTGTCTTCAAGAAGAGGATATAACCGTAGTCCAGCGTATGTGTATGGTCTGGCAGAGTGTTCAGTGAGTGACCGCTGGTATTCGAACATAATTTAAAGTAAGTATGCATTTTCATGCAAAAATAGCATGTTAAATGGGAGTGATTTTAGCTGCTAAATTACAAAAAACGCGTGAAGACGCAATCACGGTGGAAATTGGCATAGTGGAATTGGGATTCTACCGGCCCTAAGGAGAATTGATAAGTCTTCCATTTCAACTGGCGGAGACGAATTTAGAATAACAAGTGGAAAAAGAAGAGTATAATCCTTTGGCTTGATCGTAAACTGTAAATTTAAGAAATGCTACAAATATTGCTTAACATTTTAGGGCTGTGGCTTCATCCCATGTAAATTTTGATCTCGTATTGTCGCACTGAGTGCTTGTGAATCACTTTTGTCACGTGTAATTTTTAACCTTGTTTTTGACCATGACATTGAGTGAGATTTGAAAGGCGCAATAATATCAAGTTTGATGGGAATAATGCCCGTACACAGGAGAGGTGTTTTCGAGGGATTTCAGTTTCCCTTATGAAAACTTATATGGCCGATCGGGAAGCAACCACCTAAAATATATTGGCAAAATTAGGCATGCAGGGTAAGTAAGTATCGTCAAAAGATGATCTCCCTTTCGGATAATGGACCGAATAAATCTTACGAAAAAGGTTCCTTGGTTTACTCGAGGTTGTGAATAACTGCTATGGTCTTTTCAAAGTCACTCCGAAGATCATTCAAGCAGATACGTCATGTGTGCTCTGCACTTTTATCGTTTGGATGACTCCGTTGTACGCTGTGACCCCCTGCGAACTCAATATAAGAGGCAGATCTGCGACACCAAGGTGTCCTCGATCCTCCTCGAAGGCAATATGTCGCGCCTGTCTGGTAGCCATGTGAGTGGGAGCCTCGAGGCGTTCAGCCCGAAGCATCTCGGCATCCTCCCGGCAAAGGTCCTTCCCGTCATTCCCCCGAGAGCTTTCACCCCGGAGCCAACCCGGCGATGCTCATTCCGAGCCATCCTCCACTCCACCACCTTGCCTCCGCATTGAACTCAGTTTATCCGCCTCTCCCCTGCCCTATTTCACTCTCTCCGCCCCACGACACCGTCAATCAACTCCCAGTGCGATCCCACGCTTTTCCACTTCTCCGCCTGCGAATATCAACTCTTGATTCCGCATACTATTCCGACGCCTCTTCGGCCGAAAAGTCTACCGTTAGGGAAGGCCGAACAATTTTGCCCCTTCCGAAATTCTCGATTTTCCGCTTGATTGATTAGAGACCGCAAAACTTGACTCGGCTTAGAACTTCGCCTTTTGAGTTCCTCCTTCCTGCGTTATGGGTTTAGTTAGGTAATGGCTGTCGTTATTGGATTCTTGCAATCAAATCTTCACCATCTGATGGTATATTATAAAAAGGAAGTGCATATTTAAACAATAGTCTACGGTACTATTTTTAATATTTTCTTTAATCGCTCTTTGTAATGCATGGATGGATTCATTCATCCCTATGGTCATGAGGTGGTTCTTGATGGAAATTATGCAGAATATTTAGAACTTATTGTCAAAGTAGTCGTAATATAATTACTAAATAGTTTTATCAGTGCACATAAATGTAAATCGTACTCAATCTGTTGAAATTCACAAAAATGTATTGTAATATATTATAGTTATTGTTCCGACTGGCGCTTTATTTATAATAATACATTATGAACTTCATAACGACGAATTGATATTCGAGCCAGGATTACAGTTAATTTTTAAAATATGCTATCGTTTTTCTTTCCTTTAATTTTGCCGGCTGATTAGTTTTTTATTGAGGAAAATATTATTCCGTATAATTGCGATAACGAATGTGGTAGAAATGCAGCGATATGTTTTTATTTCATATGTCATGATCCAATTCAATATAGGTTAGTGCAACAGCCAAATGGAAGTATTTACTTATTTTTATCCAAATTAAAATGGAATCCGGCGTTTAATGGAGTAAGTATCAAAAACATAATGATTGTATAAAAGCGCTTTTTGAAATTTGCCCAATGAACCCAAAAGTAAATTAACGTTGCCTTTCAAATTCTTTGATTTTAATTAAAAATTTCGTTTAAAAATCCTTTCATTTTGTGTGATGTGTTCAATCAAACTCGAATTCAAGTTGATTTTTACCGTTACGAGCGATAATTATTTTTTTTAATTGACAGATTTGTATATATATTTTAATTCTCTTATCATTCGAGTACTTTATAATCTCATTAGCCGGTGTCCCGGCGAGCGGGGAGGGCGAGAATTGCGGAGGCAATTCATTGGGAGGCGTGACGTATTTTTATGACGCATTCCACTGTCAAGGGGGGTGCATATTGACATAGCCGTTGCCGGAGGTGATGTTGATAGTGCACTTCGTCATTGACAGTTTGATTGTCGATTTCCAACCCCCCATGGCGTGTGCTGTTTGCCAGATCTTCAACTCATAATATCGCATTGCGAATATTACATGAATATTGCGCATCTCAATATACCAACACCCCCCAGTTGGTGGAGTACCTGCTTTGTAATACATTCCGGGCAACTCGAGAGTCGACCGTGTTCCCCCTCACGTTCGCCTCCCGGCCCCTCACTCCCCGCCACCCACGCGTTCTCCTCTCCCCGAATCCCCATGACTGAGTTACATGGGGAGAAGGGAGGAGGCGAACAGAATTCCGTCTTCGACGAAAGGCGTCGTCTCACTCTGCGGAGCCTTAAGCGATTTAGGGAGCCACATGAGGGGTCTGATGTGTCCCCCTGGGTGGGGGAGATCCGTCCCCTCCCGAGTGGCCAACTTTCACATTGCCCTTCCCTCCGTCCGCCCCGCGAAAACTGGATCAGGGGTGCCCTAAGGGGACGAGAACTCGTCAAGGGGAATCGAGTGGGCCCCGTCTCTTTTTCTCCCTCTCTGTGGTGCTGTATTTTTTTTGCGTCGTGGTCGGGTGTTGGCCGAGCATGCAAAGTAGTTCAGCATCGAGGCGCGCACGGACAAGGCTTGCTGTTCTATTGTACTTTCATGGGAAACAAATGTGTGATGCGACCGTACTGTGAGTAAAAGAAATATGCCTTCACAGAATGTATAAAGGTGAATTGGTGGTGTGTTCTGCAGATTTCAGGAAACGTTAAGATTTAATGCGTGCGTTTTCTGTGCAATATACGGTTCATTTTTATTAACAGTATAGTACTGGTGAAGGTAGGTTTTTGATGGTTATAGAAATGAAACAATGCTACCACTTACGCCCCACCTAATATGACTCTAAATAATACGGTTCATCATTGAGGGAAACATATAATATTTATTCGGGGTTGGTTGAGCTTTAACGCCCGAAATATTAAACAATGTCTTTCGGTGCGTAATTATTTATGGACCATTTTTGCTTACATTGAAATTGGCCCTTTGTTCTCCAGCACCTGTCATTCTCGTTGCCTTAAAAAGTGACCTTTCTTGGAAAATAATGAATGATGCATGACAATTTCCGATCTTCCCCGTTAAGTACGTTTCAAAAACCTATTACCTTGTCATCAGTCGTCCCTCGTCAAGGGCACGATGGTTAAGAACTTCAACTGGCCTCTTGTCTATCTTCTTTTTTGACACATACGAACTTCCTGCTTTCCCTAATGCTGGTGCCCTTTAGTGCGGCCAACGGCTCGTGCCTCAACTTTTAGCTCGATTAATTCGATGTCCATCCCAAGAGTTAAAGCCATTATACTGCGTGGAAAGGTGCGTCCGGCGTGGAAGGTAGATGCTGAGTTAAAGAAGGGAAGCCGTTTTCATCACGGTGAAAGTATTGTAGTTACACGTCACAGAATTTGTGATGTTATAGCATAAATTATCCGATTGTGTTATAATGTCAAATTTAGAACGTAATGCCTTTAAAGGCTCAGTATTCTGGTTTAAACTCCTCATAATCAAAATGTCATGCATCTCCGAAATGTTAAACTTTTAGCCATCATGCTCCGGTGAAAAAAGAATTTCTGAAGAAATGCTTAAAACTAAATTGTAAAAAATGTATGAATTTGCTCTTTCCCGCTATATAAGCGAAATTATTGATTTTTATAAATGAAAAATACGAGTCCATTACCTTCTTGTTTATATTCTCTCTTTTTCTTGCAATATGTTGTATATTTTTGGCATTTTTTTCTAAAATCAAATACATATAATTCAGGTAGTGAATTTATTTATTGATGTAGATGAGATTATTAAAAACTTCATTTGTTCTTGAGATAAAGTGCTGCGCTTTTTAGTATTATTTGAACCGAGATTGACTCATTCTCTATGCTAAAATTTCGGAAATATTTGCGATTAAGATTTTGTGTTGACGATGGGTGTGGTCGCTGTAATTTCGCTAGTCACGAATACTAGAGTAGTTTTGCGTGCAGTAGGGATGTTTTGGGACATCTGACTTTGGGAACGGCACCTTAGACGCCATGCACTTTGGGCCTGTATTTCAACAAGGAAAGTAGTTTTCCCCCCTTAAACGCACATAGGTTTCGCAATCATAATATAACAATCACATTCCATTCGTTTTACCAGGCCACTGCATTTAGAATGTGTGTCCGTGAATTCAGATAAGATGGTCTGCGATGAGATCGTATTTCCATTTTAGTCTTGGCAATAATTCTAAGATCCTTTGACGGCGAGAAAATTTATTCTTCGGAGTGACGTTGAAATGTCATCAAATCATAACAAGGAGGTAATCCTAACATACATAACATATTATACTTTATGGGTTTTAATTACGTATTTTTAATTTTATACATTTATCTGAGTGAAAAATTTCTATAGAACGTAGTGTTCTTTGGCTCCCCAACTTACCCAGTGATCTAGGAAGTAAGTGAATTCCTAGTCTTTATTGAACGGTTAATCATTATTCCTAAAATCTATAGCATCGATGTCCATTTTTCGAGACACTTTTTTAGCGTAGTCTTATAGTTTCTTAATTACTTATCCAAATGATGCTCGTGGTTCTTTCACCACGAATAATTTCGAACATTCATTTTTATGATGAATGATTTAAAGCCATTTCTTGGGACCACAATGGCAAAATAAATGAAGAATTATTATCGAGAGAGACGGGGTTTATTGCCCAGGAGTATTTAAGCCTAAATACTTCCACAAATCCGCCCACTCGATGGGAGTACTCGCGCACCAAACTCCCAATCGAGGGTGAATCATTGGGTGCTTCCTAGATGCGTGGGAACTGACATGGATCAATTGTATCTCCTGGAAGAGATTAGAAACTGGGTCTGTGGTGAATGATGGGTGAGGTGGTATAAAGGTTAGGGCGATAGCTACATGCTTCGCTAGGGCGTGTGTGTGGGAGCAAGGGAGCCTTTCTGCGAACCGATTGAGTCCTTCCTCGAATTCGCTTCCTCAAGCCTTTCGTCGCCCCCGGTGTACGGAACACTTGATTCGTTGGAATTTCTTGTTTCCTCTACGCTGTTCCTTGAAAATCTAGAGCAACGAGCCGCCTTCCTCTATGCCTGTCGCTGTTAGAAAATTGAAAAATGTCTCACTGTGTAATTCATTAAATTTTCTAGTCAGCCTCCAACCGCTTCAAAGAAAACTTATTATCATTGCGTTCTCGGCTACTTTTTGAAAAATTGAATTTTGACTTGAAGTTTTGAGAAACGAGTTCCTAATCGGTTGTTTGAATTTGACATTACTCGGGAGGCATTTCCCGTCTTACCGAGTAAGTATAAGCATGCTTTTAGATGTAGGTAATCTGCTGCTCATTCTTCTTCGCTGCTTGGTCGCCTTTCATATTTTTCCCTCTTCTAGATTTTCCATTTAGGAAAATGTGACCATAGTTAATTTTTTCGCTGATGATGAGAGAATTGGATAATCATTATTTTAAGCTAACATAAAGTTATTCTGTGGCGTAGATTTTTATGGTTACGATACCTTTTCTTTGAGAGAAGAGGATGAACGTAAATTTAAGGGTTTGGAAAGTGGGTGCAAAGCAAAATGGAGAATAAAACTTTGATAGAGAGGAATATAAATAGAAAGTAGTTAGATGTGGTACGAGAAAAGAGAAACAACTGATAGTTGGAAATTAGGAGGCAGAGAGGCAGATGGAGGGGATACTGAGAGGTAGTGTGAGGCAGTAGCTTGGAAGAATGTTCTCTTAGCCGGGAAGAGAGTATATAGAATGTGATAGCCATTGTGGACGGGATGAGAGTTGAAAGTATTACTATCTGAAGGAGGTAATTATTTAGGACAAAATTATAAAGGTTATGAAGAAGTGGTTTATAAGTCTATGCATGTATGTACTTGTTCAGGGAGAACTCACAACCTACCTCTAATCGGAATCAGTATATAGTCTATAATGAAAAGAATAATACTAAGGAAGGCAATTGTCGGAACTAGCGCTTAATCTTTCGATTAGATCTTTGTGACATTTCCCGGCAATAGGAATTAATCATTTCCAAGGAGTATGTTTTTCACCTCCATTTTTTCATTTCTCCAATTTTTTTGGCAAAGCCGTTCCTGTTATTTATTTCGGGCGCTTCACCTTTCACTGATTGCGAGGGGTATCCAGCTGAGAACGAAGGTTACATATTTCGTGCTTTTCTCACGGCGAAAACTCCCGAAAACAAAACCATTAATTTCTCCTTCCCCCGTTGATCACCTCATCCTTCCCCCATTTCCCCCCTTCACTGCGTCTTCCGTTCTTGGGTTGTGCTAAAGAGGTGGGGGAGGGTGGGGAGAGCCAAAGCATTATATCCCCCCCCCTCTGCCGACCCAAAAGGTCAGTAATTCAGCCGTGGACTCCGAAACTTCCTCGGGGGGACACTCGGACTGGGCCAAAGTTTTTATATTTTTTTGCAACTTTTCCAACGGAATGAAAAGTGTGACTTGCTTCTCCGCCCTCTTAAAACGTCGTGTTTCATTTTGTAGGTAGTTGAAGAGAAACAGAATTAGTGTGGGGCGGTGGGGGCGTTTGGGACGGGGTCGGATAGATTTAGCTTTTGCCGAGAAAGATTAATGGTAGCCTCTGAAAAGCGACTGCCGACTTCGGTAGGAATTGACGCTGTGGTACGCCAACCTCATTGGTTTAGGTTAGTGGTTCAGCGTTTTATCATTAGGTAATATTTTTCTGCCATTGAGCCCCTAGCTCTTGCGAGGAGAAATCTGTGTTATTCACAGGTAGAGCGCACATCGCACTACGACTTTGGAAAATCCGTATCATGGTAGGGAGGCCAGTTCGTTCCCATGCGCCCCCTGCGGTTTCAGTGGAAGATATGGTTCCAATATGTTACAAGTAAGGTGAAACTGGGTCTGGGTAGAGGCATCATCCCGTATTTGAACCGATAACCTCCGGCTAGTCGTGTGATTACGTCACTACGCTATAACGCCACTTGTTGGTATGAGTAACATTGAAAAAAAGGTGCTTCGGTGATTGTTTCCTTTGTTGTTTCAAATGTCATAGAATTTTTATCCCGGCCGTTGTTTGAATATTCAAACCTCAAATATGGCAACTTTTTGTGTAAATTTACCTTCATGGAAATTTTTTTCGTGTATGAATGATTTAATTGTATTTCATATGCGTATTTTTCCATTAACTTATTTTATTTCTTCATGCTTAATTTTGATTAAATTTTCGCCGAAACCGCCCTTTTTTTATCCGTTGCATAATAAGGTGAATTGCTTGTGGGTATACCTTTCTGTAATTATTTTAAATGTACCGAATCCTGTTGTAGATTAAGTTTGTTTCATTTATTTGAACGGTTAATGCTTTTTTCATGAGAATGGAATTTTTTTGATAGATTAAACATTTTTATTATTTTATAGCCTATGATGGTTGTATTTTTTCGCGATTTGTCATGACTTTTGTGATTCACGGTTTGGTGATCCCGATGGTGTGTCAAATAGCCTTTGAAATTTTCTAATTTTTTGTACTTCTAATATGGTGAAGTATTGGTTCTTTTTTCTCTTGAAACAACAATATGAGGTGTAAATGCGTATTTTTTATGTAAACCTGATGAAGCGTTTTTTGGTGGAACCACTGAATTGTGAATAAAATACACGACAACTTTGTTTTTCCACAGACACAATTTATTGGTTGTACTACCGGTTTCGCCGACTATGGCATCTTCAG
>LYUA01000097.1:940284-953110 GCA_002093875.1 Calopteryx splendens
CCCCCCCACCCCCCCCCCCCCCACCCGAACCACTTTCCAACCGATTTCACTCGCTCCTCTTCAACATAAACGTAAGGATGGTTTAGAAAAGAAAGGAGTGACCCATTAAATTCGATTACAATCCACTTCCATCTCTTTGGTGACTTTTCTTGATTGCTTATGCGGGAAAAGCTTTGTCGTGGTATGGATAATCACACTTCTGAAAGAATTCCCTCTTTCGATTTGACCTTGGCGCTGGTCCACTCGGGGGGCCTTGTGGATTTTTTTCCATCATTGGAATTTGGCCAGATTTTATTTTCCCATTCCGGCGCTTTATCAAGTATTGCAAATGCTGAGTGTGCACTTACTCAGAGTCCGATGAATATGCATGGGTATGCCCCAGTTTCCTGGTTTTGGCTTTGCTGGGGCGCTATTTCCCCTCCTGCGCTCGAAGAATTAAAAAGGTTTCGTCTTTTGTGTGTCTGTGTTGATGGTGGCCTCACAAGTCTGAGTGGTTAACGCCAGGTTCCTCAACGTGTTCTGATACAGTGCCTCAGGCTACATGTTCGAAGGCCGTGTTTCCCATTTTCTTCTCTCCTAGGTCTTCATTAATTTTACGGTGAATGATGTCATCCATTGTCGGTGTATTTCACTAAATTATGTAGTTCCTCGTAATGAAAATAATACTATGATCCAATGCTCTAAATTGTGTGGCATTTCTTTTATTATTTCCTCGAAGAGTCTAATGCTAAAAAAAATGTGTAACCACCATTTGAAAATGATTGTGGTTAGGTATGGATCCGCAACTAATTCATGAGGAAAAAGGAAAAGTATAGATTGAAAGAACTAGCATTAGAAAATGAACGGAAAAGAATACAAAGATATGCTAAGTTTGGGTAGACAAGGGTATTTATTGTCTTTTTAGGAATGGCTTAGAATTGGAGAAATTCTTTGTCCCAAGGTCCATTAAAAACTTACTTAAACAGGTAGAATACTGTTAATAAACGACCTTTTTCCATTGTCTCTATTTTGGAGGCTCTTGGGCAGAAATCTGCATCTTAATTTCATACGATGTTTTTAGAGGAATTGTTAAATGGAATTTTAATTTCGGAAAACCTGTTTCGTGTACTCTCATGCCTGCGGCATCTTATTAACATGCTAGTCCTCCACTTAGTGTCCATTCTGTTACAAAATGACCCTCTGTTTTCACCATGTTGTATTAATGGCTTAACGATCGCTTCCGGAAGTTGATAGTTACCGAGATACCCGAGAACGATCCTAAAATACACGATTAGATAGGTACGTTTTTGTATTTTATTATTCTAACGCTTTGTTTCTATACCCTGCAACGATATTTCCTCATGTTTACTTTTGAAACTTTGAGAATGAAATAAATAGAGACCTCTTGTGAAGGTTCATGTTCCAGCATAACGGCCTCAGTTGACACCACAACGACATCCTGAACAGGTTCATCGGCTTTAGAGACGTCAAAGGGACTTCTAATTTGTCACTGTAGTACATAATCCACTCGGCTATTAATGCAAACTTCCGGTTCCATTTTAATGTCCAGTAAACATTTTTTTTCATTTCCGACGCAAAGCAAATTTTACTATGTCAACCGACATCAAATATTGAATCAAAGCTCTAAGCGTTTATCTTCGAGCATAGGTATTGTAGACAATTCTTGACAACCACCTGATTACACAGAACTATACAATAACAAAAGTACACATCATATTCTGGTAGGCGGAAAGATGGGCAATTCGTCTGATAAAGGTGTAGTATATTGGAACGGAATCTAAAGTAGATGAAGCATTGTGTAGCTCTTATTGAATGGTTATATTGTACGTACATATACTATTTAATGTGTACTAGTGCGTACTTATAAATTAATCCCCATTTAATTAATAGGAGGGAATGTAGGCATTCGAAATGATGTTTGCAAGTCTTATTCTGATAAAAGTGACACCAATTTTGACTAAAATATAGAATGTGGTCATTGATAAACGATATGTTGTTACCTGTTTAATATGTTTTGTGTATCAGTAGTAACAAGTATCCTCTCTTCCGTTAAATGCGCCTATCTACCTTCGAGGGATCGAATTATCTCTCCATAGAGTTTACAGTGCCACTCTGGCTCTGAAATTTTGAGATTTAGTCGTGATAGAAATGTTTTTCATCTATATTGTTGGAATGAGTCCTAAAAATGTTTTCATAGTCAGAATTTACAGCATAGTGAAAGTACCGAACTCCGTGATCATGTTCTTTTGTCTTTTTCGAGTCTCCTAAAAAATATTTTTTAGCAATATATTTATTCTGACCTTCCATTTGAGACGTAAATAAACCGCTTATTCCCCTTTAAAGTAGTAAAAATACCTTCCAGTAACGGTCGTAATGCTAATAAATTACGATGTCCAAATAAAAGATTTTTCTCGATAAGTTTTGCGCTGTGAGGGGTTGTTTTTTTAGAGAAATTATGCGGTAACTCTTCTGAAGGGTGCGAATAAAATTAAGGAACATGATTCTGCGATGGAAGAAGTCCATTGGTTAGAGTTCCCACTTAATTGAAAATTATTTAAAATGATTACATTGGCATGATGATAGTTGCATGTAATAAGCGATTTTTCTTATCAATATTCTGGTGCAATACGATCCACTGAGATGGCTTTTAGGAATTTGTTTGTTGTTTAGAATGACAGCATTATTGCAGACTACATCTCTAAGTTTAGCATATAAGTAGTATGTTTTGTGGACCCTTGAGCAGAAGATATTACAGATCACAAAGTTTGTGACAAAAGCTGAAAGTGAGGCAAATTTAGAATGTATTCCTATTGTAAAGTTTTAGATTTGCATTTCTCTGAATTCGAATGGAGATGCGTGTTTGTCTTGTCCATTGGCGCCGGCAGGTGGAAATCTATCTGGTGGGAAGGCGAAAGACTAATAAAGACTTCCTCATTTATCATTTCCTTCCCTTCCACCCCCCCCCCCTTTTCCACTTTCAAGGGATGTCATTTTCTTTCTGTACATATTCTTGGGAGGTTTAAAAGTCTGGGTTAACATAATAAATCAACGCAATTGAAATTTATGTGAACACCGAAAATCTAGAGGGGGAAGTGGCCCCCCCCACTGGCGACGCCCATGGCCCCTTTCTTTAACATTCATCAGTCGTTTAATCATTTCTCAGATATACGTTGCTTATGAAATAATAAATTCCACAAGTTTCTTCTTCAGGTTATTTTTGTACTTATATTCTTAATTTTACTAACTCTTTGTAGTCTATGGACAACCGACATGTGAATGCTCCATATGTATCCCGCGGAAAAAGGCATGTATGGTATATTTTGCGACGCATTGAAGTGAAACGTCTTTTAAGGCACGTTACTGCGATTAAGCGTCATAGAACTTGAAGGGAATAGGAAGTAAAACCATGGTGATCGTACTGCAGTTTCTACCAACCAACCAACACCAATATACCATTTCTTTTCTGTGATGGCGAATGGATTTATGTTTCCCCTAAATTAAAGTAACGTAATTTGGTTACAGTTTTTCCCGATTTTATCCTCAGCTACAACACCAGTCCTTATAGTATTTTAGGTAAACGTGCACAGTCTTTCTGTAGTGTTTAAGTTAATAGTCTGAACGAATTATGCCGGAAACATTAATGAACAAAGGCAGCATGTTAAAAACATCCAAAGTGAGTTGACTGTAGCGTCTTCGAGAAACTCAAGCAAAGGAAGGAGCTTCGGTTTCCGAGATCTCGTTTTTTTTTATTCTTGTATTATGTATACCGCATGCTATGCAATCTATATTAATAAGAGATGTATTTATGTGTTGTATTCAGTGTATATATTATTTCATGGATCATATTGTTTAGGTGTTTTATAGATATCAACGCGTTTGGGCAGTTAGAATAATAGGAATTCAAATACATCGTTCCAGCTATTTTCCTGCTGTTCCCCTCAGTCCTTCCATTTCCTTTCCTTCGCTTCCACTTCCTCGGAGAATTTCACTTCTAAGGTGCTCGGCGATGGCGCACAGAGTTTTGCTTATGCGTACAACCATTTGTAGCGTCGAAATTAGCTACGAAAAATGTATCCCGTGTTTCATAAGAACCCCTTAAAAATTGCGAAGCACAAAATATTGTGCAGTGCGAGCGACACAGTTCTCAATGTTTTCATTCATTCCTCCGAGCGCACGCTTCGCCCCGGCGCGGCGGGGCAATTGGCGGACATTCCGCATAGAGGGAGGTATTTATGCCGATCGATGTCTGCCGATGAGGTTTCCAGCGGCGGGCCGCCTGATCCCCTGGCTCGTTCCTTCGTTTCCCTCGCGGCAAGGAGTCGAAACAGTGGCCATAGACGCTGTCAAACAAGCGCCATTGGAGACGATGAGCAGTCCACCTTTTTTTCCCCGAGTGCAGCGCCGAAGGGGTTGGTGGGGGAGGGAGGTACAGGGAGAGGTTTGTTGATCGGTGTGGGTGTGTTAAGATGCGACGGATTTAAAAGAGGGCGTGGAGGAGCCGAAGGAGGAAGGTGAAGGGTTGATCCCAGTGGAGGAGGCGCCATGCACGTTGGCGGCCTTGAAAGGAGCCCACGAAGGTTTAGGAGGAAAAAGCGCTGCGAGCTAATTTCCTTCTATCGAATGTTCCATGAGGGGACGTTTTCTAAGCTACGCCATGGGTGATGCAGTCGTCATATTGGTTATGCGTTCGTTCTTATTTCGTCAAAATAAATGTTAAAATTCCATTACAAATTTCTGGATTGCTACTGACATAATGCCCTTACTGGCTGGTGCCTTATGTGCATTGTCAAGAATATTTAAGATTTTTTTATGAAAAACCTTCTTAGTTTTTTATAACCTCAACTGTCTTAAATACAGCTGCTTTAACAGTAAATGTTAATAGAAAATAACTCTATCCGAAACTAGGATTGCTGGTAGATCGAACTCAACTTCAGTAATGTGTCGAAAAGCGAAGTTTCAGACGCAATATGGTGGAAATTTACGTAATGAAATGGAAGATAAACAGCACTTTTTCACAACTTATTTGTGTTGATAAGTTGTGGAAAAGTGCTATCTATCTTTCATTTCATTCAGTACTATGTCGCTTATGAGTTACCTAAATGCATACTACCAAAGACCTCTGGTTTCAGTGAAAGTTGTTTGGATTAGGATTTTTAAATTTTTTAAGTAGCAGTCGTTGATCCTTACGTACTAGGCTTGTGCCCTTCTGTTCACGAAATGGAAAACATAATTTTTAATTATGTTTTCCAATTCGGGGGGTTAATTCTGGGTTTAGAGAACACACTAATGCGACTATGATTTTTGAAATCGTAATAAGTTTTAGGCTGCATGTCCGTGTTTCCTCTTGCTCTTTTTTTCAGGAGCTAATTTTAAATAACTGGCATAATATGTGTTAAGAATCTACTCACGTAGCATCGCGTGTTCTCGCCGTCTCACTTAGCGTCATTGTTGGTGGACATATAAATGCTTATTATAACTATTTTTTGCTTCTTTTAACCCTTCATTCCGACCTTTCCAAAATATGTGTGTGCCGTTGTGATTTTAACTCACGGTTAACTTTAGTAATACCCTCGACCATGTTTCGGGGCCAACTGAAACCGACGGAGTTTCAGGGACGGTTGTCGAGTTTTCATTGCCGTCGCACGGGTCCATCCGTCAATTCTCCTCCCTGAAAACAAGAGGAGAGAGACTGGGATTGATTAATTCGAAATCCCACACCTGCGTGCCCAATGTGGGTTGCCCCACATCCCCCGCCCCACGTCTCTCCAGCGCCCCCTCCGCCGGCCACTCCACTGTCCCTCGAGTGCCCCTGTTCCGCTCCGTTGCCACCTTCCAATCCACCGGGAGAGCGACCTAATTTCTCGCCGCGACTCTTTAATACCCCAGCCATTTCTTCGTGCCTCCATTGTGACTCGTTCACCTCATCGGTAACTCTTATAGAAGTTTTTTTTTCGCCCGCTGAACTGAAACATCGCTTGCTAAAAGTTATCTTTTATAAAATACTAGAAACTCCTTAAGCAGCGGCATGCTTTCATAAATTACAGCACTAACTCAAGAGCCCATAGGTAAATGTTTTGCGCTTTTGAGGTTTCATGTATTATTACGAGAGTTTGCTTTAAAAGTTTCATGGGTTTGCTTTAAAAGTTTGCTAGGTTTGCTTTAAAAGTTTTCCCATGCTCTGGGTAAATGGGGAATTTATTTTATAAAATGGTTTCAAAACATTAACAATTCTATTGTAAAGTCGAAAAAGAAAACCTACCTTCGAATTGATAATTTTACTAGTACATCGAGAATTTAGTGGATACGGATTTTGAATTTCCTCTCCGTGGAGGTATAATATACTTAATTTCCTTAATTTATTAATATTATACTTAATAATTACATCAGTATGGGACAATTTTCCACCATTTCCTTCTGTATTTCAACCAAAAGTATTGCTGAAGGTATATTTTTGTCCTACCTCAAGTCGGACGTCACTTCAATCGCAACAATTGGTAATTCGCTTGCTTCTCTCCCAACAGTGGTTTCTAATTATTTGTTTAAATTGTTAATTTGTGGAGATTTAGATATTAACGGTAAAAACTTCGATGATCTTGTATTGTCTTCCATTCCTTCGTTTTTCATCTTTATTTTAGATTCCGCAAATCATTGTCAGTTATTTGTATCCACATTTACCTATATCCACCGATTTGGTTGATAAATTCAAAGTTGGTAATTAATTGCATAAAATGACGTTGCATAGTCCTGACTTCGTGTTTCGGTAACGTGTGCTATTTCACAGGAAAGCACAGTATTTTTTTCATAAGTAATAATCGATTTGTGGAGATTAAAGTACCAACTGGATTTCTATCGTTCACGAATCATAGAAGGAAAAAGTATTAGTTCCTAAATTCATGAACGTTGATTTTTAATGGTATTAAATTTACTTTTAAAAGTAGATTATATTTGTTAACGTTCTAAGGTTATTATTACTCCAGTTATTAATATATTTCACTAGAAAATACCCTGGTCATTCCTATGGTGTGTATATTGTTTCCTAATACTTTTGAAAATTCTTTTCACTGGTTTACATCGAGGAAACCATTGTTGCTCATCAGCATTAAAAAGAGATAGAAAAATTTTACGTTGAAATAAGAATTCAATAGAATCTCTATTACCATTTCCGAAAAAATTATCTCATTCAAAGGAAATATGTTAGTGACTTCTTCTTGTTTTGAATAACTTCACATAGGAATGATTTGATTGCAACATATAAACTTTTTACATTTAAAATGTTCAAAAATTGTTTAGGGGATTTTTTTCAGGAAGCCAAGTATGAGCCCATTTTCCTCTGTTCGATGTAATCCAGGTACTGAGGTTATCTGTTAAAAATATATTAAATTATTTTAAATCACAGAGTCGAATTTCTTTTATTTAAACCACTTCTTCCTGTGTTAAACTTTTTTTTAAAGTGCCAGAGCAGAGCCAGAACACCTATGAACGAAAGAAAAAAATGTTAGGCGTCAAATTTTTTTCTCATTTATCGGGAAATATTTTAGCAATATTTATATTCTTCCAATTTACCGTGATCGAAAACTATTGTAATTTTAAAAAAATTGTGGAACATGAAGTCAAAGGGGGCAAGGGACTTATTCGGAGGAAGAGAGCTTCAGGGCGAACCGAAAGTTTAGCTAAACATCGGGATGATGCTATTTCTGCTGTTTCTGAATGTGCTCTTTGCCTGCCACTTACGTTTCTTCTTCATTGCCTGGGCCATCTGCATTTTTGAAACTTTGAAGAAGACAGGAAAGCAGATGTGGGGAAATATTTTCGTCCTTTATGGAGTCCACTTCCTTTCCTAGGAGTCCACTTTTCACGGAATCCACTACATGCTTCCTTTTTAAATTTATCTTTACATTGAAATAAAAATTTAGAATTGATGCGACTTAAACAGTCCTATTTGAACTACCGGTACATTTAGCTGCTTCTTTGTTTTGTGTCGCTTTCGCTGTTATCAGTGTCAACCGAATCACTTTTACGATTTATTTTTATAAAATAAATTACCGTAACTTTAGTGAGATCAGATATCATATCTATGATCATGATCATATCAGATATCTATGTGCGAAAAACTGTGTACCATCGTTGTGCTTAACTGAATGTTTTTTATTCAGATTTATGTGGACAATTGAAAATTTTACAGTACTTCACCATTCTGCGTCAAATCAAAATGCGGTGGAACAGTTTGCATGTATTCTAGCCGAACTGCAATATGGCTCATCCACATTCTCTGTACAACCGAGCAAAGTCCATGATGGAAGAAAAAAGGCGTAATCCTGTATTTAACTTTTCTATTAAAAATATTGTCGTTAATACCTTCACTTATTGTTGCGAAGTTAATATGTTGATATTAGAAGCAAAGAGATGCGTTTCGAAGTATAATGAGTTAGAAAATAAGTCCTTTGTGATTCACCTGCGTCACAAGAAACAGATTCATTTCAGTTCAGCTGAACATAATCCTCGATGATTCTGAAGAAATCTTTGGTTCACCTGATTATAGTTCAATCTCTATGTTACGCTTGGTTGAAGTGGTAGTTATGTGAATGCATGTGCACATCTAATAAATCCGCCTTTTTCATTTTAGCTTTGGCTACCTCAGTTTCAAGGTATTCTTTCGCAATAGGTTCTTGCAGCCTTATAGCAGAAATTACATAGGGGTGAATAGAGAAAATGGAAAATTTGGCCAATTCATGATAGTTTTGAAAGTTAATATTTAGATCGAGTTTTTAATAGTTTACGTTATTTCTTGTCGTGGTTGTGTTTTAATTCTCCGAATATTTATTCTGAATTCATCTAAATATATCATAAGGTTATTTTTAAAGTTAAATCAATGTCTTATTTAAAACTTATAACATTGTTAATAAGTTATTCTATGATTGTTTACCTCTTAAAGATTTTTTCTGGAAAAGGGAATTCATAACGACAATTATTTAGCAGATATATTTTTTAGTGCTTATCAACTCCCAAGTTCTGTGATAAGTAAAGTCTCTTTATTGAAAGTTGTCGGTGACGTCAATTTTCTTTCAACGGAAAAGTGTGCGAGTAGTATTCGTGCTCGTTGTCAGTAAAAGGAGTGACTCAATAATAAGATGGCTTCAGCTACGATTTATTGTTTGCCACTCAACGTTGGATATGTATTATGAAATTCTAGGTATACGCCTAAGAGTGTGACGTCCGTCATTTCGGCACACTTCCCCGCCCTCGCTCTTCCCAACCCCTCCAGCCCACTCGCAACCCTCCGCAGCCGACGAAAAAATTCTTCTCCCGGGGCCAAATGTGACACCGAACGCACTTTGAGAAATGCGACCTTCTTTATTGCTTTCTTTACCGTCTTCCTCATGGGGTTTGCGGCGGCCCGTTGATTTATTTATTTTTTTTCTTGCAACTCCGGGGAACGTCTGCCTGGGGGCGTTTTTCATAATCCCCAGTCGCGTGAACGCGATCACCGCGCTTCGCCTCATGAATATACGAAGCGATATCCGTCCACCTTCAAGTCTTTCGCCCGCCGAGGAGGACATCTCAACTATCCATCCCTTTCCGGTGCAATGGAAACGAACTGGTTTTGTCATGCGATACGCGATTAGTGGCGAGCGTCACGGCTCTACTCTCGTCCATGTATCAAATATTTAAACGATCTCGGAGTCATGTGAGGAGTCAGGAGAAGAGTTGAGCGGCTGGGTTTAAGGGATATTAATGGTGAGCGATTTCAGGGAATGCGTAACAGCTGGGCTCGTGGATTTATTTTAAGAATGTTATCCTTTGATCAGTTTAAGTATGTAAGAATAATGTTCTTCTAATGATACTTCGGCAGCTGAGTTTCGTGCTATTCCTCCTTCATGCCAATCTCTCGGAAACGCCGGGTAACGTCTGGACAGGATTCTTTGATTACCTTTGATACTTTGATTAATACTTTAAATCATATTTTCTTCACCCTCGATATAATTTTAATTATGGTTAATTTATTTCCGTTTTATCCAAAATCTTTCCTATATTATGGAATAATTTTTCGAATAAAGGAAATGTAAATAATGGCTACTGGAGAACGAGGAATTCGTGCGAGTTAACCGATAATTTTACGCCTCTTTAAAGATAATCGCCCTTGCATTTCGCTTATCATCAGTATGTGTGGAGATCAATTAATGCTGCTACTGCTTCAGGACTCTCGTATTGCTTAGAGGCAACGTCAACGTTGACGTGATTTCCAACTTGGAAAACGAAATAAATGGGAAGGGAGCTGGCAAGCTGACAATCTGAATTATTTCAACCGCATTCATTGAGGACATGAATAAGGTGCTCATGCCAATAGTTAACATTTCGTCACCAAAGCGGATATTGACAATCGCAAATCTAACGAAAGGCTCGTGCCACTGTGTGCTACAGCACCGAAACGAATTATTCTAGATGTTTGACGGCTGAAGGTGAAAGAGTCTATATTGCGTTACGTAGTCAAATTACGTTTCATTTAGCCTTGTCTCAGTGCTTCTCGGTGATAAGTTTGACTGCAAGGTGTTCTATGTATTGAGCACTCATGTCACTACGGTGAATGTTAGAAATGTTAGAGCCATGAATGTTCAGAAATCACCGTCATCAAGTTTTTTAAATTTGAATTAAAATTGAACTAAAAATAAAAGTGATTAAGCTTATTTCATAATTAATACCCTTCGCACAATAAAAGCTATTTTTTCCGAACATTTTTTTCTCGGAATTCAGAATAAAACGGCAACCTGCGGTCATTGAATTCATAAGGTCCAAGAAAAACCTGGAATTGAAAATTTCCTGGAAAAAAGTGATGAAGTTAACACATCCAGTTTTTTTGTTTGGTTTATCTCTTATGATAAATCATTTCCACCAAGTGAAGACCTATACCATCAACTTGGAAAAAACTGTAAATGACCAAAAAACAACATGGAACCCAAAGCGTATTAAAATTTTTATTTTTATAGTTAAAAATGGTTGGTAAGACGATTTTCACAATTTCCTTTTCCTCCTAAAGTCCTTGTATGGGGTTGTCGCATTCAAATTGGCATGAAATTTAGATAAGCACGAAGTTTAGCATAATGTTATACTTAAAGATTACATTTTAGGTTGGAAAATGAATTTCAGGAGGAAACATTAGCAATTTTCTTTTTAAAAAGTTCTTAAAGCATTAGTTTTCGTAATGTTGCATAGTGTTTAGGCCCTAACTGATTTTCTTTGAATTTACTGAACGCCCGATAGAGAAGCCGTTCCAAAGCTAAGTTGGCATGTCATTATAATCGCTTTGCTATTTGTGCCGTGTGATCACAATAATATCTGTGCTCCGGACGATATACGGGTATGTGACATCTAGCCGGTCTGTTTTGCTGTGCTGATAAATTTAGGTCACATCGTGTTCTGAGATTAGGGGTGTATCAATCATTCTCGTAAGCGTGCACGAGTTTATTTAGCGCATTTAAGTTCTTTTTTACATTGGCGAGAGCATCCCTCGCTGGAAACCAAGGATTAGTGATTTAAAAAAAATGGGCGTTAACTCCTGTAGTGAACGTTGTCCACCATTCTTAAGTGAAATTCTCTGTAAAATTACTAATCTCTCACAGTATACCCTGGACTTACCTTTTGTTTTTAGTCAGGGAATTATTCCTGGCTTTATTTTGCAATTATCACTTGCCGCCTGTGCTTTAATCCCCTTTTAGGCCACTGCAGAATGCAGTTCAAATAGGTTTTGTTGTCGCATTTATTGGTCGTTTCGCTTAATTAAACTTAATAGTGAGAAAAAATGTATTAGGTTTTAAGAATCAACTAATTCTATTTCACAGAAAACATGAGACTACAACTAACAATGGAGTAACTAAAATGGAAAAAATCATTGTTAATTTCTCATTTTTCATGTGGTTTGTGGAATTTAATGACTAAGAAATGTTAGAAGAAGGTTAATATTTACTTGAGCTCCACCTCCCTGGTACAATTCGTAATTTAGAGAACATGGTGAGTATTTATGATCGAGAACAAACTATTGTTGAATTAATTTATCATTTAATCAGTAATTAGTCTTTGGTTGTGAGTGTTCAGTATAGTACTGGTTTGATAGAAAACATCAACTAGGTAAGTTTTATAAATTAGGCTGATATTATTAGATAAGAGGAATAAAGCGGAGTTCAAATAACAGACTGAGAGTTGGCCGACCCTTGTAGAGACTCATAAAGACTCACAGATGGACTTAACCTCCAATTTCCATTCACTCAGCACCCACGTAAGGATTGAGATAACACTTAGAAATGATGAGAACTCCCAAAAATATCGTAATCGGATAGCAATCGTGGGCGGTAGCCACGAATATCGTTCCCATCCTCTGCGGACGTGATTCCTTTTCCTTACTTCTTTCGTAGCGATCCAAAAGCGGGCGATAAAAATCTCATCTGCCCTCCCGTCTCATCCCCTTTCTCCGGGTTTTCCCAATTTTATCTACCTCCTTTTAACACCCTAATTATAACAGCATAAAAACCGTCATTCCGATTCAAAGGTCTGTCTTTTCCCCTCCCCCGTCGCCCTGGAGCGCGAACAGCTCTTTCGGAGCCGATCGTTAGGAAATGGGGGGGGTGGGAAAAGTTTTCTCGCCGTTTGCTCACTTTAATCTTCACTTCCACGGGTGGACTTTCTCGAGTGCGGTTTCTATCCCCTCGCCCGTCGCCACCCCGGGGGCCGGCACATCTGCAGATCACCTCGATTTCGGCCCACTCGCCGAGACCGCTCCTCATTCCGCCGCCCACGCCTCCGCGTCATCCCACCCTTCGACCCCCGTCTTCCTCCC
>LYUA01000097.1:992657-1003712 GCA_002093875.1 Calopteryx splendens
AAGGGGGGGGGTGGGAGATAGTTGACGGGGGTTGGGTTGAGAGATTGGAAGGTGGTGTCGGAGGAGGTGGTGAGAAAAGTGTCAGGGGTATCTTTTTTCTGTGACTTGCCCTTTGTATGCAAATGCTTTCTTCTCTTCCCCACCGTCCCCTCCCCCGCGGCTCAATGCCCCACCTTCGCCTTAAATCCTCCTCACGCCCCCGACGGACCCGCCCTACCTCTTCTTTAACTTCTTCCGTGCCTCTTCTGCGCTTCCTCTAGCATTACTCGTTCGGAGCGTATCGATTCATGGCGTTCAACGTGATATTTCGGTTAATAGGATATTATCCATTTCCAGGCGTAACTTAGAAAAAGTGGTGGGCATTCATTAAAGTGAATAATCTTATTTTACTACTTTAAGACCAGATAACACCTTAACATGGTGAAATTAGTCACGATGCATGCTAGTAAATACTTTGTGAAAGTACGAACACCGAGAGTTACCGGTGAACTCCGTTAAAAGAAAACCATGGGTTTCAAATACTTAGTTTAAAAATAGCTGATAAGTAGGGAAACGGTAGTAACAAATGGTAGCGGTATTCCCCATTAATCGTTCCTTTAGATACTGGTCCCTTTGATTAACTGGGTTCATATAATAAGCAGAATGAGATTTATATATAAAAGTATTTCTCATTAGCATCTTGTTTTACATCGTCAGGGGCAATATTCCATCAATAATGACGCTTTCAAATATTATTTACGTTTTCTATGTCACTGCTATCCCAAACTGGCACGCATTACAAATCCATTTATAGCTTGTGAGTCCAAGTATTGCTGGATACACCTCAAATCGACCATTACCTATCTAACGTAACGTACCTCATTGTCGAAAATACTAACTCGGTAAACTTCATACAATATTATAGTTAATATCATACTTTTAAGGGAGTAAAGCTTCTTTAAAGTAAGGTAGTCAAGAATCTAAGGCCAGTATTTAATTTAACTAATCGTAAAAAAATTATAATCGTGTTGAATTGGCACTCAAATGGCTCCACCTCATATTTTGCCTGAATAGTAGTGTCATATAAACGTATTCCAATTAGAGTGTCGCGGTAATCCCGTGAGACTGCTATTATTAACGAATCTAAATTCAATTTCTCTGGAGGATAGGGCTGGAAAAAATCTTAATTCAGTAATAATTTTATTTGTTGGTTATTGTATTAAATATGAAATGCTTTTGGAATTAAACAAAGTTTTAAAACCGCAGTGATTAGGTTTTAATACTCGACGTAAATGTTTTGACCATTATATCTCATCTGAAGTAGCGTGCACTCGAAAATTATTGAGTTAAGGGGTTTTATAAAAATCCGATGCCAGAAAAGGTCGAAAAATGCTTGTGGAAAAGTATCGATTTGCGTTAGAATCAAATCGAGAACCTCGTTGACGAACCCGATTCGCCAGTCCATAGTTATACGCAACCGTTTTCAGTCTCGTTTTTTTTTGTCCTTTATGCTTCCTGTCCTCATCAATCTCCATCCCATCCCCCATCAAACTCCAAAACCTCCAGAGCCAACAACGTTACGACTAAATTGATCCCTCGCGCTCCGAACCAAGTGAAATTTCTCATTTGTAATAGCTCTCGCGGTGCACTTATTATAATTTGCGTCTTAATGGCGCTTGTTCCCATCCCTATGGCTTAAGGTCGGCGAGCCGATCGCCGCCGTGCCGTCATTGTTAACGCTCCATTAGGCTGCAACTATTAATTATGATTCATTTTTTCAGAAATCGCAACATATGAAATACAGAAGTAACGGTAACGACGTCGCGAAGGCATACAATGCTCCACCATTGCACTACGGTCGTCGGAGCGGAATGATAAGAAGATTCCCTGCGTCTAATCCCTTGTTTTTCATGATTCGTAGAATGAAAAGCGTGCTTTTCTTACGTGAAGGAACGGGGAAAGCGGCTAGGCCTTCGAGCTGAAGTTGGTTGTCACATTGGGATACGTTGCAGTCGTTGCGGTCCTGCCTTCCAATTAACAAAATGGCCATCGCCTCAATTATCTCGTTTTCCCGGAACGCTCTTCGAGCGGGACCCACGGCAGTTAATAACCTGTCACCGCGCATATATTTAGTGGGTCGTGAATGGTTTTTGAGGGAGAAACATCGGATAAGTTGAATGCCACTCGATGATGTACGGAATTATTCAATCGAAAGCTCTCCGTTTCGGCGAAGAGGTATCTGCTAATTCGTTATGCCTCCTGTCACGTGATGTTCAGAGTAACGGCCTGAGAAATTGAATCAATGCGATACGCTGGAAGAAAAGCAAGGTCATCGAGAATTCACTCTACCCACGCTTTGCCATTCAAAGGAATTTTGGCCGCAGTTGTTTTTGCATTCTTAAGCGTGACTATGGTAAGCAATTTGAGAGCGGGAAGTGGGCAAGGTCATATTTTTTACCGAACTTGTTGACTCGAACACAATTTCCCTTTAGAAATCATATTGTCAGTTATGAATGCCTTTTCAGCCTAAGTTAATTAGTGTACTCGTAGGTTGGGGAGGCTGTCATTTTCTTGTTGCATGCTAATCTATTTATTTTTTAGCTAATAAAAGGATGTTCTTACCGTTGATCATAGCTATTTCAGTTAAGTAATTCGAGGTACTCGTTTTCCCTTTTTCCAAATGACACTCCCAGAAAAGAGATGCTGTTATCAATAATTCAGTTCATAAATATTTCAAAGCAGCCCGTTAATTTTGATGGAAAAAAGTGAACAAGAAAGTGTTTTTTTATATTTGTATTTTAATCTTTTGATGCTGGGATGCGGGAAGCTGACCACACATTAACATTTTTGCTGTCCTTTCATTTTCCACGTGTTCCACTCCTATTAATAGGTTAAACCACGGCGTAACTTCTTCCGATTACAGCACGTCTAGTTGCAAATTAACGGTAAACAAACGAGAAATATTAATAAGACCTTGCTAATTAATGCTGTAACTGGATGAACTCTTAATGTTTTGGGCCTCCGAAGATACATGTAGTGTTTTCCACATATTACCACTTAGCTACTATTGAGAATTGATAGGTGAGCACGCTCATGAACCCCAGTAGTCATATTTGTCTATAGTCAGTCGAGGCGTGAACAAGTCAACGGCGTATTGGATTTTTTTAAATTGATTTAAATCTATCCAGTAACAGGATTTTCAAATCATCGGACAAATTTTTTATTCCATGAAATATGACGAATTGTATTGCCGTTCAGTTATATTAACATAAAACTAAAATGAGGGTATTAGGGTAATCAATACCCATCTCTCGGCTGGTTTATATTTCACGGGAAGGCGTTTTCGTCGCATTTTGCATGATGAGCTTAAGTTTCTCCCTAGCAAATGTCAGGATGTGGATCATGTGAAACACACGACTCAGCCAAATGCAGGTGGTTTTTTTAGTTTATTGAATTTCAATCAGATCATTTTTAACATACCTTCAGCGGAAGTCACATTCATTTTGATTTTGTTTGCGAAAAATTGCAAATAATTGTGGTTAGATACATTACAGGAATTTGTGGAGAAAATTTCAAATTCATCTTTAAGAAGAAATGAACATGAATACATATTTTTATGCATTTCTAAACTCTTCGTTATACTACCTGGATACTATTATCGCGCCTATTGTCGTCATAATAAGAAAGAACTTAAAAGATACATTATAAAGATACGTGTTACCCCGTATTAAGTTTGGAGGTGTCATTAGTGGTCGATCTACTCATCTCAAACTGTTTCCTTCTCCTCAACTTGCAAATATAACCTCCCTTGCGTTAAATAAGTCTCGTCTTAATATTTTCCGGAATTAAAGGACGATAATAGTCCCAGGTTTCAATACTACGTGTCACGTTTTCTTTGAACGGGATTCGACTTCTACTTCTATCTCGGTGCTCGGGTGTGACACCTTCCCTGTCGATATAATTGAGTGGTGCAGTGTTTGTCGGAGTGCCAATGAAAGTGATGTGAGTACCGGAGGGAGTTATGGCGGAAGGAAGGGAAGGGTGTTCGGATGGCTCGGGGCTGGTGGGCGTCGCCCCTCCCCCGCGAACTAGCTTTCCTCCTAATTAAAATTAACGGCACGTTTCTCTCATCGTCATCACCGCTCCCGTAGTCCCCCGCCTCTCCCTCTTCTCCTTTCCTATCCGCCCCTCTCCTCTTCCCTGCCTCCCACCCCTTCCTCCTCGATCCCCCCTCCCTCTCCTGCCGCCCGCTTCCACGGGTCGGAGGAATGCCGACCGTGGAGCATATCCCCGCCCGTGCTCCATCTCCCGAATCCTCGCTTCTCATCGTCATATTCGACGTTATCTCGTTAGTCCTTCCGATAGTTAGCACACCTGGGAGTTACGAGGTGGGCCCTCCTCTATCTGTTAGGTCGCCGTCTTAACTCCTCTCCTCCCCGTCTTGTTGTCCCCCTCGAGGTTTGCCCAATTTCTATCGAAAGTCGATCACTTTATTGTTTTAGACCAGTATGGGTTCAGTTTTTGGGGAGCTGATTATTTTTTTCTGTCTCTTTTCCGTGCTTCGTCGTCCTTTCTAAAGCGGCGTGTTGATGATAAAAATCTCTCCTAACTCGAAGACCCGTATAAAATAATGCCGAATGTGCTATCCCGAAACGCCAGGGATTGTTGGATAAAGTGGACGCGTGTGCTATAAATGGGGTCGATTTATCCTATGGGTAGAGAATTGAATCAAAAAAACGGCAGCCATCTGTTTCATTTTCATCCTTTCCCTTTCTCCGGCATGCATCGTCAGACTGAGGGGATTCTAGTTGTCGTTCCAAATCTTGCCAAAAATGTTAAAATAATGCAATATTATGCATAATTTGTCAAACGTTTTTTCTTCCCGGTTCTGCCTCCCTATTTAATTCCTTTTGCATCATGTAGGTTTTCTCCCGTCGAGGTATGTCATCGAATCTACCTTCGTCTACACATTTTATGGCATTAAAGAAATCACTTCTACTAATAATGAGAAAAATTTAGAAAAAAAGGTAAGGAATTGGAAATCGAATTAGACGCATGAGTTCAACAGATCGGATTAGTCATTCTGAAAAAAACCTTACTCCTTGGAAAACGGAATTGATCGCATCAACGTGCCTAATTTACATTTGATCCATTTTACGTGTCCTCTCGAACTTTTGGTGACTTGGTAATCAACAGTAGTTTGCAGGCCAAACGCGTTTCTCTTAGGTAATCGTCTGCTCTGCGTCTCGGAGCCGGTAGTTCCCCAACCCCATTCTAGATGGTTATCATGCAACGCTCATTTTGCCCATGGGCTGAGTTGCTTTTGATCAAACGTATCCGAGTACGCCCAGCACGCGTTTACCACGTTAGTTGAGATTTGCGGGGATACTGATTGTTGTCCGTTGACACCGGCAATGTGGCACTTTTTTATTTACCATTAGCAGATAATAATTTGGATTGGAAGTTTTTTGGTTTTATCCGGTGTTTATCTTTCATTCCCAATTTAGCAATTTACGAATTCGGGGAAAACCCGAATGTTAATATTTGATCTTATGAATTTCCTTTATTTGGGAAGTATTTTATTTTTAAGTCGCTTTTTCGGACGCCAGGCAATAGAATGAAGTTTTAGATGTTCGAGTTTAAAATAAATCAAACATGTTTATTATAATTATGAAATATTAGAAGCCAATAATTCTTCTGTATTGAACAATTGTTGAAAACAAATTTCATATGTATAATTTATTAAATAATAATAATATAAAAAAATAATAAAATATTTAATATACATAAACATTCATTTATATTTAATCTTACAAAATGTGTACCTAGTTTCCTAATTAAAAATGTGTTAAGAGCTACGAGGTGTCAATATTAATCATCCGAATAGAAATATTTTCTGTTAGCAATAGACCTCGAAACACATTTTAAATTGAAGTAACTAACATTTTAACCTTAGGTTGATTAATTTCCGATTTTAAAACTGCAAACGTTTTAGAAAACCCTCGAGTTTAAATATTTTCAGTTTCCTTCTCCACTATTTCGTTAGCGGCTGGCCTATCCTCGGGGTTGCATAATTTGTCCTGCAGGTTTTTGTTTGACGGAATTGATAGCCATAGGTATCAGCGTGGCCTGACTTCGTAAACTTCGTGTCAATCAGGATGCCAGTCCTCGTGCTTGCCGAGGGAGCCCGGTGTGATGCCACCGACGCGCCGCCCCTTCGCGTAGCGCCGCTCTCATCTGGCAGCCGGCTCGGCGCGAAACACCCCGGGAATGACATCCGCCCGCGCATTCACCGCATGTGCCGGAGGTGCCTTTCCATTTTTCCTCCAAGGGGGAGGAAGTGCCATCGTGAATGCGCTTCGATGTCGTCGCGTGTGCCTCCCACCCCGCCTCCTCTTCCCCCCCGTCTCGCCACCCGCCCCGCCCCTCGTCCGATTCCGAGGAAAGCGTTGAATTCTCGACGATTTTCCGCCGGGGAGGAATTTGTGAATTTCGGATGGGAAATGATGCTGTGGGCGCGTGGACGACTGTGGATGCTTGGGAGAGCGCGTGTTGTTTGGTTGCTCCTCTCCTTTTGTAGAATTTGTTTCGAGAGACGCGGTTCATTGGGCATTCCGCGCGTTCCTCTGAAATCTGATGAGAGCGCCCAGACTTCCATCGTTCCTAAATAAATACATGTATAAAAACAATTCTCTCTCCCCCCCCCTTCGACTGCGCTCCCCTCCACTCTTAATGCCTTCCCATCCTCTCCCCTTCCCCTTCTCCCTTTTTCACCCCATAATCCGAACTCCGTAAAGCCCGTAGGGCGAGGTCCTTCCTCGCGCGCCCACCCCCTGCGCATCCATAGACATTTTTCCCGGCCCCATTCCCATCCGTCTTCTTCTTCCCGGGCGCCTCCTTCATATTTAATGCAGGCGGAAGTTTGAGGTGGACTGAAATAGGTTCCACCACCACCAGTCTGCCGCGGATAATTCTTTGTGCGTCGATTTATGAGGCGTTGATATCGAAGCGAAAGCTTTATATCCATCGATTCAGGCCTCTCAAAGTGTGTATACAGTGCTAGTCATAAATAAGCCGTTTATTTATCGCTACTTACATTAGGTTTGACCTTAAGCTCCACCGGTAATTGAGTGGATCTACGGTTCCGTTGGATCTCAGGAAATTCAACTGTCTCGTAGTGGGCAATTATTAATAGAATATAATAGGATCTTAGTTTGGATTTTATCATCGGCGCATGAGTTTATTCAACGTAAGCTTTGTAACGGTGTGGTAATTTTTTACGATGGGGCAACGAAATTATTATAAGAGCTTTTTATTCCACTAGGTACCTTACCTATATTATACAGTGTCAAGCAATTGGTCACCGTTTTATCGTGCTACTTGTTGTGGTTAATGTTTCAAGTGTATTTAGAATTTACTTTGTTCTTTCCTTTCTTTTTACTGTGATAATTGATCTTAACCATCGATAAACTGAGCTCGTGGTTATTTTCATCTTTCCGGTGATATATTTTATTATATACAGTATAATTAGTATTCAAATCCGAGCATCTGCTGTAAAAGTGCAATTGCAGTTTTTTTAATTGATGCTAGGAGCGTATGCCATAAGATGCCATAAGCCACGTCCTCTTTCTCAACAAATGGTTTTCGGGTTAATGGTATACTATGTGTTATCGTCGGAAAGTCCGTCATCACCTGCTTTCAAAGGAGGTAATATTTTTTAAGAGTTTAATTTATGCCTGACGGCAACAAAGGAGGACGCTCCCGTATTAGTTTTATAAATGCCCCCCCTAAGAGACTCCACTGGAAAGGGTAGAAAAAGGTAGAGGCCCTGGAATTTCTTTCCAATTCCATGCTAGTATCGCTGGCGCTGTTGATTTAAATTGCTTATACGCCTCCCAGTGACTCATTAGAATAAATTCCCTGGATGCTGTACAGCTTCGCCTCCGCAAGGACGATCTGATTTTCTTCTCTTCTTTTCCTTCCCTCTCCTCACGCGTTACTCAGAGACTCAGACACCCCACCCCTTTTCATCCTCGCCCTCTCTTCAGCCCTAACCTCCCTTCCCCTCTCCTCCCTTCTGGCCCATTTCCTCATCCTGTCGCTCCTCTCCTCCCTGAGGGCCGCTGCTCGCAGCCCTCGGGAGAGAGCCTCTAGTCGTCCCCACTCCCTCTTTCTCCCTCCCTCTCACTCTCTCTCTTAGCATTTTTCGCTTTAGTAACAGATGGCTATTATGCGTGTGATAGAGTTGTGTTTCCCTCTCTCGTCCGAGCGGAATAACTCGCCGACGGCTGGGAGTCACGAGAGGAGGTAATCGTGCAGCTTGGATAAACCAGGAAAAGGCGTGGAAATTGGTGCGCTTGTGGTGGAAATCCCCGAATCCCTGATGGAGAATGCTGTGCAAGTGGATTGTGAGCAGTAGGCAGGCGTTGCTGGATTAAAATAGTGAACCCTGACAGCAGCATCAGCTCTTTGAATCTTTCTGCATCTTGAAGTGTAAAGAAATGTTACTGTTCGCAGAAAATATTTTTCTTTCTGAAAGTCGTGCTTCAAAGTATTTCACCAAGTATTGTTTTTTTTTCGTGCAACTGTTTGTAGTGGACAAATTGTTCAAACAATTAAGTGTTTAAAAATGTCCCGAGTTCTATGGTGTTAATGTGGACGATTCCAATGTACCTCTCCAAGTTTTTCAGGGAGAGAAGGAGTAAATGTTAACATTTCATAGGGAAATTAAAGGAAAACTAGGGAGGTAGGCCCCAAATGTAATAATCAAGGGAAACCACATGGGACCATTATAAAGATGAGTGAGAAATAAATTAGAATGTAATTATCTTGGGACAGAGAAGATTAGAAGAATGCAGTCAGTCATCTTAGGATTGAAAAAAACAATATTACATGATACGTAAAAGGGCTTTGTAAAAATATTTTCCAGAATGTGGCATGCAAATAGAAGCTGAGACTGAAGAAAGACGGGTTACTACGATTAATACTCGTATTACGCGATTATTCGGGAAGTAACATATTGGTACATTACGAATTGGTTTTTTGACTAAGAAATAAATAAAATAATGTAGGTGAACTATTAGCTAGGAATTGATATTAATCGAAGTTACTTTTAATCCAATATTGGTAAGGGAATATTCTTACAGCAGTATTTAGGCAAATAAGTTCCTGTTCATTTCAATGAGGGCAGTGTGTAAAGATGTGTTAAATTCCGAAAAGGAGTCTATCAAAAAAGACTAGAAGCTAATTGTAATCAAATCAACTCCAATAAAATGGGATACATTGAACGGGTTTGGACGACGGTGGTGGTGTGGGAGTGGTGGTACCATGTGTGGGAGAGGTGTTGAGGGGTGGCTCTAACCTCAACCACCTCCCTCACACCGAACCGAAATAATAGTATACGAGTGTTCCCTTAGCTTTATTGTTGAAGGAGTATCTTCAATTAACTTCGATAAACGAATGTCATTTGGACCGTCGTAATGGTTGCTTTGGGCCTCCACGATGCCTGTGTAAGCTTGAAGTAAGTAATCATTGTCATCGTGCTTCAAGAATGGATGACGTGAAGAAAAGATTGCGCCGTTAGGTGAAAGTAAATTAGGTTTAGCGCATGCGTGTGCATGTATTTTTTTCCATATTTTTTGCTATTGTTGCCACGATGATATCACACCGCTCAGGAAGAAGTACGTGATGGACTCTAAGGAAATTTTCGTTTCGCATTCAACTTCATAGCAAGTATCTCTTCTGGTAACTAAAAGTAAGTATGCATAATAATTGTCAGCAGATTTCAATTTCTCACCATTAGAAGAAATTCTGATTCAGATTTAACGTTTGATCATCAGCAATTACCTTCATTTTCCAAATTTTATATTAAGAGATATTGACGTTTGAGCAGGGAGCATTCTAGTCATCGGATTTTATCTTTAAAAGCAAAAGAAACCCTTTAAATGACCACATATTTAATTATTTATAGTTGTGAGCGTAAATGTTTTTGAGAAAATCTCTGCCGAAGACCATTAGCTAGTATCATAAAGTTGATTAATGAGAAACATTTTTAGAGTTTGGCTGAGGTTGAGTGTTTGAATCGTGTGCCTTATTGGAAAATATGAAATAGTAAATGATGAAATGTATGAATTTATAGCAAATACCTTCAGATCCCGTCGATGTTTTGTGTGAGAGAAATATGTTACTCGTTGGAGTCTTAATTAAACTAATTGAAGATGTAAAAAGCTACTGTCACCTATATTGTATTACATTAGTGGTTTCCAGCCCCATTTAAATTTCTTTTTCCATTAGAGTATTTATACAAAAAATTGTGCATGCACGAGCAAATTGAATTTCATCTTTAGTTCCAGAACTTGAACTTTCTTACGCTCTGAATAATTGGGTAAAACTTCTCATCGCAGTTCATTCTATATGAATCTATTATTTCCAAAGCTCGGTTATTCAACCCTTTTCATCCTATCATATGTTCTCTCACGCAATATATGTTTGGTCTAACGATTCTTTCGCTGATAAATTGAAACTTCAGTTGTGAAAGTTGATCCTCGGAATCCAGTGGGCCAGAATGGAAGGCCCTGGTAAATCCACCCATCGCTGGAATGTTATCACGGTTGAATTGTTATCCAGTCGGACTAACGTAGCATGGCGATGCGATTTTTTTTATCTGAATCTTGATTGGCCGTCGGTGAGATTCCGCTCTTTGTCCCCTATCACTTGGTGATCCGTGCCGCACCGGTTATCAGAGCCATCCCATTAACCTCGGCAACCCGAAACCCCTGCCTATTCGGGTGGCGAATGTGGGGTAATCTTTCAGAAGGGATTCCGTGCTCGGATCCGATTGCCATTTGTTATTTTTCGCCACCACCCCCTTTCCCCTGGCCCTCCCCTGCGCTCTCTCATTCTTTCCCTCTGCAACGCCCTTCGATCGCTTTTGTCGTGCCTCGAGATGACTCCTCAAGAGGGGGGGGATTCTTCTTCTCCCTATCTCTCCTGACAGGCGGTGCTCTTGGCGCCCTGCCTTCTTCTCCGCATCCACCGTCCCTCAACGGCTCTTTGGTGTTCCCTCCCACTCTCGGG
>LYUA01000097.1:1019997-1030354 GCA_002093875.1 Calopteryx splendens
ATACCATACTGCTATTTATTTACCTCGTGGCCAAACAAGAGGTCCTACATAGTAAGAAATTAAATCAATTTGTTATTTTCTATACTTTTATTATTGGAAAGGCAGGATCGGTTTCAACCTATTAACACCGTTTTCAAGGGCTTTCCACTGTCAGTTCTGTTAGTCAGCCCTTGAAAAGGGCATTAGTAAATTGGAACTGGTCGGGCCTTTTCAAAAAAAAAGTGTGGGAAGTACAAGCCTTTTTCGTGAATAGCCATTTTGACGACAAATCCTTGGTTCTTAGTTTGTGCATGCATATCTTTGAACGTGGATTGGCTATTTCTACACGCACAATACAACTTGCTGACGTGAATTTCGGTGCCTTTCCGCGTCGTGCATCGATGGTTTTACCTCGGGAGCAAGTCCACGTTTTTCCATGACGCGCTGGATTCATGCTGTTCTTATCCCGCCCTCGAATGGAATGAATGGGAGATATCGCGCATCTGCTGCCAAATCCTTCCCCCCATCCAACCCGCCCCCATTATCTCGCGATGTCATTATTAGCGCCTCTTAGGAAAGCCTCAAATGTAGCAGAGAGGTGGGTGCGGATGGTTGAGGGTAGAGGGGGTGGTCGTTATGGCGTCGTGTGTTGGGAATCGTTGGTGTTACTCGAATCGTTAATTTGTTGGAGCGGAGGAAGAGTTAATATATGGCCGCACTAAGCCCCGGAGGCATCAAGGAGATTCGCACATCCCCCTCCCTCTGTGCCTTTTCTCTCATCTCCATTTATTCCTTTGCTCTCTCTTTCACTACGGCCATCCTCAGTCGTCTTCCTTCGCGGTGATTCCGAAAAAACCCCCCCGCGCTTCCAGTGTTTCCCCCTCATCCTCTGTTCTCCGCCCACCTTACACACTCACGGCAATTCTGGCCAGCCATCCGCTTCATGCTTTGCCGTCGGTAAGTATTTACTATGCCAAATTATTATTCATTTTAGAGCAGCGGCGTGAAATGTGGCCTCATCCTTCATGATTCCACCTTCCACGTAAACTCTTCCCCTGCTCCTTGGCGTCTCGTTCCATCCTAATATTAATATCACTTTCGATTCGTGACTTCATGTTTCTCTGGATGAGGGTGCCGTTTTGCGTCACTCCACTCTCTCACTCATACCCTTCCCCTTTCGCCCCTAATCTTACCACCGGCTCCTACTTAGAGCATCGCCTTGGGCCGTGAATGCCACCGGATTTTCCGCTCCTCGGTGCTACCGTGCCACCACCTATTTCCTCTTCTCTTCCTCTCTCCTTTTCCCTTTCGAGATCCCTCCTCTCGCCGGAGGAGCGGATCTCTCCTGGGGAGCCCATCGAACACCTTCCGACAATTCTGTTTCTCAAACATTTTCTCCCTCTCCTATGTCAGCGATTCCTCCTTCAAAGACTAAACAGTTCTTCGCTCACCAAAGAGGTCAAGGTGATTTCACCAAATAACCGCCCTACTTCTTATTTCTTTTATTATCCTGTCCCCCGTGACGTTTTTCCCTATTTAATGCCTCAGTGAGCTCTTGGGATTGAAATATTTGGATAGTATTTGTCAGATTTTCAGATTAGGCTCTCACCGCTCGAATTTACTTAGGGGCGCGGTTAAATTCGGGTCGTTGGAAGGAGACAAGGAAATTCAATCTTCTTCTTTCCTTCATCTCTCTTACGTATTTCCTCTCGTTCATGTTTTCTTCCGACAAGGTAATGCCTTTCAGGATCTTAGTACATTTGCTTTCACTAATTACGTAGTATGGTCGCAGTGGATCAGTGAAACGTATTATCAAATATGTATCGTTTTATTCCTTTTGTATTTATTTTTATCGTTTCTATGCAAAATGCTAAATTTTTAAATATTTTAATTTTCTCGACTTGTGTCACTGGTTTCATAACTTCTCAAATCTGTTTTATAAAAATTTAAGAGTTCTGTGCGTGTACTTACTTGTGTTTGGATGTCATTTAAAAATATAGATAGCTAAGTGAAAAGAAATGAGATTTCAATTACGTTTATTTTGGTAGGAAACCCATGCAAATGCCGATGGCATTGTTGTACTTCATCTTATTACGAGTTTAGGACTCTCTTACGCTTAGTAATCATTTCGTGGAATTAAAGTGACGTTCTCCTCGCCATTATCCGTTCCGGTCTCTTATCTGACGTCTATTGTTTTCCTTTTATCTAGACAGTGAACATTATATGATATCGCGATGTTGCTAACTACATGCTGTGACAATTGTCACCCGCGTTGCTTTGAAAAGATAGCGAATATATTACAATCAAATCATCCTTTAACTTTAAATCTAACTTTGCGGCTCTCGTAGATTTCCACAATTTTTAACTCTTATCGCATTTCTTCTCTGGCAAGTCTAAATTGAAAAGTTAGGTATTCGTTTACGCTATTTGTACTTCACTGTAAATATTTTATCTCGTGTCCTTAGAACATGGAAATTGTAGTAGTCTTTGGTGTGTCGCGATTTCAAGATGCATAACAATGCCTTTTAACGTCCAGTAAAATATATCAGAATATTAATCAGTAAATCGGTCTATTAATTAGTTAATCCAAATATTAGTGCAACATGACCTATGCCGTCGACGCACCATTTCTTACAACTACTACCACTACCAAATATTAGTTTCCGTCTGTGGTTTTACCACACACTTAACTATATTAAAATTAGGACTTAATTACGTAATATTTTTATCATACTCAGACGGTTTTACGTGCGCACTTATTGCTTGAGAATTGAGTTTCACGAGCATAAAGTGCTGTTACTTTACTTTATACCGGTGAATTGGGAGTTAATATTCGCTGTTATGATTGCGAGTTTCTCGTTTTTGTGATTTGATCTTGTAATTGAACAGTTTAAAACAAAATATCATGTCCACTGGGAATGCTTTTTAGTTTACTTTTCAAATCTGACAGTAGTATTAATGGATCTCAAAAAGGATTTTGTGGAGAAACGCTTTGGGAAGCGAATCTAAGGCGGCTTACACCTTAACCGGTGGCATAAAGACATTCCAGAAATCCGCAAATTCTGTCGAAGACACCGCTCTCGAGTTGGACGTTGAGGCGTTCGAGGGTCGTCTAGTTTTCCGGACAGCCTGAAACGACTACAATTACCTTCCGAGTCGAGAGGATAGCGCCCTCCTTCAGGAAAAGTGTCGGGAGTGCGTGATGTGCGCTGCGCACGGAGGGTTAGGAAGGAGATTGGATAAGAGAAGATAATGAAAGGGGGCGAAAGGCATTTATCCGGCCATGGAGAGCGCCTAGATGGCGTTGCTCGCGGTGTTTAATTGTATTCTTTTAATGGAGGAGTATAGGAAGGCGTAGGTGCTTGACGGTGGCAGTGCCAAAGGAATACTCGGAGTCCATGGTAGTAAGCCATAATACCTTCCGTCTACATAAGGCTTCGTGTTTTAAGTCACAACACTCACACAACCTTCGAATCCATCGATTTATTAATTGGGGAGTCCTTTAAACTCTAGGAATCCTACTTATTGAGCTAGTCGTATTATTAGCTTCATTTTTGTTTCTTGTCAGCACCTTGTAAAAGGAAACACCCTTTGCCATTGCGCAAATTTTTGTGTGAAGTTTCCACTAAATGATACAATAGCTGATAATGAAATACCATGGCGTCGTTTTTCTGCATGAAAAAGTACTCATTTCGTGACATTTGATCTTGGCCATTAATAAATGCGTTTATGCTGATATCAGATTGTGTTATGACTCGTTACCTGTGATTACGTGGTATTGAGACAATGACTTTAAAAAAAACAATGTATTCAACTAGTTTTGCTACACTGTAGCATCTTTAGGAAAATACTTTCCTGAAGCTGCTACAATTTGGCGAAACTAGTAAAATAAATATCCTTAGTGGATCGCAAATTTTATGTAAGTCATTGTGTCATATTTGCTAAAATGGAACTCCATAAAGTCACGACATCTGTCATCTTGGATATTAATTAATATTAATAAAGTTACTTCCAATTCAACATTTGTTTTGTGATTTTTAGAACAGGTATATTGATACAGTATGATTTGAGTTGGTGAATATGATTATACCGCGAAAATTGGTGGTATCAAGTGCATTAGGGTATGCACTATAGTGATAATATCAACTAGTTTGTAGATCTCCACTCTGTATTGAACTATAGCAATCCTTGCTCACATGGGTAGATATGGATTTTGTACGATCTCAGTAATTTTAATGGATTATTTTGGAATGGAAATCCGTTGAGTTTAGTGATAAAACCGATGGTTATAAACCGCTTGCAGCGCCTGGAACATATGAGCACACGGAATGTTAGCTCGTTTTCTTGAAATCGGTTCCGGAGCCTTGAATCCTCCCAGTATAGGGGAACCTCTTGAGGAAGTTGGCCACCGCTTCCCGAAGTATCGATGCCCTTGCACTCGCGACCCCCATATCGGTTTCGCATTGCTCATCGGCGGGGGGGAGGGGGTGTGAGTGGACGGGGTTAGAGATGCCGGAGGGAGTGGGGGAAGGAAGGAAGAAGGACCGGCGATAGCCGGGGGTTTGGATCGATGCGCGAAGGAATTCCTTTATTTTTCCTCCTCCGTGGAACATGTGGAGGGCATCCTTTCACAGAAATCTTTTCCGCCCGAGAACGACGTGTCGTATCTGAACGCAGGGATGCGAGAGAATTCCTCGGTTGATTTCCCATTTCATCGAGTAGTCTCCCTTATTGAGCACCCTCCCTCCACTACCCGCCTCAACCCTCCCGTACCTCCCTCCTGCCCCCTTTCGTTCATTCGTACGTGATCATGTTGCTTTTTTGTCAATGGGATACGACTTTATCCAAGCCAAATTCAATCGGAAAACATCCAACTTCAGGCTTGATTAATGGCCCCGTATAGTTCATTTGTCGATGATGATGTCGGCCAATAATAGTTTTGAATGAAGTTGCGGAGGGTGTTTAATCCGGAATAATTCGTTATTAAATTAATTGTACTTGACCTATTTGATCGTATCGTCGTCAAATTTTATTTTTCAGAAATATTTTAGATTGCTTTTCGGTAAAAATCGTTATAATTAATTGATTCTGGAAGTAACGCGAGAATTGCCTTCATTCACATCACTAAGACAACGACCCAATTTTGAAAGGTAACGTTTGGCACGCTTGGATGATAGTGCCATTCCATGTTTACTTAAGTTAATAGCTAATAATATGTAAAACTATATTTCAAAACTAAAGTTTAACTATCGTTGAAGAAATAAATGAAACATTAAATGTATATTTGTAAAGGCGGAAGAAAGTGGTAAATACTTGTTAACGAATCATTGTAACGGACCTTTTAAAAATCATGGCTCGTTCCCTTTTATCTAGCATGGACTCAAGGCTTGAATTTCAATTCTGAAAATCCTTCATAAGATACACATTTTGTCAATTATTTTACTTAATTTATTTGCTAGAACAGTCATCGTTTTTATGAGAATGTCAGTGTTAAATATTCGTTGACATATTCTGCTCATGATTTTGCACAACTCTTGAGGAATTCCATATTTTAGTAATGTCAGTTTACAAAGTTTTAAGTAATCACCCTTTCAGATTAATATATTTTTTCAGATTTAGCGCCGAAACAAAAATTCTGAAAGTTTTCTTTAGATGCCTCGTAGCCCAATAAAATATTTCGGATCCCTTAATTCCCTGATCTTGAAGAGGGATATTTTTTTCCCTTATTAGCGGTCCAGATGAAGATGAATCCAATAAAAGCGATACGATCGCATTCTGCCTCCGACTCTGCGATGCCCCATCCAGTCCCCTCTCCCCTCTTCAGTCCCCTCCTCCCTTCTTTAGTCCCCTCCTCCCCTCTCTAGTCCCCTCCTCCCATATCTCCTCCCACACCACTCTCCCCTAATCCTCCTTAATCCCTAACCCCAGCGCTTCATGTCATCCTTTGCTCATGTGCCATCTCTGGTGGTGGGGGAACCTTTCTCGTGAACAATTGGCATTTTTCGCGGTTTAACTCTAGCTTTCTTTTTAAGTTTTGGGTTAAGGTTTGGAAGGTTTACTCCTGGGGAGTAAAACTCCTTTTACTAGGCAAAATTTGGGAAGTGCAACGTAATGGTTCTTTAGGATAGATTTGTGGAAGGAGGGCAAGCTAAAACGGGAATAGCTCGGTGCCGTTTTTATTTTATTTTTTTAATAGTTAGCGGCTCATGAAACACCGAAATGAATCCGTGCCAAATGAGAATGCATTTGTACACTTTATTTGCTTAATTCGTGGAGAGAAACATTTGAAGTTCATGTCTAATTTGATCCGGGGAGACTGTATGTCCAAGACTGATTTAATTATCGAATGCTTGCCTCAATCGTTTGAGGTAAGAAATTTCACCTGAATATAATGTGTTGAATGCAATTCAATATGTAAATGATTTCGTGTCAGATTTGAACTTTTCTTTGAACCTAAAATGAAATGTAAACTAAAAGTCTAAGAGTTGTGAGGTTTGCACTTACGAGCGAATAAACTACTGTGTTAAAACAAAACTCAAAAGAGTTCTATTTCAAATATCACATCTTGCTTACAACCACTTTAGTCATGAAGCCCTCGATAACTTATTCTGTTACGAGTTCCGAGTATTGTATTCCGTATTGCAACATCCATCTCTCGTCTTTTCGGGCGTGCACCCATCCATTGGCCAACAAGCAGCGACTTTTTTGTTTCCGAAATTTCCTAATTAAGTCATATCTCCCTCTTTTCACAGTGCACGAGAATTAATGTCTAATAAATGCTTAATGAAAAGGTCCCTTAATTAAATTAATGAGTTAAGATCCTTAGGAAGACTACAATCAACCTTATAATCCTAAAATAATAAAATCCTTTCCGTGGTGCTCGAGCACTTTCCACTCAGCGTTGAAAAACGCTTGGTCGGATCGGATGAGAAGGGCGTTGTGCTGGGTCCCCACCTGTCCTTAGCTCTCGGCGCGCCTCCCCCATTGCGCCTCCCCCCTGCCGTCTCTCCCCTTCGCCCGCATTCAAGCCGCCCGCCTTCTCCAACCATCGCTGCCCTGCGAAATTCTGTCGAAGGGGCCAGAATATCTTACGAAACTCAACGAGCGACCCATGCTCAAATACTCCTCCCTAGCCCGCTGATCTAATCAGTTCCGCTTTGTTGATTGTTTCCACCACTCGGAACTCATGCTTGACTCGAATCGCCGTTTACGGTGAGAAAGAAAGATTCATGTAATCGATCGCGAACCCAAAACGCCCTTTGTTCCCCCCTTATCAACGCTAACCTTCCTCCCCTTCATTTCAGTTTTCTTGTTTGTTTCCCGCCATTTATGTTTTGGTGAATGTTTAAATTTCGACGTTGCATTACCATTGTAAATATTTGGATGTCCGAATTTTTGGAATAATCATGATATCTTCAAATTACAATTTTTCTTATACCTGAAGGATTACCTATGCTATATATTTGAATGTTTCGTGGAACGAAAATGGCTCCTTATAAAATAGAGAATATATCTGTTGGATATTTTTCTTTGGTGATTATATGCTTACTGTACGTTTTCTTAAATTCAAATTCATGTATGTTATTCAAGATGAAAGAAAAGTTAATATGCGATGAATTGCCGAAATTCGACGCTCTGAGAATTGCGAATTGGGGACAACAGCTCTGAAGACACTGGTAATAAAATTACTGAAAAAATAGAAAGAAATAGTCATGAAAGAATTCCATATAGTTAAGCCCGAAACGATTTCTTAGAAATAAATAGATTAGCCCCATAGCACATGAATGAGAACCAATTGTCCAACGTACACCTGGAAGACGCCTAAAAAATGGATAAATAGTTACCAATCCGCCCCTCAAGAATAATTATCACAGTAACTTCGGAAAAGAATAGATTAGTTCTCTAACAAAAGAGGAAGGACCATGAATCCAGGTCAAATTCCCATTAAGTATTCTTTAGCAAATAACTTAAAATTTCTTCACTTGTGTTGAGGGTTTTGAAGATACTTTTACCATGGAGTAAAATACATATTTTCATCCCTAAAGGAATCTTAAAGACTTTCCAAAAATCGAGAAAAGGGATATTCCGTTTTATCCGTGTTTGAGTGCATTCATCTGCCTCAATTATTTGAGTACTGAACTCCACTACAGCCTTATATTACTGGTACTCAGATGTTGAATCGTTCGAATCTATTCAAGGCTGGAGTTCTGTTTACGATGTATGGATGCGGCGATAATACGACTTGGATTCTTTCTTAAATTCACACATTTGTCGGGAGAACGAGGTGACGGATTCGTCACCTTTCCTGCGCAAGTGAAAAAAAATTCCCGCCAATTCGCGAGCCGTGGGCGGTGCAATCAAACCTGTTGGTTCTCCTCCGAAGGGAAATGATAAACAAACCGAGGAGGGACTTAGCCCTTTTCTAAACGAAGTCCTTTATATCCCTCCCGTCTCCATCCGAAACCTCCCGCTCCATTACCACTCGCTCCCCTCCTCTCCCTACCGCGTCCAAAAAGCCGAAACTCCGATCGGGAAAAAGAACGCCGATGGAAAACCCTTCCCTCGCCACCCCGCCACAAACTCTCCCTCTCTCCTCGCTCTCCCGGCGCCCAGAAATAAATCTTTAGCTCTCCCTTCCCTTCCACTCCTCTGCCCCGCAGCTCTCTCTCTCTCTCTGGCTGCCTATGCTTCGCGCTGCTCGGGGAACCGTGGCGAAACGGTCCAGTGCCGAGCTTCTACGCCTCCGGGTCCCAAGTTTTTATTCATGCGGAGGTGGGTGATGTTTTATTTTCTCCTTTTGCCGTCTCCTTCCGTTCTTTCTCTTCGCTACTCCCACGCGTGTCGTCCCCCCACTTGTGCGTAGAAGTTCACCGAGAGTGGGAAGAAAGGCGTTCGACAAGGAGCGAGTCTCACAAGGGTTGAGTTAATGACGGCGTTGGACCATCAACTCCATCCGGGAAAAACTAAAAAAAATAAAGGTATTATGAGGAGCGAGGGCTGGAGGTGAATGCTTTGGCGGTAGGGAGGAGCCAAGAATGCCATTTTTTTCTCTCGCCGGAGAGACCGTCTGTCCGACATTGTACCATGTGTCTTTACGCTCTCATCTAAAGTTCTCTCTCGACGAGATTCTCCTACTCTCGGAAGACTCCATTGAGCGATCATTCCCGCCGTCGTTAATCGTCCACGCGTCCTCGTGCAGTTCATTCAGCACTTGTTAATTTGTTTAAATCGTACAAACGTCACCATAAAACTGTACATCACACTCTCCGGTTCGTAAAACATGATAGAAAATGGGCATGGGTCCTCATTTTTCATTGTAGTTAAGTTTTCTTTAGCTAAAATCCCAATGTAAAATTTAAACCCTGCACATTTGTTATACTATCTCTTAACGACCACCTGAGTTTATAAATAACCATATAGTAATCGTTGTGGGTATTTTTATGGGGATCGTAATTTGATTCTTTCGTCAGCGTTTCCGTCGCCTTATGTTTTACTATTTTGTATCGGGAGGCTTGGTGAAACTTTGTTTAGTCCGCGGAATCCTTGAAATAACATTTTGAATTGAATTTACTTATTGAAGTGTATACAAAAAATAGATGACCCTGTCTGAATGGCATTTACAACAGCTAAAATAAATTCCTTAACTCCTTGGTGGTTGCGCCACTCACTCCTCTTTTGTGACCTGAGTCACCATCCAATTTTACTACTATTTTATTTTTCTAGAGTATATTTCTTTGTCGCCCACCTCATGCTTCTCGCCAGGCAAAAGCATTTATGTGCTTACTCGCTCATTTTACGTTCAACAGATGTGGTAGTAACTGCAACGTTCTTTCCATTAATCCGCTTTTTGCGTCCGTTCCCAGTTAAGGCAGGGGATTAGTCTATTAATTTCAGTGCCTTTTTTTCCGCATGGACCCCGTACTAATCCACTAAAAAAAATTGGCCAGGTGTTACCTGTAATTGAGAATGTTTATTAATTCCGTATTTATTATGGACAATTAATTTCACGTACAAAATTTTAATTTTCAGTTGTTGTAGAACCTTCGGTCACACTTTTTTCCTGAAAGAATTCTTTGATTACGTGTGTTTCCGCATCAAAGTAATCCAATACCGTCGTGCTAATCATTGTTTGAGTTTTTATTTCGTAGTTGGGTATTCATGGCGATTTATACATAAAGATGGAAGTACTTGAGATGTACGCTTGTTTTGAACCGTGCTCTCGTCCCTAAAGGTTTTTCATTTTGGTACGTAGGGAGCGGAGGTGGGGTGAGGGGTGCATGGGGGAGGTGAGCGGGTGGTGTGGACTTTGAACGGGTACAGGGGTATATCTGCATTGGAGAGGAGGTGTGGGTGGAAGGGAGCTGTGCTGGGGGGGGGG
>LYUA01000097.1:1041625-1056153 GCA_002093875.1 Calopteryx splendens
CCCCCCCCCCCCCCCCCCCATCGGACCCTGCTTCCTCATTCTTCCAGAATGGAGAGTGGAGAGGTGTCCGCCCTTGCTCTCGAACCAATTTCTTGCGAAAACTCGTTTCAAACAGCTCGGGGTTAATAGCTTTTTGAGTTACTCGCTGGGAGAGTACATAAACCTTATGCGCGTCCTTATATTCTTTTACATCCGGGCCATTGTTTGAGGAGATCACAAAGAATAGGGATGGATGGCTGGGGAAGAGGGACACGGTCGCCGATGTTGTATTTTGTAATTATCGTAGGGGGAGGGAGGAGATAGCTCGGGGTTTTTTCAATTTTTCTATTGTTCGCCCACACCACGCCTCTGTATCTTTACAAATAATGGGATTTTTTGGAGGAAGTAGGTTTCTATTGAAGTGAGCGGAGGGGAAAAAATGTTACATGGATTAAACTTATGAAGAATTTTAGCCTAAGAGAGCCACAAGTTCATTCGTGCCCGCAATCTGCATTGCGTTAAATAGATTAAATTGGTTTTCCTTAAGAGGAAATTCTCTCCACTCGCAGTGCAACCTTTACTTAAATAAATGAGCCCCGATAACTCCCTTTAGTTGCTTCTTGAAATATACGAATATAATTATTTAGCCCTTTTTTCACTATGTTGCAGGTGTTACAGTGTAGAACCTTCAGGTGTAACTATAAAGTGTAATGGAAACTGGTTTTATGAACTTTATTTTATGGGATAGTGTTGTTTACTCATTGTACAATAGCGTCTCCCCGAAAAGTCACATGTCATCAACGAAATGAGTAAGCTTTCCATTAGGCCCTGTGTCTATCGCCGCGATGTGCCCAGTTCTACTTGCCACTTGTTTACCACCTCGAGTTTTTATGCTTCCATTGAGTTGCATGTTTCTTATTCCTTTGCAGTACTGTTTTAACTTCGGATAAATTGGACGTAGACTTAGTGCAACATTTCTTCTTAATTTTGTAGGCATAGCAATTGAAATTGTAAAGCCGAGTGACTTTAAGCTGGATCTTCTGTCCAGCCAGCCATCATGATGATCACGAAATCATAGCGTACCTTAATTGTGTAACGCTATTAAAGGCTTCTAAGAAATTTTACTCGAAAATGGAAATGTATTTAAAAATGGTAGGTAAAAAATGTTTTTAGGAACGAAAATGTTTCTTTTGGAGTATTCCGAAAACGTGAGTGCAAGGAAGAAATGTCTAGCTCGTTATGCAGGTGCAATAATAGTGCAATAACGAAATATTGAATTTCTTTATAGAATGCAAGCTTTCTTTTAAAATCTCGATATTGATTTGAAAACTTTACGCAGTGGTATGCGGCGAGGTTAAAAAGTGATGAACCTTTGCCTCTGAAAAGCACTTCAAAATATAACTTTGGTCGGCGATTGCGAAGGAAAACCTTGTTACATTTCACCCGTAGGAGGGGATCTGCTGCAACATTTTGAAAATGAAAAAAGGCGGGTTGGGTCAGCGCAGTTGGGGAACTCAAAAGATGGAAATAGGACAGACACTCCGAGACCGTCGATGCTTCAAAAATTTCCGACCGTGGTTCTGCCGCCTTGCTTCCTGCCTTCCCCCTTTCCTCTCGTTGCTCTTCCTCGAACTCTTACCCCATCCCAGTACTCTCTCCCCTAATATAATGCTCCTGGAGCAGAATGCTACTTTGCGATTTTCAGCCTGGGGAGCACAGCACGGGATCAGTAGTATGCCTTTCTGTACAAAACACATGGAAATTTTATTCCGCGTCAGGTGCAGGTTTTCTAAAAGCAAATCTGATTTTTCTCCGAGACATACTACTTCAATAATCTCAAAGAATTCTCAGTAATTTCTCCGTCATGCATGCCTCTTTCTCGTAAACTTAGGTACTTTACATTAATCTGGTGTTTATCGCGACGTTATAGATAGAGTAGTAATATTTTCAGTTATTTTTTAAAGATATATTTCTCTTTTTATTACCGTTGGCGCATTTCTTCATGTTGTTGTTGGTAAAGGCACACTACTCCTGAAGCTGCTGAGTACATTCGCCCGCTTCGCCGAGTGGATCCGTGGGTGACATAACGTCTCAATATGGCTCTTTCTAATGTTACGTGCTGTGACCTTTTGAGCGTGCTTTATAGCCCTCGGGGGCGAAAGGGTGTGAAATCCAGGTCAACCGTGTAGAGTACCCCGGCTCATCCCCCCGCACTATTAAGCGATTGTCCGCAAATTTGAAGCATATTAAGCACCGCCGGAGGGTTGTGAGGTGTGGGAGGGGGAGGTAGGTGGTGCACGGGGCAGATCCAAGGGGGGTGGCGAATAAATCAAAAATGTTGCCTTGTCTAAATATCCGCATGCATCTCATTGATTGGCGGTTTTGCCCCCTTCCTTCCTTCCTTCGCCGTGCCTCTTTGCCAAGCTGAAGGCGCGCCAGCCCCCTTCCCACCACTATCCCTCTTTCTCCCCTTCTTTCCCCCGCCTCCTTCCCCTCGGGATCGAAGGCGTGGGCTGGGAGGGGGGTGTGTGCGCCTTTCCAATCAAGACACCGCCACCTTCTCCGCCTAAAGGCACCAGCTCCCGCTATCGCCCGCCCCCTCTCCTCCTCCAGGCCAACGCTTCATTCCGCCCCCCCTCCGCCTCTCCAAGGAGTTTTTCGGCCCTTCCTCCATTTTCCACCACCCTCCCTCCCCCCAACTTTGACCCCTCTCCCGCAATTTCTCAAAGCTCGTTCGGTAGTAAGGGGAGAGGGTGGTGTTCTAAGAAGTTGCTACGGAGCGGAATTCTAAAGCCATCCTTTCTCGCGGCGGTGTCAATGAGCAGGATCCCTCTCTCCCCCCTTTCCCAAACCACCCCAGGTGGGATGTTTGACTAGGGATTTAGTGGGGAAGTCCTAGGCTCAAGGTCCCTATCACTTAGTACACGATTTTATGCGGTGGAATAATTTCAATATAACGTTTCCATTGGAGTGACTCTCAGCAGAACTGCAGCGGAATACTCTATCACACAACATTGGGAAGATTTAAATGTAACCCAGCCTCCGATTGAATTGACAATATTCCCAAGGGTCCTGGAAATATGGGGGAGCTTGTATTGAGATTCGAGGTGACCCGCAACCCTCAGGAAATTTAAAGTTAATGCCCGATTGCGGATCGTCATGTTATATGGCGAATCCTTCACTTTATGCCGAAATTACAAGATAGGGAAGTAAAACTTCCTCGGAATAATATCCATGAGAAAAGTAATTCATATGAGCGTTTCGCGAAATCAGAACCACTGCTGTAAGTTAAACAGAATGTGGAAATTCCTTATCATATAAATATCTTGTATTTGCACTCTGGATCTCATAATTGACTTTCAGATGCGCCAACTGATTACGAACATTTGGATTGGCGTGTTCCCTGGAAGTCATCCGTGAAACTTCTTACGATACTGTATTTCTGGAAAAATGTTATTTACCAGCTTAGTAAAAGAGGAAAGTTCGGCGGGTGATGTGGGAATAACGCAAGAAATTAATTCGTTGTTTGGTATTAAAGTCGCCCTATAGCATCAAAAGTGAGTCTAATTGGGTAGGAATCACCTTGAGGCTATTCGTGTTAAGGAAACTTGTTTAAGATTTGAGCCGTTTGACATCGTGTTCCCGTGAGAGCCATGCAGTCTAGGTATGCCGATCTATACGGCAAATCTGCTTATAAATCGGTAAAACGTATTTAATTTATGTTTGGAGTACGCAATGGCCACTGAATATTGTTTCATGTTTTTACTTAATTGAGTTTTAAAGTTGTTATATCTCAAGTAAATAGAGTCACTGATCTCTATCACTGAAGCCTGTTATGAAAAGAGGTTAAAAAAATATGAGTACTAAATTCTTCGGCAATTATTTTGTCCAAACTCTTTCGTTTTAATCCGTCTGTTAGTTTTGATGAATAACGTTTAAACGCTCAGGCCTGGTGAAATAAAAAACTACTCCGCTGAATACATTTATTTACAGTCAGGGTGACGGGTGGCTTTTTCTAGAGCCTGCGGATCGAGGGCGAGGCAAGCGGAAAAAAGCATATATTGCGTTTCCACTCACCTGTTAAGGCCCAGCGTGGATGCTCCGGCGTGAAATCTCAGTCGGAAGTTCCGCCCTTCCCCGCTGCCCTCCGAGTCGGGTGTCCTCGAGCCGTTGTCCCCGCTGCCCCCGCCGCTGTCCTCGGACCCCGACTCGCCGCACCCCCGCCGGCCCGACACCACGGTCACTTTTCCGCCACGCCCCCCTCCCGACAACAGCGGGTCCTCGGCGCAGCGTCGGACGGTCGACCGCCTGGCGCAAAAGGGGTGAAAAATGGTTTGTAAGGTCGTGAAGGTGCTAATTATTCCCCAAAGCAGAATTATATAGTAATCTTGGGGTGAAAACAAAATCAACTCTCGAAACTTGTTTCGCAAAGCTCGACCCAAGGCCACCTTAGCGGTGATCTGCATTAATTAAACCATTATTCTTCTAATAATGATATCTATACACATTTTACCTGGGTTAGCAAATTTCTAAGGACCTGACCACTCCACGAGTAGGTTATTCCAAAGATAATGTTTAATTTAAAATTGATAGGAGTGCCTTGGATTGTGTGTCCGTCATTGCTGAGAAAGCACAAATCAACATTTGAGTCCTAATCTTCAGTCTTTATTCAACGGTAATGAGATTTTGGAAGGAGAAATACATTTATTGATCGGATGATCGTTAGAAAATTCGGTATACCCCTCATTGTATTGTGCTTTGCGAGAGCAAATATTTATTGATTTATCGATCGAGGTCAGGTAATGTATATTCCGTGAGATAATATTTTTGTCGAGTGTACACAAGAGAAATGTGCATTATGGATTCAGGTGAGATGTGGTGGAAACGTGCCATAATTGTAAGAAATCAAAAACACCTAATTTTTCACTAAGTGGAAATTTTTTATTCCCGACTAGTTTCGGTGTACTTCACCATTTTCGTGACTTTAAAATGGTGTTTTACACCGAAACTAGTCGGGAATAAAAAAGTTTTACTAAGTGGAAAATTGCAAGTGTTTTTAATTTTTACAATCACGTGAGAAATAGCTAATAAATCGGGAGCTGACAGAATTTCAAAATTGGAAATCTCTCTTTAAACCCGGAAGACTTGTCAACCTTAGACGCACCATGTGTAGAATGACTCAGGACTAGTATGCGTGTCCTAACTATGTATACAATTCTATACTAGCCTAATGGTAGTGCTCAGTGTGTGTTGGGTGAAAGAATTCACCTACTGCTGTCAGTAGTTGGAAGTGTCAGGTCTGTCACGTTTACCTAGACAGTAATATTGTGATAACCTCATGATCTTATTCCTACCCAGTGTCCAAATTATTTTGTAATTCTTTGGTAACTCCAATGAATGAACTAGTTTTTTTATTTTTTTCTTTCCTTCTGCATTGTCATATTAGTTTAACTTGATTGCTTCTCTTCTGTTTCTGGAGAATGTGATGCTTCTGGAAATTATAAATAATATCGTCAAGTAATTAGTTTGTTAATATATCTCCTTTTTCCTTAGTGTTTCCATTGCAATTCAATGATCTTCGATTGAGATTGAAAGGGTTCCGTAAAGCCAAGAAAAGGGGAGCTCCAGGTTGAGCTTCATTCACAGAAGTAGTTGCGAAACTTTTTTCATCAAGATGCCTTTCAAATATTTCTAATCTCAAAAGGCAAATATTAAAAGAGATTCGATTAAACCAAAGCTCGTTGAGTGATCGGCATCTTCAGCGTGGCGAAGAAGGAAAATGAATCCTCGTCGATCGGTAAACCATGAATGAATAAATACTATCGTCGCTGGCCAGAACCTTTCTCCGTGCGGTCAAGGCTGAGACTCTCGAAAGGTATCTGAGTGCTCGGATTTGGGCCTAGGGTTGGAGCGTTGAGTACACACACAGTCCTTAATGACCCTGAGGGCTGTGCCCTTTCCCGTGAGGAAAGGGGCCACTGCCATAAAAAACGATTAAAAGTTATCATGGACTTGACGATTAAAACTCGCCCCTTGCCATAAAAAAGATTCCAGCTATATTCACGATCTCAGGTCCACCTCAATTAGTACTATTTATTTTTTAGCATCCAGGTCAGTAACGAAAGCGAGTTACTTACTTTTATGTATTTTATTCTTTTAGTTTAGGCAAAGCATATAAATAAATTTTCCAAAGATGGCACACATCGAATTTTAAATTCATGTTCTTATTATTGTAGAATGCACTTGGTTTAGACCGGCCTCTATTACGATCTACGTACAATTTTCGAAATTTTATCGATTTATTTGCACTCCTACAAGCTACCTATATACCATGTGTACTCTTCGAGGTTCGTTAGTGTATCAGAAATATTTCTGTTACTAACCATTGCGTATGAATTACTTAATATTTTAGGCTGATTACAGGTAATGGAACTAAAGAGAAATGAAGAAGCCTTATAACTCGATTTTTAAGGCAAGGCTGACGGAATAGTTGTCTCTTAATTGTGTAGGGAGTTATTTAAGCTTTGTTTTTAGAAGTAAGTTTTAATTGTATCGCCAAGTGAATGCTCGTTTAAATTGTTTTCATGCTCACTCCCTTTAGTTTTCCCCGTTCGGTTCACGACTGTTGATGCGTCAGCGACCGCGAACAAATTTGCTTCCATTTTCTTTCGAAGTAGAAAGAATCTGCGTAAATTATGAATCAGCAGAGGTTGGTAATTGAATGACGTTGGTACGGAGTTTAATTAACTCTTTGAAGAGCATGACGTTAGGAAGCGAGTATTTCATTCCACGTGAAGGAAAAATTTGCAACAGACATCAGTGAGGTGTAACTTAATTTCGAAGCACTTCCGACAACTCCTAACCAAAGAAGTACTTTATCGTATCTACTACTGGCGCGCTGCTTCAAATTTGCGTGCTAAGCAGTCGCCACCGTCGCTTTGTCACTTGCCGTGAATAGGTTACTCTCGAATGGTGTTTAAACTATACGTTTCTCGTTATTATGAAAATTCATGAGCGCCAATACTGGAAAGAATTGTCCCGCAGCTGTCTCCGAAGTATTGAAGTCATGTGGTTTTTTTTATCATTGGTAAAGTTCCATTTTAGGTCTTGCGTGTAAAATATTTTCGGTGATATGGTAAACATTGTGTCTATCCCCTCATGTCGAGTGTATGTGACGAAGTTGTGACATTAAAGGAATTATGGGAATCCATTCTTACACGCACTTTCGGTGGAGTTTAATTTACGGTGACCCACCCCTCCTGAAATTTGTCTCTGACTTTGTGTTATTTTGTAAGATACATATAGGTAAGATTGGCATTGCTAAAAGACGTTACAGTATTTACCTGTACCCGTAAGTACCCGAAAGAAGAACCATGAAATTTTCAGGCATCAATTAGTGTCATGAAATAATTGACACAGCCTTGTTTTCTTAGTAGATCATTTTGTTGCAGGCTATGAAATATAGAAGTCCTATCACAAGCCCTTCGACTTCTGAAAGCGCTCTTCATAGCAGCTCTTGGAATTTCTCTCGCTGCGAGGCGCATCACTCAGAATGGCGTGGGATATCACATTATCTGCGATGTCATTGTGCAATACGATTGTGTACCATAGTAAGAAAATGACTGAAGGAAGGAATTGAGTGGTAACCCTACGACTTTGTCAACAGCGTAATAAATATAGCGTATCGTAACCTACTTCATTTTGTAATCACCTATACCTCAGGTCGATAGCGTTGGGGTAAGTGGTTTAGGTAAGTGGTCTAGTTTATTAGTTGCATCAGCATTCAAACGCAAAACTGTTTTTTCAAGTGAAATTTGAACCCAAAATCAAAGATATTGTATTTTTTTAAATGTTACTCACGTTTTACGGCAAAAGGAGAAAAATTGTTCCATACCTATAGGTAATGTACTGGAAAACATTTTTTGTCGGGAAAAGTGGGAAATCTGGGTTAATTTTTAATTCTAAGTTTCGTGGATACCCTGATGTACCTGTAACATTTTTTTAAACTCTTTCGTAATGGGCAGCCTTCCACCTTCTTCATCAACTTATATACATTTATACATGTATACGTATGCGCACATGTATAACGAAATATCCATGTACCTAAGCATAGTGTACAGTGTTTCACACCCTTCGAAAGTGCTATTCTCTTAGGGGAATCACAGCTTTCCATATTGTACCGCCACCTTTCTCCATCGCTCCTGACCCTGTTAAGCCCTCCCACTCGCTGGGATCCCCTTACCCCGTCCTCGGCCCCTTAATTCCTTGATTGGCGAAGAATCGATTGGCGGGGCGACCAAGGATTGAATTGAGCGAGGGGAGCCGCTGGGGGGTGCGTGTGTGGACCGATTTATGGAGGACGGACTTCTCCATCTTTCGTTTTCCGCCCACCCTTCCTAAGCATATCCTGGCCACGGCATCCTCCCATTCTCCCCGCCCTTCCACTCTTCCCCATAACATCTCCTTGCTTCCACTCAGGAGCGCTGCTGCGATCCCGTGATAAGACGCAACTAGTGAAGCGGAAACGGACGTCTTTTCCATGTGACGTGTGCTACGTCTCAAAAGGAACGACTTCTGTGCTCAAAGAAGTCGACTCTTGAGAATGAGGAAGTACCAAGTCAGAACAGTTGTATGGATTGTGGCGATAAATATGGATCAGGAAGTGGGACCAATCGGGAAAGTGGACCAATGAATAGTGTAAGGCTTCCAAAATGTGGTGTTGGAGACGATCAGCAAAGGATGAAAATCGAGTGGACTGTCAAGATGAGAAATGAGCGAGAATATACAAATACTGAAAGTAGACGACACTTTATAGTAGCCTTCGGAGATTGAAAGACATGCATTTTATTTTTCATGTAACATTACTCAAGAAGCAAAATAATCTAAGAAAAAACTTAAGGGATTATAATAGGAAGGTCAATTGTGGAGGGAAGGAAGAATAGGGAGCTATCAAAGAGGAGAGGAATTACTATGGAATAGAGAACAATGGGGGTAACCACTCGGAATAGATGTGGAAGAATTAAGATCTGCAGTTCCCAATCTTCGGATTGAAAAACTCAATTATCGGGCATGTCAAATAAGACGTTTTTTTCTATGATAGTCTTTTTTTGCCGGTTTAATTACAGCTCTTTAAAAGGTGTGCTTGACATTTTTTCATACGAGATCTCGCTTTCAGTGCAGTTCTTTCATACCTTCCATCGCAATTATGAATCAACAATACGGCCACCTGAGCGAACGAGAACTCTTCGTTTTTTATAGTAGAACGTAAATGGGTGTAAATTGCATTCGAATAAAACTTTGCGAGTTGAAAACGAGATTTATGAATACTTATGATTGACATCTGCGAATTCAAAGAGGAGAAAGATGATAATGCCCCCGCATACCTTCTAAACTGTTTCTAAAATGTACTAGTTAAATCTCATCTCTTACTTATAAGTGTGAAAAGGAGGCATAATTAACAATTAATTCACCATAAATAATCAATCATTTTATTTGATAGATAAAATGGCAGAAAAAGTCTTCTGGGAATGAATTGAAACTAGGCTAGGCTACCACTTTGTTCCTTTCTGAAAACGCATGTAATGTTTTCAGCTAACATTGATTTACCTTAACCGCAATTTTTTGGTAAGTTTTTAATCCATTTTTTTCGATTGAAATTAGGTTCAAACGAGAAATTGTGAAATCCTGAATAATGCATAAATTCAAAAACATCTGCGGTAAATTCCGCAACAGTAACTTAAACGAAGTCACCGAGTGCACTGGCGTGCACACAAATGCGAGGGTTTCACAGTGTACAGAATCATTCATCCCGGTTAAAGTTAATGGTTTTTACTTTCTGAAATTCTCGCATTTGAAATTGCAAATTATCCTTCCACTCCTTTGATGGAGCTCATGATAGCAATAGACTTTTTCTAGCTGCGGCTACTTTTTCAAAAGACGCCGCCTTAGAGAGGTATTCAAAATTCTTCTGGTCCACGTCCCGCATCTCTGCGCTCCTCCTCATCTCCCTTACTTGTAGATATTCTTCCACAAGGTGCGAAATTTTCTTCGGTGTGGTGTCCGGATGGTTTCTTCGGGACAGGACCAAGAGGGAACGATCTCCAGGGATGGCTGAGGCCGTGGGATGGACAGAGCCGGGAATAGTGCATAGATTGGGTCGATCTCGTCGAGTTACGTTGGCTTCAGTGGCTTTACTTGTCAGTTGAAATTATGTGATGGGATTAGATACCTGCCTTAGACTGGATTGGTCGGTATTAATATAGGTCGCGGGGGCAGGGAGTGATCGGTGTTTGTTGACATGGGAAATGATTAATATTAATGGAACTTTATGCCCTCGGGTAATGTATACTTAGCACCGCCGTGCCTCTGATGTTAATCAAAACAATGAAGGGGGATACGGTGTTATCTTTCTGGAACTCGGTTGACGTCCAATGGTACCGTGTATCTCCCTCTTCTCACACCTCCAATATGTAGTATATTTTCAGTTAAAATCCATTTAACAAAGTGCTCTAATACTGACTGTGTCCATTGGGTTATAAAATGTCTTCCTAACCTGTCTCTCTTAAATGTTATTAGTATCAACGGTGAGTGGATAATAATATTAACGAAACCGTATCTCAATTGACTAAAATTTTATCGATGAAACATTACAAGTGGTGTTTTTTATATTTTAACAACTAGTACGGCTTTATTTCGGAATTTCGTATCATTTCTTTACAAATTTAGTATTCATTCCTTGCCTAGAAAATAATTGGAATTATAATCCAGAAATTATAGTAAAACTGTCTTTCGGTATGCTTTTTTTGTCATATCAATGACTCCTGGTTTATGGTTTATTATCTTTTATCGTTTTCTACAATTAGGTCAACGGAATTAGTGTTACTAAAATTAACTTGCCCTAAATTACTCCAAAGCGTTGTATACTTATTAAAAGACCGCGTTAAAGGCTTAAATCAAAGATATCGGTCCCGTTTTAATTGCCAAAATTTACCCTCCACTAAAAGGAACTCCTGGGAATAAATCATGGATGAAAAACTCGTAGATATGTCCTTCTTTTGTTCAACCGAAAGTTTCCTCTAAGGTCCAAGCCTAGAGGCTATAAATCATCGGGGAATTTCACAGAAGCCCACGGAACTTCATCGGCGTAAAGTGTTACGTAGGGTTAAAGTCTCCGTATTCGTTCCCCGAAAACTGTGTAGGTACGAAGACGATTTGAGACGTCTTGTAGAATACCAACGATATACCCCTCTCAGGCTTCCACTCTCATGTCAAGATTTTCTTGGCAATGTTAAACTTCAATCGCTGTAAAATTCTGTGTATTTAAAATAAGTGTATTTTTGTGGAGCATCAGAAACCTGTAAATTTAATGGAAGATATTCTTTTATCCTCATTGATATAGTTATAAGTACCAGGTTTGCGTACTCCACCCAATTTTATATATTTTTGTAGCGAATTCATGAATAGGGGATATATTTAATGAAGTGTTTAATGTTTATAGAACCTTATTCGGCATTAAGTTGATTATTTTTTTCAAAATTTTGTATTGGAATCTAAGGACCTATGTTTGTGGCATTTCAATGTACACTTGTGTACAAATGAGGAGTTCAACTAAAGAACAGACCGTCATGATGAATTATGTAACCACTAGGAAACGTGAGAGCTCATATGGTGTACCTTGCACGTTTTTCTTAAAACGCAATTTGAATGCCATATAGCGTTAACCTACTCGTATGTACTACTTTAGCGTTTCATATTTCACGAAAATGTCAATTCCACACCTAACTTTACTGCAGAAGTGAGCTTGCACGAAATTTATTTTTTTGAATATTCTTTTATCACCTGGAGAGGCTTTTTAGAGGCATTTAAAGTCTCGCTGGGAACAAGACAAAGTTTAAAAGGTAATAAATTATCCACTTACTATTCTCCTCGTGGTTGCCATGCTACTGCTTTGTTTATAATTTTTTACCGGTTTATGCTCTCGGGCGGTAAAGAAAAATCCCGAGTCAATAATTTAACTTTGAATTTGTCTTTGATTTTTATGCACCATAATGCTGTCGTTTGAAATGAGTATTCTCTTTTAAAACACATTTCCCAAGGACGGAATTTGGAGGAGTGCCAGTGGGGACTCGTGCCTACTCGGCATCGCAAGTGAGAAGCAGAGAATAAACGCTTCTTTTTTCTTTCGCGTGTTATAGTCTTCCCGTAGACGAGCGAAAAAATTAAAGTAAATCATCAAACATCAGCGATATTTCGCATTGCAGTGGAGGAGCTTGTGGTGAGTTACTGTGTATGCAAAGCGCAGGAAAACATGCTAGACGCGGTGAGCTGGCGAGAGATGCATACATTTCCAAATTACGATCCAGAGGGTGAATGCCAAAGAACTTAAAGAGGTCTCTTTCTCTCCTTATCCCCCACGCAAAGCTCTTATTTGCTCATCCTGAAAGGGGTCTTTCCCCGCTTTGCTATTTCTTTAATGTTTCCCCGTTACGACTACCATGAGCCTTCGCCATGCTTGCATCATGCGATTGGCCATTGAAAATATTTTAAGCCGCATAATTTTTTTTCCTGGATGTATACGAGAGAAATCGCATAAAGTTGGGCCTCGAGGTCCGTAGTTGTGTAGGGAAGAAATCGTAGTAAATTGTTCGATATTCCGTGCTACTGTGCTTCTTCCTGGTGGAAGAGCATAGTTTCTTTCCCTTGGAAAAGACTTCTTGTTCTTGTATCCGTTTGAATCTTCAGGGTCGTGACTTTTCGAAGAATAGACAGTGCGTCAAACGTTTTCATTACAAAAGAAGGACAAAATTGAGGGTATCGGAAAGTTATGAAGTGCTCTGCTCTGTGACTGCGCTGACAAAAGAAGAGGAAAATGTTCACCAGGTCGTACGTCCCGAGAATTCACATTTTTCAAATCTGTCACTGTTAAACACAAATTGCTACACATCTATCTGTGCCTTTTCTATGTGTCTTATTGAAGAAAAATTACCGGACTATACTTGTGCTCCTGCTTTAATAAATACTTCACGTATCTATTTAAAAATATGTTTGGCTCTATATGAATATAGGATTTACGCATTACATTTTTCGTACTAATGGAATAAATAGATGTAAAAGATAGTTGGAAGGTAAAACCTCATCTTTCAAATAAGTGTAAGATCAATTTAATGAAAATATTTAGGTAAATATCTGTCATGCCCTTAATTTCCCATGGTTTTTCATCAAAATACAAACCTAAAATTTAGTTATCAGCCAGCTACCATAGAACTCAGGAATCCAGGTTTGTTTACTATATTATGCATTTATTACGCAAAGGATAATATAGAGGAAAAATGAATTACCTCACTACCTGAACATGTGAATTTTGGTCGGGGTTTAGTTTGGTAGGGGTTATGAAAAGGAGAGCTACCTTCGCCTCTTATCGATACAAATTGTTTTTTATTATTTATAATAAACCATAATGCTTTTTGTTTAATTTTCGATTACGTATGCCAAACATTTTCGGGCCTCACTTTGTGTAATTTTTCCACGATGGTAGGAATTCAAATAAGCTATAAATTCCAATAATAATTTATTGCTCGACCATGGTTTCAGCACTTTGTGTTGACCTGAAGATGATACAAAGTGTTGAAACCGTGTTCGTGTGTGGTAAATTGATTGGAATTTATAAAGTTTATTTCCTTTCCTTCCATCAAGAAAAGGTTTGGTTCTTCTGAGAGGTGGGGAGCTCGTCAAGGGTCTACATCTACGTGTTACTCCGGAAGCCACCACTAGGATGGGGCGAGGGTCTCTATTTCGGCATCGCGGGTGGGTTCAAAGGGGCAGGAGGGAGAGGGGCGGTAAAAATGTGGCACGAGGGCCATCAAACTCACCCCGTGCCGTCCTTCCGCTTGGCCCCGGCCGACCTCTGCAGCCGCACCCGCCTCTGCTGCTGCGCCTCCGTCCTCTGCAGGCTGCTGCGGCTGTCGCGGCAGGCCGGGGGGAGGCGGTGGCCGGTCGGTGGTGTCCCGGCCGCCGCCTCGGCGAACTCCGCCTTCTGCCTCCGGAGGAGGTGCACGGTGAGCGAGTACGAGGCTACCATGACGACCATGGGGACGTAGAAGGCGAAGAGGGAGCCGAGGGCGAAGAATGCTCGGTTGTTGATGGTGCATTCTTTGTCGTTGGGCATGATGTTGGTCGTGTCGTGGGCGCCGAGGACGGTGATGGATGAGGAGATGGCACCCGACAGGATCCACGCGGCTGCGATCTTTAGGGCGGTCAGGCGGCGGTCAAGGAGGCGAGACCTGCGAGGAGGACGGAGTGCGCGAATTATAATGACGAGTCGTAAACAATAGTCGAAGCAATTGGTACATGTGCCAGTCAAGTGGATGATGATGCATCACATTAATATAGGCATAGTGATTGAATAGCACATTGAATAAAAAACTTAGTGAATTTTACTATCATCGTCTTGAAATCTGCCAAGTTTTTTTTTGTGAAAAGTTTCTTGTATTTTTTTTTACAAAGATGATCAGAGTAACTTTGAGCGAATGATCGCTGATGCATTTACATAT
>LYUA01000097.1:1129035-1140059 GCA_002093875.1 Calopteryx splendens
CTTCCCGGGGATTATTCACTCCCCTTCCTCTTTATCGCTCATGCCCTCCACGGTCATGGTCAGAAATAAAGGAAAGAAAGTGCATTCTTCAAAAAACTCGGGGCCAAACTTCATTTATCCGAGGATTTCTCGGTGATAGCGTGGAACGGGCTGTTGGAGGGTGTGTGAATTGTTTCGTGCGTTGCGGTGTTTGTGTGTGTTTGGATATGTATATTTTTTCCCCTCCTGCGGGAAGTGGAAAGGGAGGAAATGTTTGGCGGTTGGCGTCCGTCAATGTTTTTAAATTCTTTCGCCTTCTCTCTGGTTTTGCCGTGTCTTCCCCACCCTCCGGTAGGTGTCTCTCTCCCCACCGCTTCCTTCCTCTCCCCTGGATTCCACACAGTGTCCTCACCATCCACTCTTCCCCGCCCTACCCCAGTATTTTCTCCTCGGCTTACTTCTTTAGGGCGGCAGCGATTTCTCGCGCTCCTGAGTTCGCGCTCCGTCATTTCGCGGAGAGTTTCAAGAGGCCGGAGAGAGCTCCGCCGGAACCAGCACTTCGGAAAGGTGGCACATAATAGGGATATGAGTAGGAAGATGCTCTCCTCCTTCAGCTTCCCTTTCCCCCCAATCCTCCATAAAGGAAGAAGTTCTATGCTTTACGCTCGGTTTTGCTGTAATCTCAGATCCGTATGATCGAGAAGCATATGGCGTGCGGTCTCTTCGCCAACTGTTTCCTCCGTAATGTACGGAAATTTTGAGTTCGTTGCCGTAATTATTTGAGAAGAATCCAGTCTTCTTTTTTTTACCGTTTCCGCTTGAAAGTCATTTAAGAGATTACTACGAATGCTTCTTCGGTGTTGAAAAGATGAATTCATAGGTTTAGGGTTGCTACCTTGTTTTCACATCGGAGAATGACAGTTTGGCCGGGATACCAGCCAGCGTCCTCGGGTCAGGAGACGTGAAAAGATACGGATCAATGTGATGGAACCGCGGAAAATCGTGATGGCATCGGTTCTTACAAAACATCAGCAGTCCAATTAGACGTGCATTATGCGTGGAATTCCGTCGTCTCTGAGAAATGGGACCATATTAACCAGACTTGATTATTTCGTCACAAATATGCAAGATAATTCTTTCCGAAGAACCTTTTGAGACGCAAAATATTCTTACTTTTAAAGACGCAAATCATATTTATATTATAGAACTTTTCTGCCTTAAGCTTATAAGCCGACCTAGTTGGTGTGTTTAATAACGCGACGAATGGCAAAATATGAACATTTTTTGACGATACTTATTATGTTAATCTTGTTCGTGAAAAGAGATTTAAACAATTTTAATGAAATTAAATTATTTCAATAAAATTGCGCCAATAGAATGGTTTTCTCGAATGTACGGAGTAGTTTCGCCTCTTAACGGTGGGCTTCGGCAGGGTTGGCGAATCACTGAATTCGTCCATGCCTTGCCAAAATTCAATTATTAGGCGATTAGTAATTGTAATCAATAAATGAGCATCTATACCTCCAAATCACCTCTTCTAGTTCCGTAATATTGTTTCAGCGATCCAGCCAATTAAAATCTTATAGATATTAAAACGTAGGTAGATGGAATTTGTAGAGTTATATAAAAGTCTGTATGGTTTTTCCTTAACATTTTAATATCTCCCTTTGTATTAGTTGGTGTTATCGGCCGTTACTTGGTGGAAATGATTTATCATAAAAGATAAACTTCGTTTTTTCACAATTTGGTATTCCCTTGGTATTATTTTGCCCTATATGATGAAGAATATTTCTTTGCGAAAATATTTATTAAAAATAAGTGCATTAAAATCTTTTCATTCAGAACTGTCGAAACTTGTTCACGGCCGATCTAGATTGGCTCAGTTTGAGATCTTTGGAGGAAATCGAAGGCGTAAAACCGTCCAATTCGATGAAGCTCTCAGGCCTACTGGCCTCCTCTCCTAGTTGTTTTGTATCCTTTAATATCAGTCAATAATAATAAAGCATTTACTTTGGATATTTGTGCGATTTAGAAGGCTAATTGGTCGGCTACGTAATGTAGCTTATGGTTTATTGCTTCCATGCTATTTCCAATCAATACATTTTCCAATTTTTTACATCATTGGCCATAGAGTACATTTTCAGTTTTTATTCATTTAATAAACATTTACGTCATATCTTGAAAATTGCTAGCCTCCATATAATATTGGGACAGCAGTCTTTAATAATGTGATTCTGAAGAATTATATTTTTTTTATTTTCTAAAGTGTTTTCGTGAAAGGAGTGGCCGATAACATCAGAATCTTTCTGTGGAAAAAAATTGGAGTTTTTGGGAATCTTGATTGTGTTTTTATCACGAATTGTGCGAGAGAAGATCGAGTATTTAAATTTCCAGTGTGAGTGTACCGCGACTCAAATTTTATGCTGATGGTCAAATCGGCCGTTACAGTATGGGGTTTCATGAGTAAACTTGAGTGCCATTTACCTTGCTAAGGTAAATTCTCTCACTGTGGGAATTCGCAACTTTTTTCTAGGCAAACATAATGTCTTGTATTACAGTTCCCAGAAACGTGAGGCTCCCCGGTGCAACCGTAAAGAAACAACTTTAGTTCAAGTTCGTGGAAACTCACCGTTCCTTATTATCGTACTTTTTTAGTGTCTTCTAAATCTCGTTGCGGCCTCTGCTTAAATGCATTTGCTGGTGTTCTAGAAAAATGGAGTTCTTACGGAGATGTATTGTGCTTAAGCTATTAACCACAAAGGCATTCCGATGGCACATATCCTCCCATCTAAATTAGATTTCTTTGTTTGAGCGCATGTGGGCTTCCCTGGTTCCGTATCTCAACGGCATGTATGCATTAGTCTTTCTCGGGGGCGCATCCTGCCGGCTCCGTTCAGTCCTCCGGCTGAACTCACAATTCTTAAACCTCCCCGGAAGATCTTAAAGACTTCTCGTACTTTTCAATTCCTTCCCCCTTGCAGAATCTCTCGCGTATCGCCGCAGTAGCAATCTTTGACTCCCTCCATCCCGTTTGTTTGTTGTTAGTTTGAGCGACATGTGTAACTTATGTTGGTATTTCACAGCCGGTTTTACATTAACGGTCCGTACATAATGATCTGTATGTCGGTAGTGAGAATTCAAGTGAAGAACTTCGGTATTCAAATAAATGATATTGCTGCTCAATCACTCACTCTCTTTCGAAGTGAAGCTCCTCGGTAGTTGTTTTGGCTGAAGTCAGTATATTCACGTTAACTGCTTTCCCTACGCCTCCGTTGGCAACAACCTCGACCCCCCTCAGCAGCTGATCACTAACGTTTTGGCAGATCCGAGTCGAACATGATACGATTATTTTCCATAGAGATTGTCCTCTTTTGTTTTCATAACCTCACCCCCTTTCCGCATCTTTCAGGGACAGTAATAAGATCAACGACTGAAGTAAATTTCTACGTTTTGCAAAAATTATTCTTGTTTTGCTTTTGAGGTTAAAAGTTCTTTTTCTGTGCGCAAAAACGTTCTCTCTGAACGTGGAGCATGTTGCAATGGGGAAAATTGAAATATGCTTGGTTTTACATTATTTCGCTAATTAGCGGGCGAGAAATCTAGTCAGTTTAAGTTTATGATTAATTTAAAAACATTTTTTGTCGTAATTATCAAGTAGCATTATATTTATTTTAGTATTTAAAACAATTTTTTTCTTCATAATGTGTTAAGAGAAAAATTATTAAAATACATTGAAAATTGGTTTGGTAACGTTTTTAATCGCCTTTTACAACAATAAGCAAAAGCTAAGAAAATGACTATGAAAGCAAATGAAGTGCCTAAAAACCCCTTCTCTAGTTAGAGCTTAACACCACCCTCTATCCTCTCGGCCATTAGACGCAACATAACGGATCTCCCCTCCGAGGCTGTTACGTAATTCACGGACAACCCCGAAGTCAGTCGGTGAAGGTCACTTAAGCGGGCTCACCATCCCCCTCCGAAGGTTGCGGATATTAAGAGCCCACTCCCACTTTTGTCTCCCCTCGGCTTCCCTCCCCCAGCTTTCCTTCCCTCATCCTTTCCACATCGCCGGCGACGGTTGGGCCGGCTGAAATGCAGTTGGCCCATTCTTGGGGATGCTTGTTGGGGTCATTTGGACAAAGCTTGATGCACTCGGGAAACATTTTCATCGACGTGAGATGAGCATATTCGTGGTCTAATGTGTATTTTTTTACGCGATGCCCGTTTAGTGAATTTCCGTTGGCTGAATTTTGTTTCCTCGGGTGGATAATCCTGGTGAATTTCGCGACGAGGATCGCCTCAGAATAGTCACTAGAACGGAGAATTGAACCAATGACACTTCATTTCAAGATTATTTTTGGGGCACATTCTACTTTCTTGAGCTCCTTAAAGGACACATTCTTCTAGCACTTTTGTTTTTCACGACTCTTTTTTTACAATAGACATCCCTTTGCCCTCATTCAGTATTTTATCACCTCTTAGTAGTATTCCTTTTTGTCCCAGTGAAAGCTTTTAAATTCTATTTTCTTAAACTTCTTCCCTTTTTTATCTTCGTGAACACTTCATTAGCAAAAAAATATGTTCCATATTCACTCCCAGGATAATGTGCTAATGCGTTACCATTATATAGTCTGTTATCTCCCGGTATTTCCTATGTGTTGCTGAGTGCATTGTGGTGTTTATAGCTGATATTAGTTATAATGAAGCAATTTCTTCTGGAAAACTCAATCGTTTTCCCTCTACAGTTATTTCTTGTTCCTAAAACCTACTCTTTCCTTTCCCCATCATGAAATTTTTCATTTCCAATTCCCATCTCTATCCATTGTTTTTTTGCTGGAGCTTTGAATCTATGAGTCATCCGATAATTTTACTGTATGATCTAACCTATCGCACGAGCTATACAATGAAAACTATCTATATCACTAATTTTTATGTATGGATTGTACCTGTGAGCCGCTCGATAAAAATTAAATAGTATCTATAGGTTGTACAAGGTCAATTAACAAAATAAACTATGTTATTGTTAGAAATCCTTTGACATACGCATAAAGCAGTATTCTAAAATTTCATTTGATTTAAATGAGATTGAAAATAATTTAAATAATTCAAATCAGTCTTAAGTTTTATCTTTATCATGTGTTGCTAAGGTTTTCCAGTGATTGCTGTATTTTAAGTGAATTATTTTTGTTATTATGTAGTTATTTGAGAGTTATAGAAGTAGTTATCATTAAGGCCTCTTTTATGTGGGCAGTGATTAGGTATGTGATTGCCGATTTACAAGAGTTTGAAGCCGATAGCATTTAGTTTTATCGATAAGCATTACGCACACAAGTACCCAAGTATGTCTGCCTTATATATGTCGTCTCCGTACATAGTTATCTAAAATAGTTCTGTTTTTTTCTCACCTTAGATAAAGGTAGCACAAAAAATAAATGAGCAAGGATTGGAGTTTTGCAATGAGAAGTATAGGAAGTGTAGTGGTTCTGAGCAATCGTCCTGATAGCGACATATGCGAGGTTCTCTTTCAGGTTAAGGGTCAGCTGGGATTTTGGAATAATCAATGATTTTAAACCATAACCAATGTCTCCAGAAACGAGAAAATGTTTCATTAGGGTCGTTCAGTAGGATAAAATCGTAATTAGTGTCTTAATTAAGGATTTTATTTATAAAGTAGTTACTATGCATGGCTCGAAATTGTAAATTTAGTTCATACGTGTGCGAGATTTCGATGAAAAGGCGTACAAGAGTAAGCCATTCAGAATGACTAAAAGACTGAGCATCGGTTGAGCGTAAATGCGACGTCGTGCCGGCTGTTATTGATAGTTTTAATTTTTTAAATATCTTTATTTCATTGATTGGATTTTATAAATATTTTATGTATTAAGTAAATTAATAATCCCTTTTTGGTTACCGAATACCCAATATGGCACATTTTCATTTCTCATTTAAAATACCCAATAGCTTTAGTTGCACTTGAGGTTTTCAGTAATACTCATGTGTATATAATTTCACTTAAAGTTATTAGAATCCATGACAAAAATTTTTAAGCAATGGCTGTCTAACAGGAAGGTAGTTTGTGGACAAATAGCCAGAATTGTAGCAAAGTTGTCGCTATCACTTATCTTCAACGACTGATACAGACTTGCTTATGGCTGAAGGCATGTGCCACATTGCCCTGAAATATCTGTAGCCATCTGAAGGCGATAATGGCTTTGTGGCTGGCGTTTGGATAAGCCGGATGGCATCTCATCTCATTACCCTCATGTTAGTGCCATCATAAATGTAAACATTCCCCTTTGGAAGACATTACTTATCAACTATTATTCACTGTCTCCTTTTCTCAGTTTACGGTAATCAGAGTTGTAATAAATAAATAGTGTATTGATGAGAAAGAAGCCATGTTAGGATTTACGAGTGCAGAGTACGAAATGAAAATATTTTCTGGGAGTGGTAGCTTTAATTAGTAGACGCGATTTCCCAGGTGAAAATGGCGCAATCGTTGGGAGTGAGTCGACGATCAAGTTGACAGGCGACAGCGTAAGTGCAGTTATGAATAAGATTAGTTATTTCTACTTAGAGTATTATTTCATTTCACGAGAAGGTACACCACTGCATTTTGGTTGTACACAGGGGGTTTGAGACGTTTTGAATGAAAACTGTCGAACTGCAATGTGTAAAAAACCAATTCCTTGTCAATTTCTGTCTTTGCAATGCATAAAGAACAATACGGTAACACGGCCTGCAAATGTGTATGTCCAAGGTGGCATTCGTCCTTTGGTTTAGGCGTCGGGTGAACATCGTACCAAACCTACTCGATCGGTGCATATCTTTTGAAATATGAAACCGATTTTCTGAGATATATATTGCATACTTTAAACTTTCATCAAAACTCGCATGAGAAATGATAGTTGCTCGTATATTTATTTTTTTATTAAACGGTTATTTATCTTTGGAGTGTTTCGAAACGAGAAATCTTTCATTACCTGATGTACCCTGGTACCCTTCTACTCTCATGGACCTTAATACTATTACATTGTTTTAAGTTCAATTTCAAATAACATATCTCATGTTGAACCGTGATATAATTATTTATAGTTCATGTAAATTTTTACCCGCAATGAAATCTGCATTGATCACTGCTCACACCGTGCCGACCATTTCAATGTGGGCCCCGTGATCAAAGAAGTGGCCCACCTAAACTTATCCATAATCTTTTTTGTCTCGGGGAAGATTCTGCTTCTCCATTGCCGATAACCTCGCATCCGTTTGAGCCCAACCGCGTAGCCGTTGAGCGACCACGCTTTGTCGCAGAGGAATGTGATCAGGGCGCCTCACATACACTCCGCCCGTGGGCCACTCTCTGTGCCAACCGTTTGAAGATGCCCGTTCCCCTTATCGGCGGTGGATGTCCAGAACTTGCTGTAGCCCGCTGGGAGAATGAAAGTCGTCCAAGGAGGGTACTTCTCGAGGGTAATTCTCGTGCATATACCTGAGTACATATGTGTATAAGATACATCGCATAGAGCCGTACACCGCTGCATCCCTCGTGGTGCACTGTAGTTCGAAAGGAGATGGCGATCGCACAGTTGCGGAACAGAAGGGATTGATAGAAGATATGTTGGAATGTTGTGTGAAAAAAATCAAATGAACTCCTCCTGAAAACTGAAAATTCTTCTATCCAAAATGCTCTATAAATATGTGACTCCCCTTGTTCTCTAAAATTTTCGAGTAACTCGTTAAAATGTTGGCGTGTTCTTGCAGGAGTTGAAGTTAATTAGGTGGATAGTTTTCCGGTGGTTTTTCAAACCGCCTCGGTAAACAAATGATTGTATTTAGGCAAAATTGAGACCATATGACCTCTTATATTTAGCTCGTGTAGCTTATTGGTAACCCGTTCTGCATTTACGAGGAGGCTCTTTACTTCAAATTATTTAAGAGTCCATATGAAAATCTTTCTCCCTCCTCACGTGGAACATAACCGGAAGAATTTCTTCGCGCGACAATATTTTAGATGGAGGAATTCAAAATCTGTTTTTAAAAACAAAATAAAACATGCGGTTGTGTTGGTGTCAGTTATTCTCATGGCCCGGAAATAAATTTCCTCCTAAACCATCAAGTGTATTTATTTCATTTTATAAAATTTTTGTGATATGTTTTCGTTGATTTATTTCCGTGTAATAAAACCGAAAAAAAAGTCACATTTGTCAAAATTATCGTCCATCAGGAGTTTTCAATTGCAACTCTCCACTTGATCCACTCCTTAATTAGCCTCTCTAATTTTTGTTCATTCTCCTTATTTATTCCCATGTATTCTTCTTTATATTATTACCTTTTGATAAACTCATTTTAGGTCTCGTAATTGGTTACTGAATTTGTATATCTCCTCCTCTTTGCCGTTTTTTTCAACTTTCTTTCCTTGCTCTCCATAGGAATTCTTCATCAGTGATTCATTCGGTTCGTTTAATCTTCTCATTCATCTGTAGAACTACTGTTTGAGCCATGCCTTACTATCATAGGAAATCGTGCTCCAGTCGTATGATTCAGTATGAGTGGTAAAATAAGCTGCGGTTACAAACAAGGGAAATATACTGAGTACGGAATAGCCTCCTATCTCTGGGGCTGTAGGCGTAGTTAGAAGGCAAAATATACAAATAATGTGGAACTCTGCAGTCGAGTGAAAAACCTACTGTACAATAAGAGAGAATCGGATGTAAGACAATTCTCGAGACATGACTAAATTGTGTGTAGCTTAACTGAAGGAAAAGAGGAAGAAATGTTGAAAAATGAAAATAAAAAATTAAATAACACCAAATGTAGATAGATGCTAGAAAGAGGTTCTATCAAGGCGTAAAAGGATGAACATTGTCTAGGAAAAAGGGACTGCAATAAAGTAGCCTTCGTGTTAAAATAATGATGTGGATGCAGTCTTCCTTCTATAGGTACATGAGGTTATTGATCTGGTGTCCAATGGCTGGCTCTACGAGAAAAGTCTCGTATTTTGCTGGGCAACTGAGTAAATTCTATCGTGCAATTTTAGTGAATTTTAGAATCATGTCCCAAGGGGGTAATAGCATGTTAAATATCCCCCGATGGAATTTAAAGCCGAGCGGCGTTCAATGGGCGTGGGGTTACGTGTTCTCATACGGTATTCCCGTTGCGCGCGGTGGGAGAAACGTTTGCGATCCTTTTGGTTGGGCGTCCCTTCAAGAATGGGAGCTCCCGTCCCAGCCACCTGTTGTTAAAGATGGATGGGTGCGCGGTATTTCGCGCCGCCGCACCCGCCATGGGAGCGGAGGATTTTAAGCCTCTTCATCGCGAGAATTATGCACGAGTGGCCATGTGTGATCGTCTCGGATCGCTGTCCCACGCGTGCGCCAACGATTTTAAAGCCGTCCGACCTCATTCGTTCCACGCTTCAGTTCACTGCTCGGATTTTCTCCGAAAAGGAGGCTGAATTTCCAAGGAAAGGGTTCTCTTTCTATTCCCCGGCGAAGCAATTTCCGCCTAAAATTTTTTTTTAAGCTGTTGGTTGTTCGTGCTTGAAAATCGTTGACCGTAACTGTTCAGATTACGGTCGATTTTTATACTCAATTCGCGCGAAAACTGACGAAATTTCATTTTTCCAGGAAAGGAACCCGAGCCTGTGAGGCTCGGAATTTTCTTTCTCTAGTGTGTATTTATGACACAGTTAATGCATCTCGTTGCTCTGTTCGAAATTTTATGAGCGACATAAAAAGGACAAAATCCATGTTAAAAAATTCCTATAAATTTCATCTTTTGCAGTGCAAACTGAATTGTTGAAAATATTATGATTGGAATTTTTATTAGTATTTGTTGGGCGCAGGGAGAGAAATAGGGGAGTGCGCTCTAGAAACAAGAAATAGCCGCGGTGGGAAAACATTAGAATATAGGAGAACAAAGTGTTGGATACTTACAATTAGTCCTAACTCTATTACGGTTCAAAGGCTAATTATGGAGATGCATGAAAGGTAAAAGAACCAAAAGGATTAAAAGGAGCAGGACGCCAAAATCGAATGTAGAAGCATTAACGTGGATAAAGCAATTATCATGTTGGTTTATCGATCCGAGGATTTTTTTTAGCAGCCCTTCAAACTATCATGTTCCTTGCCAATTTGTTCATTCATTCATAATTCCTGCGATGACGTCTTCCATCAGCTGCTCCTCGTTATTCATCCTTTGCTTTCAGCATTAATTCTTCTTCACTATTTTTCCTTCAGTAGTGGTCCTTATTAAACTATCGTGACACAGAATATGTTCAGTGAGTTTTCCCTCTTCTTCTTGTGAGTATTCTCCATTGGCTCGAATTACTCTTCGAAGTACTTCATTCGTTACTGTCTATCCATTGTATTTTTGTCATTCTTCTTTGGCACCACATTTCCATCATTTCTCATCTTTTTTCTGCTGCTTCCATCGCCTTTCTATTGATGGATATATTTTTCAGCGCCCCTATTCTGCTTACTTTTTCCTACTTTTACCGTAGCTAGTGATCTTTCTGCCTGAAGAGCAAAATTGTTTCACTTGTTTCAATCTTAATAATTGTTATCACATGTTGAGCTGTTAAGCTGTATCTGAATCTCATTTCCTCAATTTTCTATTAGGGCAGTATTTCGTCGATCCCTGGTACGTTTTTTTCTCGTAAATCCTTTTCTCCAGCGTCAAATCCAGACCTGGGAATGCAGCAGTCTCCTTAAAGCATTTTGGTGTGGGTTTCTTTTTCGCTGTAGAGAATCTCAAAAAGCTCTTTCCATCTCTTCTCGTGATCTTTAATTATAGTTTCACCGTTACTATTCCTAATGGCATTAATCTTTGCTCTGCATTCATTAAAGTGGTATTTCGAGGTAATGCAGGGTGCTTCAACTATCTTGGATAGGATATGCCCCTCTCATGCGCTTCTTCATATAGGCTCTTAATCCATTCTTCTCTGGTATTTCTCGCCTTTTAGATGATATCGTGCCCTAAACCGCCGGTCGGGTTAGTCAGGTTGGTTACGCGCTCGCCTACTAACCCAAAGGTCGCGGGTTCGA